>OX422224.1:226281079-226816079 GCA_949130495.1 Sambucus nigra
TGCGCATCAACTTGAGGGGGAGTGTTGAAGATATGATTATTGTATTTCCTTATTTAGTCAGTCTATATTAGGTCATGTTGACTAATAGGATGCTGATTTTATTTTCTTCCTATTGGTTTTATTCTTTTCCTATTTTATATCTTTTCCTTATTTAGCTTGTAGCTTAGGCTATTTAAACATTGGAAGAATATATGAATAAAAACAACTTTTTCCTGATATTCAAGTTAACTAGGATACTTGTCCAATAAGTTGTAGGAAGTCTATAAATAAAGCCCCATGGCTCCCCTTTGTATTCACTTTTGCTATTAATGATATACAGAGTTTTCCAGATATCTCCGAAAGAGAGTAGCCCGCTTTTACTTGGTAAGGCAGTGTCTCTCCACATTGGTATATCTGGATTCTGTACACGAGATCACCCTTGGCAAGTAATACACCGGCTTCTCTATTCCTTCCTTCTCTTGAGCCAGCAGTTCTCCTATAGACCTTTCTGTTGAAGTGAGGTAAAGCGGTAGTGGTGCCCTAGCCTCCGGCGGGATCATCGTGGATGGGGACGCTAAAATTTCTTTGATCTTCTCAAAGGCTATCTTCGGTAACCCCCCCCCCCCCCCCCAAACAAATCCACTTGGCCTGGGTGGTAACCTTCGCCAGTGCAGGTATGAGCCTTCTTAGGTAGGACACTTTCCTTAGAAGCTCTTGAGCTGCCTCTGACTCTTCGGAGGTGGCATCGTCACAATGGCCTTCTTTTCTGCATCAACCTGCACCTCCTGCCTATTCACTACGAACCCCAAAAACTTCCCCGCTGTGACCCCGAAGGCACACTTCGAGGGGTTCATCCGTATCATAAACCTACGACATCTCTCAAACACTCTCCGGAGGTCTTGTATATGCTTGCTTTCTCTTTTGGACTTCATTACCAGATCATCCACATAGAATTCCAGTATATCATGAAACAAATCATGGAAGATTACCATCATTGTCCGTTGATAGGTGGCCCCAACGTTCTTCAATCCAAATGGAATGACTGTATAGTGAAAAATTTCCAATGGCGTGCGGAAGGCAGTCTTATCTGCATCCGTCGGGTCCATCTTAATCTGATTATAGCCGACGTACCCATCCATAAAATTCTCCATTTCACGGTTTGCGGTAGCATCAACTGAGCTGTCTATAATAAGTAGGGGAAACTCATCCTTCGGACATGCCCGATTTGAGTCACAAAAGTCCACACAAATTCGGATTTGACACTTGTACTTCTTTGCTACAGGTACAATGTTGGAGAGCCACACAGTGTGCTAGATAGGTTTAATGAACCCCGCCGCCAACAGTTTCCCTACTTCTACTTTTATCTTTAGATCAAGCTTGGCTTTGTATGTACGGGTTGCTTGTGTGACTGGGAGAGCATTGGGAAGAACATTTAATTTGTTGGAGCTCACTTCTGGGACTATCCCTGGCATCTATGTGTATTTCCAGGCAGATACATCAGTGAACTCTTTGAGCAGGTTGATGAGGTAAATTAGAATGGGTTTACTTTCACCCCCTTCTACTCCCAAGTTGATTTCCTCTAGTTCTTGCAGCTGCTCCTTAGGTCCATTTTGCATGCACTCCGGAGCCTCTTCTGGTTCCTCAATATGTTCAATGATGTGGGACTCATCCACCACAAAGCACTCTGGTGTCGGGTCGGCGCTCTCATCCCAGAATGCCGCCCGCACAGGCAGTTATAAACAGTATATGACTTTCCCATCAGGTCGGACCACTTTCTTGCAAGTTCGAGGAGGTATGGCTACCTCCTCTATCTTCCTTTTTCCTTTTGCTATGTGGGGGATCACCCTCTCCCCCAAACGATCGTGGACCGACTTCTTTGGCTGACACCTCCTCCAACCACTTGCCTTTCCTCTTACTTTCTTGCGAGACTCTTCTTTTCTTCGTCCAGCTCTGTGTAAAACGCCGCATCCACCGGCCTCCTCAACAGAAAATAGCTTCCGTGTTGCTTTGATTATGATCTTTGTTCCTCGAATGTTGACTTTTGCACATTGGTGGTATGTGGAGGGTACTATGCCATGGGTGTGCATCCACACCCTTCCGATGAGCAACTGGTAGCTGGTGTTGGCATTGTTGACGTGGAGCTTGATGTGGAAAGTGAAATTCCCCAACTCGATACCCACGTTCACATATCCTAGGGACTGCATATCGGAGCTATCGAATCCTGAAATCACCAGCGGCACAGGTAGTATCTTCTCTTGATCAAAATCCCCGTTGCATACAACCAACTGATTGGCATAATATTAATAGACGCCCCTCCATCCATCAACGCCCTGGGGAAGGAGATTCTGTTGATCATAGCTGTCACGTATAGCGGACGGTTGTGGAAGTAGGGCACCTGCCTGTCTGCCTCAGAGAAGACCACTTCAGAAGTATATCTTTTGATCAACCACCCAATTAGTCCCTACCAATTTAGTGAGGGGTTTTCACGTTGCTACACTGCTTCCAAAAACTTCTTTGTTATGACTACTCTGGTGTCATACTTTACTCCTATCTAGTCAAAGAACTACTTCAACTTAGGACTCCTCACAACAGCTTCACAGTCGGAGTCTAATCCACTTCATATGTTTGGGCATTATAGACGTACTCTGCCTCAGATGTCCGTCCTTCATCTAGAACAAGGATGACATCCACTTTGCCTTCTAGTAGGTTCACTTACTCGACCTCCTCACCTCCAACCTCTTCTTAGTCAAGAGTGAAGAACCACTCCTCGAGCCTCCTCTCCTGCTCAGTTCTCTGTTCACTGTTAAGTGGTAGCCCTTCTAGCTCCTCGCATATTTTCTCGCTACCTGCCCATTCCATCAGATTTCGAGCTGCCTTTTCATCATATGCTACTATCATATTGGCAGTGCAATAATGATGCACTGGAAGTGGGTTCTCGTTGACATCCACCGGAGGTATTTGCAAAGTACCACTGGCAGCTACTCGCCAATGATCCTCTTTTAAGTAGTAGCAGTCTTTGGTGGAGTGTTGCACTCTCTGATGCAACTCACAATACTTGGGATTGGCATTGTCTGCCGTTGTTGGGATTTATCCATTCAAATGAGGGGGACCTGCGACCCCCTCTCGCACCAGTGTACGATAACATTCCATTGCTTCCGCTACGCTGCAAGGCAGCGGTGATGGGGCATCCTCTTCAATCTTTCTCTTATTAGCTGGGCTGTTATTTTTAGATCCGGGCCTCCCTTCTTGCCCTTTGAACCTCCATCCACGTAATTGACTGCTTGCCTCCTCGAGACTTAGAATCTTCCAGAAGTCAGTGGCACTTGTGTCCTCCAACTCGAGGATCCAGGTTTGATTATCATGGATATATTACTGGCAACCCTAGTAAACTCTCTAAAGGTTCCATCTCTGGTCTCATTGACCAAATGGAACTTATATCCTTTCGCGAAAATGCTTGATATACTTTATTAACTCCACACCGGGCATCTGCACCTCCTGAGCCAGGTGTCTCAGTGTGAACTCATCCTCTGCCACGAAAAACTTTTTGGAGGAACTGCCTATGCATATCCTCCCATGTGAGGATGCTGTTGGGCGCCAAATGGGAATTTCACGTGTAGGCCTTCCCGGTGAGCGTCTTGGAGAACTCCCTTAACTTTACATTTTTGTCATTCCCATGTACACCTAGGTACTCAACAAATCTTTTCACATGCTCCCATAGGTTTTCTCCGTTACCATTGAACTTGTTAAACTTGGGTGGAACATACCCTTATGGGTATGGCTTTTCTTACAGATGAGAGGTCTCCCTCTGAGAAGACGAGAGTAGCTTCTTCACTTCCTCTATAGTGACAGCTTTGGAGGGAGATTTCTCCAAACCCACATTCTTTGCTGCCGGTGAACTCATCGGTGTCGTAACTTGCTCGACATCACGTTCCGCGGAGGAGCCACTTCCGTCGGAATCGCTGTTGGAGTGGCTGCCCCTCCAGAGGGGGCAGCTGCTAGTGTTACACAACCTTGACCCAAACTTGCCAGGTCTACATTGTTTTGTTTCAAAAACTCAAAAAACATGCCCATAAAGTTCATACCTGTCATCGGAGCTATTGTCGGTGAGTTGGTCTTCCCTCCCTAAGGAGCAGGTGTTTTAGCTCCGGTCACCACCACATCCTCCTGAGTGGTCTGGTCACTTTGAGTTTCATTCCTAGATGGAATGTCTTCAAAAACTAGCTGCTCAGAAATGTTAAAACCTTATTTGTCCATGAAAGTTAAGATACCTTCCCAGTGGAGTCACCAAAATGTAGGAGGGTAGTGTGACCGGGGTCTAGTAAGATGCTGAAACGGGCGAGGCATGATCCATTATAATGAACTCTGCCTTTAAGGTTTTCAAGAACTTCTAGAGCAGCACCTGATAAAACCTTCTCCTTTTGGTAAAAATGGAACCAAAGCAAGAACCACTCCTTGCAAGAGGATGAACTTCACACTAATAATAGGTTTATTCAAGAGGATCTCTTGAGAATAATGGCTGTCAGTGTGGGAGTGAAAAAACAAGCACTTAGCACTCAGAGAGAGAGCAGAGATAGAATACTAGGTGGTCTGGTGTGATTTTGACAGAGTAACAGTATGACCTGAGTTTATGATTGTGACTTGACCTTGCCCAGGGGTCCCATTTATACTTGGGCACTAGGGTTGAGTTGTCACTTTTGGCGCCAAAACTGAGGGGATTGGTGAGGAACAAGGTCTACAATATACCATTTGTCCTTGTTTGTGTGCAGCAGCCTATCCTCTCTGACAAGTGCCCTCTGGTGCAAACCAAAGTCAAAAAGCAAAAAAGTCTGCGCTGAATGACAATATCTGATTTGGTAAATATTTTTTGAAATGGTAACTTGTTGTACAAACTTTGTAAACTTGACAGGGGTCTCAAGGACTACCTCCTCTAAAATCTTTGTAAACTTGGGAGGGGTCTCAAGGACCACCCCTTCTAAAATCTTTGAAACTTGAGTGGGGTTTTGAGGACCCGCTTTATCTAAAATAATTTTATAAACTGTTCATTTCTTGCAAGTAACCTCTTGGTTGCTTACTTCAATTATACCTGTGTGTGAACTGTGTAAGGACTGGGTGATCTTTGGGGTCTTTTTACTAGTATTCTCTCAATCTTAAAGTGCTAAGGGTTGAGCTTGCTCAACAAATCTTGTTCCTCATCCACCAAGTCAAAACTCCCAAGAGATCCCAAATTACCTATTTGAGCCCTGCTTGCTCAACTAGGCTACCCGTACAAGAAAGTAAAATAATAAGGCTACCTATACAAGAAAGTAAAATATCAGTACTTTAATATATTTCTGAGTAACAAGTCTTGGGGAAGAGGTCACTCTAGGTGGACCTCCTTGCCCACTAGTTCTTTTAAGTAAGTCATTTGGGAGTGGAAGGATCATTCTGGGCAAGCCTCTTCACTAGGGCAGAGGAGGCTGCTCGCAATGAGTCCCCTCACATTGGCCTTTTTCCCGTGGCTTGAGTGTAGGACAGGGGGCTGCTCGCCCAGGTCCTCGCCCTCATTCATTTAATCTGTGTTCTAAGCTTTGAGGATGAGGTACTTATCGTCCAAATTTCGTTTCTGTGATCTTTGATCTTTTGGGGACGAGGGGCTCCTCGTCCTATCTTCATTTCTGTGTTTATCAAGCTTTGGGGACGAGGAGCTCCTTGTGGTGGGCCTCCTCGCCGTATCTTTATTCCTGTTATTCTCAAGCTTTGGGGGACGAGGAGCTCCTTGTGGTGGGCCTCCTCACGCTGTCTTCATTTCTGTGTTTCTCAAGCTCTAGGGACGAGGGGCTCCTCATGGTGGGCCTCCTCGTCCAATTTAAGTTTTCTTTGGTCTTTGGCCAGGGTGCTCCTTGAATGGGCTTCTCATGATGAGCCTCCCTCACCATATGGCCTTGCTCGCCTATTTATTTAGGAAAATGAGTGAGTACCCCTCTACATGGTGGATACGCGAAACAAGCAGATAAGCAAGCGTGTTGAACACTTTGAAGGAGGACTTGAAGAGATCAAAGGGATGCTCCAAATCCTCCTCCCCAGATCTGCGCCCGTGATGGCTAACGGCGACAATATTGCATCAACTTTGCAATAAACCCGGGCCTTGCAACAATCCAATAACCAAACCCTAGCCCCCCAAATCCCAAACACAACAACCGTCCAAACAAACCTGCATTCACACCACCCAAACCCTAGCCGTTTTGCTTTAAATCTGCACCTTAGGCCACCCCAAAACCCACCCCACCACCTTTGCCCCTCGTAGAACACCGACGAGCCTCGCCATGTCTGTGAGATGCCGGCCAGAGCTTCGGCCCACCAAAAGCTTACGGCTCCAGCACCATACATGCAAACCCTTTCGCGAAACCCTTGCTTCTCAAACCCTCTTGCTCGATCCCCCCAGGCTGCACGGGCCCTTGACGACTCTCGTTGTCACCACCAGGCCCTCCCAAAGCTCCGACGAGGAGAGGGAGCCCCTCTGCGGTGCTCTTTTCAAACCCTAACCTAACTTTAACCCTCAAATACACCCGAACCCCACTCTCCCTCCCATGACTCGTGACCCATATCTGATAGACTATCAACCATGACCTTTTTCCTACTACGTATCCCACCTGAGCTCCAATATATCCCTAAGCCGCTCTCGCAACGCAAAGATGGAGCGGGCAACCGATAAAAAACCCGTTAATGAGCCATATATGTCCCGACCTACTTCTCCCATCTCGGATCGAGTTTTGTTAGAGACTATTGGTACTCAAGTGGTGGATTCATGACCGTTTGATCAACGTTGATGGGCAGGAGACGATGGTATACTACGTACCCACGAGTGGCTATTGGACTACGTGCTCGATGATTCGATATAGGGCGAATTTGCAAGCTCTGAGTTAGACGAGGAAGTTAGCCAGAGGAGCTGACCGTGACTATGTTCCGGAGGTCGAAGAATTTTAACCGTCTATTCTGAACTCGGTACACGTTCATACAATCGGAGGCGAATATATCACTTGTGGACAACGATGGCATATTGCGTGTGACTGCCCATACCGACATAGGGAACAAAGGGAAGTACCGGTTCCTCCACATCACCCCCATCGAGCCATTGACCAACCCACGTTACACGACTGCCCACGTCCTCCCGAGGTAGTGGGGGCAGGGTTATGATGATGATGACTCATCGAAAGAAGAATTGGATGATCTGTTTACGGAAGTCGACACTGATTTCAATGATGTATCCCGTCTTATTCGCATTTTGGAGAGGCTTGGAAGTACCTGTCTTTGAGGGTAAGCTTGACCCGATGCCTTTGTTGATTGGCGTGACACCGTAGAGAAGGTTTTTGAATGCAAGGTATTGGAGGATTAAATGTGTCCGATCACAAAATTATTCGGGCATGCCGAAGTTTGGTGGAACGCGTTGTGTCAAAGGCGTAGGGAGAGAGGAAAGAAGGCCAATTTGATGTGGGGCAAAATAAAGTACTTCGGGCAACTTTTATACCTCCTACTTACCAGCGCGATTTATTCACTTGCGTACATGCACTTTCCTAGCAGTTTCACATTTCTACACACGGGACCACCTTAATGAGTCGGAAGAGCATAAAATTAGCCAGAGGCGTGTAGTGGCATATTAAGGTTGAATTGCATTTGAGTGACATTGCGATAGTTGAGAAGGTTGTGGAATATGCAAGCAAAGTGGAAGAGTACCTGAAATTCTCTACTAGCACTTTAGCTGCTAATACAGGTGTAGAGACTGCATCCACCATTGCAAAGCTTACTTCGTCCCCGACAACAAACTTTAAGTGTTACGAGTGTGGTGCCTTTTGCCATAGAGCTTCAGAATGTTCGAAGAAGAAGATACAAATCCTTGTGACTGAGGGAGAGGTGGTAGAAGAGAACAACGGTGAGCCAACCGAGGAGAAGGTTTTGATCACCCGTGTGCATGTACCGCCTGAGACGAACGACATTCCGCTTTAGTGCTCGGGACGAGCTTTTCAAACAAGAGGGAGTGACGCGCGGCACAACAGTTCCGCGGGGGGGAGCTCTTTCTCTTTTCTTTTCTTATTTTTTCATCAATTTATTTTAATTATTAGGATTTTTCTTTTATTTAGTTACGTATTTTAACTAGGTTATTTAGTTATCGACTTTAATTAGGAAACTCTCTCCCCAAGCTACTTTTATGCTATAAATAAAAGCTTAGACTCTCATTTTGTAGTTAGTTTTTACTCTCTGATTATGAGTTAATGAGAAAACAGTGCCTTTAAGTAATATTGAGATTGCTTCTTTATGTTCGCGTGATTTAGTTACGCTTCCGCATCGTAATTCACATCAATATGTGTAGAGAATTATATAGATAACTCCGTCTACATCTCATATTCATGGAGAACTTGACGTAAATAACGTCAAGTGGGAATCAAGAAGAAGATATCTCACGTCTGAACTCTCTATAAATAAACTCTCAAAATATAGTTAGCTTCAAATGAGGCTACAAGATGAGTATTTATAAGGAGGAGGTAGCTTAGGCTCTAAGTAAAAGATCTAATTACAAGTATGCCCCTAAGAGCGTTTTACTACTTCTAAATACGAAACAAAAAGAAAAATACAACTCGACAAAATATAAGAAAAAAAAAACTAAAAATCCTAAAAGCCCAAACTTGACAAAAAAATGCCCCTGATTCACATCATTCTCCCCCTCTTGAAAAAAGTTTGTCCTCGAACTGAAAGGGGAAGACCCTCGGTGTCCCCATCCAAGATAGTGATGAGAACATGCTGTGGTGCGGCCTCCTCAGTCTCCTTTAGGTACTCAGGTCCACCAAAAGCAAGGTGAGCTAAGCGTCGTGGCAAGCAACAGTCTGAAGCCCTGTGTCCTACCATTCCACAATTGTAGCACTTGAAGGTCACCGAGTGGGAAGATGAAGGAGGCAGGGCTGTAGTGGTCGGTGTCGCTGAAGTAGTGACAGGAGCAAGAGCATTGGAGATGGTCGGTGGGATAGGAGTGGCGGTGGGGCATGCACGAGTAGGAGAAGCGGTCTGATGGAAGGATTCCACTTTGGTGGCATACTCAACCGCCTTTGCAAAGGTGGTGATGTCGCGCAAGGCGAGGTCCCTCTGTATTACTCTGAAGTCCATCGATGTAGCGGCTGATCCTCAGCCTCTCTTAGGCGAGCGTGAGTACATAAAATCTGAAACCGCTCCGTATAGTTCAAAACAGAGGTGCCCTGTTTGAGGGCTTGAACACGGAAAAAGAGATCGCGCTCGTATGTAGCAGGAAGAAATGTAGCCATCAACTCGGTACACAACTCGGTCCACGTCTGAACGGGAGGCTGACCCTCAATGGCCCTGCACTGCTCTAGGTCGTGCCACCATACACTAGCATACCCCTGAAATTTGGTCGCCACTAAAAGGACACAACGGCGACCGTTCAACTCCGTTGTCAGTATCTCCTGAATCGGTTCGATACACAACTAAAAAGATACGTATCGCTGACATGAATCAAAATCGTCAATTTATCGTGAGAATCGGGAGCGATTCGATACGTGAATCGTATGAATCGCGAGTCACTCACGATACGGTGATGTCGGCTTCTGGGTCGGGTATTTCGGAACAGGGAGTCTAAAAAATGGAAAAAAAAAACGTTTTTTATTTTTATTTTTCCTGGCCGAAAATCAGTATATTAATATTTAATGACTTTTTAACCCATAAAGGAACAAAACCCTAGGTTTAAAATGTCCTTTTCTCATTTTTCTTGTTCTCCCCACCATCATCATCATCATGCCCACTTCTTTCAAACAACACTTTCTTGTCTTTTTCCTCAACTTTTTGCAAGGAGAAGCTTCCAACCTATTCAATATCCTTTCTTTCGGTACTTTGGTAAGTAACCTAGTTTATTTGTTTATTGTTTCTCACTTTCTCAACCTATTTAATATTATCCTACTTATTTATTAAGTTGTCTTTATTTATATATTATTTTAGTAGCTTTGATCTTTGATATTTCCTTTGTATTTATTTAGGAAATGACTAAAAAAAGAGAAATATTGTGGTTGACTCCACATGGGATTATTGTGGAAAGGTGAACGATAATAGATTGCATTTAAGATGTAATTTTTGTAAGGATGCAAAATGGGGTGGTATTTTAAGAATGAAGCACCATCTTGCCGGTAGGAAAGATGCAAAAAATGTGTATGCAATGCCCCGAAGATGTTAGAAAAAAGTTTGCAAACATTTAGGAGTAAATGAGGATGATTATAATGAAGAAGTTGGGCAACAAAATGAGGGTGAAGAGGAGTTTGATGTCGAGTAAAATTTGGAAAAAGCGAAGGGAACTATGGATGCATATGTCATTAAAGGGAAGAGAAAACAAGGTGTTGTAAAACAAACAACTATAAATGCAATGTTAAAAAAGAGGGGCCCAATCAGTAGTGACATTTGTAGATTTTTTTTATGGAAATGGTATAACTTTTAATGTAGTAAAAAGTCCCTTGTTCACAACGATGGTAAAATCAATTGGTGATTATGGGAAGGGGCTAAAGCTTCCGTCTTACCATGAGATAAGAGTTGCTTAAAGAAGGAAGTTGAAAATGTTGAAGCAAATTTGGAGAAAAATAAACAAGAATTGAAGAAGACGGGGTGCACTCTTATGTCGGATGAATGGAACAATGGGAAATCAAGGTCCTTAACTAATTTCCTTGTGAATAGCCCTCATGGGACGATTTTCTCAAATCCTTGGATATTTCCTCCGTGGTAAAGGATGTCGACAAACTATGTGAATTACTTGATTCGCTTGTTGAGGAGATAGGGGAAGATAGGGTGGTCCAAGTAATTACCGATAGTTCGTCGGCTTATGTTTTGGTCAGAGAAACGTCGGAAAATAAAAATAAAAATTTATTTTGGTCTCCCTGTTCGGCTCACCTCATTGATTTAATGCTTAGTGATATTGGTAATCTGTCAATTTTTCGTGACACCATTAAAAAAGCGAAGGAGGTAACCGTTTACATATACCGACATGCTTGGGTTCTCGCTTTGTTTTGAAAATTCACAAAAAAGAAAGAACTCACAAGGGCGAGGGTTACAAGATTTGCTACCTCTTTCTCGACTTTAAAGAGCTTTCAAGAGAAGAAAATTCCTCTTAGGCACATGTTTTGGATTTTGGTTATTATTTTTTGGATACTATTATGGTATCATCCTCATAATTGAGGTTGACACTATGACGATACCTTAATAGTTACTTAGTAAATCTAAGTATGACTTGTGGATTCCCTTTTTGATATGACTCGTGGAGAGATTAGAAGTTTAAATCATATTATGTTATATAATTGATTGTAAAGTGTTCTTTTTACTTTTATTTAATTTTTACAATTTTATTTATTTTTGTGCTATATCTTACGATACGTATCGCAATATGATTCACGATACATAAAGTTTGCGATACACGATACGTATCACGATTCAACAACTATACCGCTTAATCTCTTGTACTCAAAGATGCGCTCCATCGCATCAAGCCAGTCAATCACCACATGCGGTTGGAGCTGACCATCAAACATCGGTACATTAACTCGGATATTTCCCTACATACTCCGAGTTAACATCTGTAGGGCTAGTGGGCAATGAAATCACCTCCCTACAAGGCTAGGTCACCCTCGTCAATCTCGTCATCGCCTAGCGGAGGATCATCAATCGGCGCTCTGCGGCGTTGCCTCCGAGGTGGTGGATGAATAGGAATTAGAGCCTCAAGCGGCGTTGGTGGCGAAACATACGACGATATCCTCGTCCCAGAAGGTGATGGTGGTGTTGGAACTATGCGTTGCCCCAAAAGGCACTGATCCATCTGATGGTCCCTCTGGTAGCAAAGAAAGCAGTGCCTCTCGATAATTGGCACATAAGGAGTGACTTTTGGACTCAGGGAGTCGAATGGTGACATGTCTGTGCGCTAATCTGTTAGGAGAGGAGGCTCGAAGTCAGGAAGGGGACTGGGGTCGAGGGGAGGGGGGTCCATCATGCTGTGGTGACCTAGCCGATCCTGCACTCGCTCGAAGATATTTACAGGAGCGGAGTGTGCTGAACGGGTGTCTCAAACTGACCGAGGGTGGGGAACGTGTCTCTGATGACCTGGAGGAGGGAGGGTGGTATGTAGTAGGGGTGGGGGCGGAAGCGTAGTGAAGGTAGTATGGGGATGGTGGCATGGATCAATTGAGGTGGGTAGGGCCGGGGGAATGGAGGGGAAATAATGGGATGGGTAAGGCTCATGGTGTTAGGGGGTAGTGACGGAGTGTGTGTAGAGATGTGGCGGAGGTGTGGATCATAGTGGGAGTTAATAGAGGTGGGATCTAGGGTTTGTGGGGGTAAGTGGGAGGAAATGAGGCCTCGGGGTGGTGGAGGATGGTGAATTAAATTCGGGTCGGTGGTGGAGGGGGTTATGGCCGCCCACTTTTAGGGCTGAAAAGGAGGGTGGTGGCTGGCCCACCTAGGGCAGGGGGTACCTCAGTCGGTTTTTGGTGGTTCACGACAGCAGGGGCCGCTGACCTAGGGTTTCGAAGGTGGGGTAGATCCGGGCAAGGGAAGGTGGTTGCCGGCACTAGGGTTTATCCCTTGTGGCTGCCGACCACTTCTAGAGCAAAATCCTAGTTGGCCGGGGCTGGTTTGGGTGGTGGAGGGGCTGTTGGGGTTCGGCCGAGGTGTGGGGGAGGGGTTGGTTGGCGCCGGAACTGGCCCAGGAGGCTGGCCGATGGTCGACTACCCCTTCTGCCGCCTTCGGCCACCTCTTTGTGGGTGGTAGGTGGGGTAGGGTTAGATGGATCTAAGTTTTTTTGGGGTAGGGGTGTAGAATGGGTAGAAGTAAATGAGTTAGGGTTAGGGTTTTAGATGGGGGTGAGGGTGGGGGCGGCTCGTGGTGGAATTCGGTGGTGGAAGGTGGGCGTTAATGGCGTTCATTCAGGCCACCAAACGATTCAAAACCTCCTCAAAGCGGTCGATGCGAGCATCCATGGGGGCATATCTCTTCCTTGGTTCCATTTGTCGTTGTCTACGATTTTTATGTGTCTACACAACAACAACAGAAACAACGATAGAGCCAATGAGGTTCTAGTAATACCAATTGACGTAAATAACGTCAAATGAGAATAAAAAAGAAGATATCTCACGTCTCAACTCTCTATCAATAAACTCTCAATACATAAAATGCCTCAAATGAAGCTACAAGATGAGTATTTATAAGGAGGGAGGTAGCTTAGGCTCTAAGTAAAAGATCTAATTACAAGTATATCCCTAAGAGTCTTTTACTACTCCCTTTTCTAATGATAAACAAAAAGAAAAATGCGACTCAACAAAATAAAAGAAAAATAACAAAATAAAAATAAAAATACTAAACCCCAAAATGACAAAAATAACAAAAATGCCCCTGATTCACATCAAAACTTGTATAAAAAAAGATATTCATATGGATATCTTGTATGGAAAAAAGGATTTTCATGTAATATATAAATGCACTCTACTTTCATTAGAATTACGTAAGGTATTTCCATTCCAGCCCTGCTCCTTTTATCGTGTGCATTTATTTGCTATTGATTAATTTGTAGTTACTAACTCTTAGTTCAACCAACCTAGCCTTAATCTCAGAATGGTTAGTATCTTAGTTCTTTTTATTTTGATTTTTAAATGGTTAGTTAATTCGTTTGTTGGGAGATTGTTTTGTGATGTGGCTAACCCTTGATAAACTCTGGGCAGCCCACAGGAACAAAGGGTCCTTTACAATTAGGTCTTGGAGCATCCAAGTAATAGGATGCTGGCCAGATAGTCTTAACTAGTTAATGCGGAACAACTGTTGAGAGTTCTATTTGTAAATGTATTTATTTTAATTTATTATTTAGATTTAAGTGGTATTAGTTAATAGGTATCTATCTATTATTTTATAGGATTTATTTAGTATCTATCTATTAGATTTATCTTTTAAATTAAATTAGGGTTTAGCTTTTAAATAGGGGTGCAATCTTCATTTTATTGCCGAGATGAATTAGGAATTGAGTTAATGAAATTTGTGTGGCCTTCGGGCATTTTCTTGTCCCTCCATTCTCAATCTTCTTCTATCTCTATACGTTCTGCATCACTTATAGTATAAGGTCCAGATCCCTTCAAATTTCAAGCAAGGTATTTGGACTGCATCCAAATACTCCCTAAATTTTTTGCTTCACAAAAAAGTCTCTGGTTGAATAGGAACATTTTGGAAGTAATCCCTATTAGTGAATCTCACTCAATTAAGAATGTTTACAAGGGATATTTTCTAAATTATCTGAAAAATAGCCAAACAATATTTTGTAGTTAGAACTAACTATCGAGACTGTATATACTTCTGATCGAATCCGTAATGTTCATTGTCAGGTATATGCTCCAGCCATTCAGGTGAAAAGAAAATTAAAGAATGGGACAATCTCGGTTAAACCAAAACCCCTCTTCCCGGGTTGTGTGTTTTTGAGGTGTGTACTCAACAAGGAGGTACATGACTCTATACGAGAATGTGACGGGATTGGAGGCTTTATCGGTTCAAAGGTTGGAAATACGTAAGAATTTAATCTTGTTTTGGACACATATTGAATTTAGTAAGAGCTGGATGTTTTCGTATCTCTTTATTTCTAAGATGCCCCTCGAATTTCATGTTAATGTGTTTTAGTGTCAATTCTACATATAGGCAACTCTTATGGGTCAAAAGCAAGTGAATTATATTTCAGGGATTGTTGGGATGCAAAGCATAAGGTCTCTAATGAAATCCACCCTGGGTCATCCAGCGGTAAGGGGCGAATGGAAAAGACCATAGGTCTCGAGTTTCAAACCCTCCAAAGGATACCAGGCTTTAAGTGGGGCGTGTGTTAGGGTGGCTTTGGCACAGCATCCCCCTTGTATAGCTCGCATGAGGGAGTCCAAAGGGCTCGTTCGTGTGGAGGTTCAGGGCTATAAAAAAAAAGGTCTCTAATGAATTCCAAGAGCAATACATAAAATTGTACCATTTTCTTTACCCAAGCCCTTGCTGTGATGCCCTTGTTATCGTGTTTGGGGTTCGTGCAAAGGCAAGAATAGGATATTTTGATGAGGTGCCAACGATTAAATATTTGTAATAGAAACAGACAAAAGGGGAAACTATATATTCATTTACCCCCTTTTTTTCCTTTCATTTTTTTACTTTTTCTTAATGAAACAATGAGTATGGACACATTCAAAAAGTAAGGGTTCAAAGCGGGCAAGTTTTGTAGTTAATATATTTGACCTTTTTTCTCTCATAAAAATATATTTATTTATTACTAGTATTATATTTCTGGTTTTCTAAAATTACAAATAGATTAATTGCCCACCTTGACCAATTAATAGCCTCAACCCTGGGCTCGTGTTCGACATACATCTAATTGGTTCAGGAGCACTTTAATCTTCAGTCATTAGAGCACACTGTACCTGAACTTAAACTAATAAAGCCTGAATAAACGCAGAAAACTTTCTTATGAGTTTTATGTCAACTGGGCAATAATTTCTGGAGTTTATTTAAACAAAAAAGTAATAATCTTCACTCCTCATTGACTCTTTTGTTGGTTATCTTGCTGTTTTGCTTTTGTGAGAATCTGATTGACTAATTTTATTACAAACTGTTTCGTCAGCCTAAGAAGATGAATTTTACATATTTGCAGTTTAACAGACTAATATCATTATGTACTGTTTTGATAAACTAACGTGAAGCCATTTTCTTTTACAAATTTGCAGAAAACGACAGATTAACAAGCCCAGGCCCGTATCCAGCAATGACATGGAACCTATATTCCGACAAGCAAAGGAAGAGCAGGAAAAACACGACCAAGCTTTCGAAGAAGAGCAGCAGAAAGAAGCAACTCTTGATGTTAACCCTAATTTAGCTTCCAAAGACGTTATGGTTACTTCCAAGCCAAAAAGGCGATCGAAGAAAGTTTCAGAGCCTCCGTTGATGGGAAGAGATGATAAGCCTCTGCTCCCAGGTTCAACTGTTCGAGTTTTATCTGGCTCATTCGCAGAGTTTTCAGGCACCCTTAAGAAGCTAGATCGCAAGGCACGGATGGTATGCTTCGTCTCTCATACGTCCACATCCATAGTATACATATACACAAAAACTACATTATGCTTATATACCTATATTTTGCAAAATATATGTATATAAGCATAATGTGCCTTAATGGCAGGATTTTATTTTAGAAAAATGGCCGATTCTATAATCTACTATGTAGAGTTTATCCCATAACTCAGAGAGGAGGAGTTTATGGGTTTACTCTTATGTATATTGCCAAAAGGCCTCCAAAATCCACTTAACTCAAATAAGAGGCCGTAAATAAAATTAACGGTCCCTTTGGCAGCTGTGATGTTATGTTATGTATATTATCTCATTGAAAACTGGATTTATAATTTGAAAATTCTCTCTTGGTCTTGCAGGCAACTGTTGGATTCACGTTGTTCGGGAAGGAGACTTTAGCAGATATAGACGCCAATGATATTATATCGGAGACTGCTGATATATAAAGATTTCTTGATATATAGTATATTTTAAATGATGATTTTTGCACTCTATCAAGTTATTAATATCCTCCCCAAATCACTACATACATGGAAAGAGAGATATGAGCATTAAAGTCATAGATTAGTGCCTTAAATTGCTAGAATTAAGAATACACACTTGATATATAGAATTAAACTCATGCGTGTACTGTCTTTTAGTTACTTTGTTCCAATGTAAGAGCAGGGTGAAATTTGATAGCCATTGACTAAAATGAGTTCAAGAGCTACATTTTAGAATTGTTCCCTGGATGCCATTTCTCTATTTGTTTCCAAGGAAATATTCAATATGAAAAAGTCATTGTAAAAAACTCATTCTGAAAACCGTTAAGAGGATATGATTTTGCTCTGTTCCGACACAAATTTATAAGGGTTAATTACACTTCTTTTCTTGAATTTTATTTCATTTTTTACTGTCATTCGAATTTTCATTTTTTGGACTTGACCCCTGAACTTGCAAAACATTTACAAGTAAACTCATAATGCTAACAATGTTAGTTTTTGGATGGAAAATCACACGCGACACTCATTTGACCTTTTAAAAAAGGGAATTTTGGTATTTTTTTAATAAAACCCCCCCTCTCTCTCTCTCTCTCTCTCTCTCCTTGCCCGCATGAACACAGAAATATTCAATATGAAAAAGTCATTGTAAAAAACTCATTCTGAAAACCGAGGATATGATTTTGCTCCGTTCCGACACAAATTTAAAAGGGTTAATTATACTTTTTTTTCTTGAATGGAGTAGATTTTTTGAAAGGTTTTGTTCACATCCATATCTAGATCTATTTGTTTAGATTGGAGATTGTTTTGTTTTTTTTTTGAGATTTTTGGGGTAATTTTTTTGGATATTGTTCGGTTGAATCCAAGTTTTTAGATCTGGGTTTATATTTGCGGGGATTGCTATTTTTTTTGGGAGATTGTTGATTTTTTTTGGGGAGATTGTTGGATTGAAACCAAATTTTCAGATTTATTTTGGAGATTGTTTTTTTTATTTTTTATTTTTTATGTGGAGTGTCGAGTTTATTTTGTTTTTGAGATTGTCGGCATAAGTTTGAGAATCAAGGAATACACGTTTTTTTTCTTCAAAATTTTCATTTTTTCCCTAGAAATAGGCAATATTTTTTTTACGAAAATTTGTTTTTTTAAATGTATTTTGAGGTTCTTATTTAGTTTTCTATAATTTTTTTAATTTTCTATAATTTTCAATTTGTTTCTTTCTTGTTTTTCCCTCTTTTTTAGTGCTGTTCAATTTTCAGCTTTTTCAGTATTATTTATCATTTCCACCATGCATATATTTTTTTCTGGAAATATTTATGTTTTTCGAATATTTGTTTTTTTCTTCAGTTTTCCCTTTTTTTAGGGACTTCTTTTTCATAATTTATAATTTTTTTTTTGTAATTTCTAGATTTAAAAATATTTTTTGTATTTTTCTTTTTTCGTTTTCTCCTCTTTTTAAGCATTTTTTTAAAATTTCTATTTTTTTGTAATTTTAAAATTTTAGAATATTTATCTGTAATTTTCAAAAATTATTAATATTTTATAAATATTTTTCCTGAATTTCTATTTTAAACACATGATAAATTTCCCATCCATATATTTAACATCATGAGCGGTAGAGATATACTTGGAGTCGTTTTGAAAGTTCAGGGAGTTAAGTCCATAAAATGAAAGTTTGGGCGACAGTGAAATGTGATAAAGTTCAGGGGGAAAAAGTGTAATTAATCCAATCTAAAAATATCATGCCTATAATAGGCAAGAAACATTGAGAACATTCTCAAGTGTAGCATAACGTAGGAAGCTTAGACACTTCTAAATGTGCAACGTGTTCGTGTTCAATATGTGGCGTTCATTAACACTTAGACTTGTGTTTGACACTCCTTTTCACGTGTTCATAATTTTAATATAAAATTAATGTGTCAGACACTTAATTTCACGTGTCCAACACTTATAAATTATTTTCACATGTTCGATACTTTTTGCATATATATGCTTAATGTTAGATTGGTGGCATCACTTTTGGCTAATCTGTATAAGAATATGCCCCAATGGCATTCAAAATGTTTCTCCCCAGCTCTTGTTCTCCAGCAAAGTTATCTTAAAAAACATTCATTTCCATATTCTTTAAGGTATTAATTCATTATTTTTAATAATATTTCAAACCTATTCTTTTATTTTCCCCTTTTTCTTTATATAAATTGATAAAATTATATTTTATTTATCGACGTGCCTTTGCGTCTTATTTTTTTTAGATTTGGCGGATTAGCATGTCGTGTCTTGTACGTGTTCGTGCTCTTAAACCGTAACGAATACTACCGTGGACTTCTGGAGTGTAAGATGTGGGTTCTTGGAATATAGTTAGTATCAAGTGAGGCGTAATCCCTTATCAAGATCGGGATTAACACTCCATACAGTATCAAATAATGACAATGGACACAGGTGAATAAGAGGCAATGAGATTCAATGTTCAGACTTATATTAAATGATATGTCTGCACCATAAATACACAACATGCATAATAAATAGATGGGACCAACAGGTAGCTTGGTCGGAAGGAGAAAGAGCAAGCACTCTGGGCACAATAAAGGCAAGGCAAGAACTTCAAGCTCAGTTAATGCTCAATGATATGGGTATCAAATGGGTGTGGGAGTAATGTCCTCACGGGAGCTCTCGTATATGAAGGAAGTTGGGCAGCAATTCAAGGTTCAAAATGCTTCTCCTTGTAAACTATTTAGTTGGTTTATTTATATGAAGGTAAGGTTACTCGAGTAACGTTGCTGGAATTCAATGTAATTAACCGCATTAAATGCGCAAGTACCCCCCATTAATGTGGGAGATATTGCATTAAATGCATGGGATGTTTTAATTTGGCGGGAAACTGCTTCACCAGTTGGAAGCATGGTGGACATTAATGAGGGACGTGATGTGGTAGCTTAGGGGCTTATCTCAGAACGGCTAAGGGGTCAACTTTGGTAGACTGGGCCTGCCATTTAAGGATAAACCCACTTGAGTGTTGTAATTTCGAGTCCTTAAATGCCAGACGTAATGACGTCAGAAAGTGGGTGAACAATGACCCCACTAGGTGTGTGGTCACATCAGTCAAACGAGATGGTGTTTAATTTGAGGTTGCTCGACTGATAGGTGGCTCGAGTGTTTAGTTTTCTATTTGTTGGTTAAGAATTATCTTTAATCCAAGGTTGCAAGAATGAGGTACCTCGAGGCGGTTCCCTCGAATGAGTTGAAGTTATGGTAGCTCGGCTGTAGGTGGCTCAAGCAACCACATATACTTGATGAAATTTTGCCCAAGTCTGCCAAGAGGGTTGTTAACTATATTCCCAACGTTGCCTTGATCCCAATCTCCCAAACCATGTCCCTGCGAGGTTCCGAGGAGGAGGTTGTTCGATAGGGCATGTTAGCCCTCCCATGCCTTGCCAGGCATGGTCCCTCATGGGTTCCGAATAACCTCGCTCAACATATAACATAAGATAAAGTACACGATACAATTCATTCTATTTTATATTACAAACTATTGTCATTCGAGTGACTTTGATCTACGAGTTGGATCCTTCGAACCACATCCGTGGAGAGTCTTCGAGGTAGGTCCTTTGAGTTATGTATGTGGAGAATCTTCGAGGTAGGTCCTTCGAGAGAACTCTCTCGGATGATCTTGATCTTCCTCTTTTGTCTGCCAAGCAATGAATTAACTAAGTTAATCACTCTTTGGTAGGGACCCCCTACATTTGCCCCTTCGTAGAGATATTTATTTATTGCATGAAGAAATATCTATACGAAACTCTTTATTGGTCTTCAATCTTTTTCCGCAACAAGTATTCAATATCTCCGGGCACTTAATTTTTAAGAAACAACAAGTTATTAGTAATGGAGGAGCTATATCTTGATCTGTTTTTTGAACTGCCTCATATGCTTCAAATATCATGTGATATTTCTGACAACGTCTTTCACTTTAGTGGGGCTTCATGATTGCGTGTGACAAATACCTTAGGGGAAGTGAAGGGGTTTATTTAAATTTCTCCCAAAGCGCTTCATCTCCCCCAACATTGAAAAGACCCCAAGCATGTCTCATTTAACGAGGTTATCGTTTATGCTTTTGCGTGTAACATTTGGCGGCGTCAGGGTGAGCGCGTGTTCCCCACGCGATATCATTCACATGTCGCTTCCTGAAACACCATCATTACAACTCTTGAACCCCGTCGCCCTATGAAAAAGGGTTATGCTTTCATTTCTCATTTCCACCTCTGGGTTTCCGTTTTTAAAGTGAGATTTTATGAGATCAGATTTTGCCTTTCCCTTCTACCTCCTTTCTTTTAACTTACCCTCTTTCTTTCTTTCTTTCTTTCTTTCTCCTTCTAAACTCCCCTCATGGCACCCATCGTAAAGAGGAACCAATCTTCTAGGGGTGCTTCCCCCAAGACTCAGGCGCACCTGAACCAGTGGGCACGCTATCATCGTGCCCCATATTTTGAGGAACTCGATCGCTTTTGGCTAGCTTCTGAAAAATTCCCTGGCGAACTAGAGTCAGTGGAAAACGCAAAGTTGCTAATGGAGGAAGGCGATGATACCGAGGACTTTGCCTACATCCTTAATGCCATTGTTACCAGATTCCGTGTTGAGTGTGGTGATTTTCCATTCTCAAAGGTGGAGTTTGAGGCTTCCTCCGGCGCTTATGAAGGTTTAGGTCCTTGGACTGAGCTCTGATTGGTCTATCATGCACCAGTTGGCTGGGTGATCTCACCCTCGCAAAGAATAATACCGCCCTCCAGTTACTCGTGTTTCGCTGGAGTCATTGGTCATACACCTTTGTGACCTCTTGAGGTGAGTTTACCATTACCCTTGAAGATGTCTGTGAGCTACTAGGGTTGAAGGCAGCAGGTTTTGACACGTTCTTCGAGGAAGCTGTTTCTAACAAGGAGAAGGCTTTAACGACCGAGTTGAAGGCAGTTATGAAAGACTGCATGGTGACGTACAACAAGTGTACCTATTCGGAGGTAATTAGGTACTTATATTTCATTGAGGATAAGGCAGTAATCAAGGCGCGCGAGACAGCGAAAGAAAGCCCTCGCGGGAAGTAGGTATTCGAGTAACCCTTGGCTGGAAAAGGGTTTGATTCTCAGATTGAGATCACTCACTATATCTGGGTGATGCTATCAAAGATCTTCCTCCCGGGAAAGCCCCACGATTGCCCAAGAAAGGACTTGATTAATATGTTCGTTCGCATGACCAATGACGTGAAACTCCTTCTCGCAGCTATTACACTTGGTTCATTGAACACTTTGTTGGATTGAGTAGCAGCAGACTCAACCAGGAGCATTGACAGGTTTGATGCCTCCAACTATGTGAACCATGTACTATTGACAACCTTAAAAAATGCCTATTTTCCAGATTATTCACCGATCGATAGCTATCCCGGTTCTCAGCCCATCAGAGTCCCCCAAATTTGCTATTGGAACCACAACAGTTCCAAGAAACCTCTTATATATCTGATTGACAGAGCCAAAAGGTTCACACCTCGCCCCTACGTTGGGGTGGACCAATTTTTTTCAAATCATTTCTTCGCGGAGGAGGAGCGTCCCGTCATCCCCATTAATGAGGCGATGGCTAGAAATTTCCCCTATAATAATGTCCCCCTATTGTTGATCCCTTGTTATTTTCCTTCTCACACAAAATGGTCTTCTTTCTACTCCATCCACAACCCCCCACCGCGTAGCCATGCAGTTTGGCTATGATCAAGGAAACCCTATGTTAAGCCATTTCACTCGAGAAAAAACCCACCAATTTCTTCTTTGCATGCAATAACTTTTTTACTCAACTGTTGTTAACCTTTGCGCAAATTACCCCGCCAACCCTATCATCCTAAGTAAGGATGCTCAAGGATATAGGTCAGTGATGTACCTTGCAGTATTCTGGCAGATTCAGCTTGGTCGTTTCCAGAGTAATCTTCTTAAGGAGCCTCGTTATCCTGAGGTTGAAAGGTACCCTCCCATGGAGTTGGGTTTGAGGATTTGTACTACCTTCAACTCAATGTTCCCTCTCAGCACCACCAATAATTCCGTTCCCTCCGAGTTGCCTCCACTTGCCCCTATAGATCAAGCAATAGTGAAGAGGAATAAAGTTGCTCAACCTTCTGTTGCGGTTGAGGCAGTTGCCATTGCCCCAAGTTTTTCCAGGCCAAGCGAGGGTGGTGACACTTCTCGTGCTGCTTCGATTAGAGCGACTGTGAGGGCCACTAGGAAAGCCCCAACAAAGAAAACTAAAATTACCCATCAAGTCCCTTAAATACAAACTCCTAATCATAAGATTACCCAACAACTTAGCTTGGTGTTTGACTAACTTAGGCAGACTTGAGAGAATTTTATCGAGGATGATAGGGCTTTTATGTCAACCCAGATGGCCTCTAGTGGGTTTTCCTATATTCACCCAGCTGTCGTAGGTAGCAAGAAGAGGAGGCTGGTTAGTCCAGTCAAACTTGTGTTGGAGGAATCAAGCGAGGTGAGTGATAAAGAGTAGTCTGATAGATATGCATCTATTGGTGAAGGTGATGATAATGATGATGGCGATGAGGAGGAGGGAGAGGAGGAGGAAGAAGAGAAGGAGGAATAATAAGAAGAGGAAGAATAAGAATAGGAAGAAGAAGAAGAGGAGGATGAGTCTGCCCTTGTTCGTAGACGAAGGTTGAGAAGGATGGTTTCTCCTTTTAAGCCAACTTTACCTCCTCGAGACTATGAGATTTTAGAGGATGTTTTGGAAGAAGAAGAAGTATGTTTGCTATTCTCATTTTAAGCCTTTAACTTCTCTTTCTTTTGCCTCATAATAGTGACTCCAGTTTATTCCAACTCTTTTTTTTCCAGGTTGGTGCGCGAGGTAGTTCGCGCGATGATGTTGAAGGAGGCAGTATGTTGGAAAAGTCAATCGAATTTTACCTATTTCGAAGTAAATTGCATTGAAAGAGATAGTTACCCCTACAGCTTCGCAGGTAACCTCAAATTTCCCCTAGGGGCAGTTATTTTTGATACTTTAACTGAATCCAGTAGTGGCTATTCGTCCGACCCTACTTTTTTGTGCGAGCAGGCTGGTATTGGGGATTGTGCTCCTAGTGTAAGTGTTGTTGCATCTGTACATAAGAATCCCACTCTTGTTGTTCTGCCATCCATGGTAAGCTTTTCTTATTGTTGTTCTAAGCTCTTTGTACTTTTGTCTTGCTATTCTAACTTGCTCTCCATTATGCTTCGTAGGTGTCATTACCAGAACTCGTTGCTCCGTTAGTCCCCACCCCCTCTTATGACCAGGTCCTTGTTACACTTTTTAGGCCCCCAATCTACAGTCAGGAGCGAGTCGAATTCGCTGCTGCGTGTCAGGGAGAAAGAAGATGGGAGGAGGCTGCTGAAGTAGGGGGGATGTGATTACCCCCCAAAAACAACGTCTTTTGGTGGCACCTGTTTTGTCTGGGGAAGAAGATGTAGTACAAATAGCTACTCGTCAGTTTGCTGATGACCAGCATCCAGAGGTATGCCTTTCTTCTCCTATGTATCTCCTTCATTTAAACTCTATTAGTTTTGCTAAGTCATATTGGTCTTAGAATCTCCCATAACCGAGGGTCAGGTGGTCCAAGTCACATTGGTTTTAAAATCTCCCATAGCTAAGGGTCAGGCAGGCCAAGTCATATTGGTCTTAAAATCTCCCATAACCGAGGGTCAGACGTGCTAAGTCATATTGGTCTTTAAAATCTCCCATAACCGAGGGACAGGCGGTCCAAGTCATATTAGTCTTTAAAATCTCCCATAACCAAGGGTTAGGCGGGCCAAGTCATATTGGTCTTAGAATCTCCCATAACCGAGGGTCAGGCGGGCCAAGTCATATTGGTCTTAGAATCTCCCATAACTGAGGGTCAAGCGAGATAATTCATATTGGTCTTAAAATTTATATTTACAAGTCAATTTGTATATTTGTTTCCTGACTTGACAAATTCTTGTATTTCAGGTAGAAGTCGAGCAACCTACGGCGCGCAACCTAGGAGTTGCGCCTGCCGCTCATGTAATTGGGCAGGTGTGCACCTTGGATAAATTCACATATCTGGGCGGGGCTCCTATCAAATAGGTTCAGGGAATGGTGCCTAATATTGGTGAAGTGCGCGAGGTGGTTGCTTCTTGGGTCTAAGAAAGTGACAGTGCTTCGCAGACCAGACTCCCTTCCGCGAGTGAAAACATTTTCAGTGCACCCCCCTGAGGCAGCCCCTGAAGTGGTTGTGAGGCAGAACATGGTCAATTTCCTCCATATACTGACTGAGGGCCCCCGTACGTTGATTGAGCAACTCTTACCCTCACTTTCCTTCAACATTCACTTCTCTTAGTCTTCAGCCTATTCCTAGGATGATGGCTTTTCGCCTGTTCGGGCACACTATTATTTTGGAGGAGATCCTCAATATCCCTCTAGAGTCACTCAGTTATGATACAATTAAGTCGTTTTTGGGGAAGGTTAACGTGCTTATCAATGATGGTTTCTCATTATCTTAGTTAGTAAAGCTGTTGCGTGACTTCAAGAAGGCTGACCTACCTGCTCTCTATCATCGGTTGCGGAGTTTTCATCGCTCGCAGGTAGCCATTTTGGAGGAGCTTGTAAGTCTGGGGACCGAGATAATTATGTCTGAGCAGGGGGTGCAGGAGGCTCGTGAAGCTATTATTCGAGCAGAGGCTGAGCTTCTAAAGAAGGAGCAAAATCGTAACGGATATTACTGTGGACTTGTGGATATTTTTTTTCATCCTTTATAATCTAGCTATCGTATTTTGGAAAACGAAGTTGAAAACTGAAATGGGCAAAGATAGTTAAGTTATCTGTTAAAGAAATTTTGGTAGAGAGATGATTCAACATTTGCATTTAAGGAGGCCTATTTTTCATTTTATATATCTGTAAATTGCTCGTATATCTCAAATGAACCTACTTTTTATTGTTAATAGTTAAATAAATCTACTAGTGGAAGTTATAGGTTTACCAGTTACCACTTGGACTTTTAGTTGGGTTGAGTAAACTATAATCTCACCCTTTTGGCTATAAAATAGGGGCTTTTATTGTCTAGTTCTTGGACTAACAATTTTAGACTCTAAACTCAAGCCCAACAAATTTTAAATGATTAGGTCCAACATATAAATACCTTGAATTGCAAAACAAATACACCTCACACATTCAAGCGCCAAACCATCAGACTCTATCTCTTCGATCAAAACCCTCATCGATCAAATTCTAACAAACGATTCTCATTTTCAATCAGATTATTCCAAACAACACAAAAAAATATGAATCCATGCTCATGTATTGATAATTTTTCTAGGTTTTTTAATTTGTAAATCCTAAATCGAGCATGTTTTTACTCATTTTCATTTGATTACTCTTCCAATGAAAAACACAGTGTACAAAAATGATTCCATAATATATTTGATGTAATTTATTGTGTATTGAATGTAATATTGTGTTCTTAAGTTTTGTTCTTAAGATCATACTAGACACTCTGTATATGTTGTGTTCTTAGCATTATATTTCTGATATCACCTATTTGTCATTGTATTTTGAGTATTATATTGTGTATTCCATGTACTATTTTTGTGTCCTTAGGTTTAATATAACTTTTCCCTTATTTTATTATGTATTTTGTGTTCTCATATGTATAAATTTGTGATGAAATCACATTATGTTTGTTCTTTATATGAAAAAATACAATATGAATGTAACTTGTAAATTTGTTGCCCTGATTTTAAATGCAAAACACACATTTTGTATTTTGAGGACTGCACTTATGTATTTCATCACTGCACATTTCCTCATGTATACATCATTCATTGAGCACTGAGAATATATACATGATTGGAATATGTACATACTCTTTGCATTTGTATTGTTCCTATATTAATTATGGTCCGCGCCAGTGGTATTTATTGAGGAATGAGAATATATACATGCTCTGTGTATTTTTGTACATCCTATATTAATTGTGGTCCGTGTGAACGAAATTTATTAAGTACTGGGGAACATATACATGCTCTGTGTATTTTCATACGTCGTATTAATTGTGGTCTGATCCAGAGACATTTAATAGTTCGTATATTATTGTGGTAATATTGGATTGGACAAAATCAATTATAGTGTGCGCGTACTTTATGAATTTGATTGTACTTTCAAATAGTACACGCACATTATAATTGATTTGGTTCAATCCAATATGCGTGTACTTTATGTATTATGTGTGTACTTTCATAAAGTACACGCATAATACATAAAGTACACACACATTGAAATTATTTAGGTTCAATCCAATGTGCGTGTACTTTATGCATTATGTGTGTACTTTCATATACTACACTAAATTACATAAAGTACACGCACATTGAGATTGATTTGGTTCAATTCAATGTGTCTGTACTTTATGTATTATGCATGTACTTTATGAAATATATACGTCATATCCATATTTAATAGATCCTGTGTTATTGTAGCCCGTGCCAACGATATTTGAAAGATATTCCACTATTTGTAAGAAGTATTTGAGTTGTGTTATTGTTTAGGAATCATACCATCAAGCATGTTCAACTGTAAAACTATTGGGTGCACCTTTAAAGATCTTAACATTATAAAGCTTTTCACATTGACAGTAAATACTACTTATGATGAAAAAATTCATTTTTTGCTTCGTATCAGTGATAGAGCGAAAAAGTTACATGGTTTTTACTACTACTTTGAAGACATTAAATGAACTTCTGATGTACAAAAGCTACAAGGAACTGAATCGAAAGCGAATGATTTAACAAAACGAATTGAGCAGTATTGCTTAAGAGGTTTTGAAAGGCTAACGCGTTTAGCATGGATCTAGTGTATTACTTCTTTTGGGAATATGTTACGAATATAGAATCTTGGTTTATAACTTGTCAAACATCAGGCCTTAGGTATTACCATGTATCGGACGATAGCGAATTTGTTTATTAAAATTTCGTATTATATATTTCTTGTATTTTGTTGAGATTTGTATGAAGTGTTAAAAGAATATTACATGTACTTTTGTTAAACATTCCTGTACTCTATTGAAAGATATTTGTTCTTCAATACAAAATCCATTTACTTTATGTTTTATGTGTGTACTTTATTTCTTTATGTGTGTAATTTAATCTATATGTGATAACTTTAATCTTTATGCATTTACTTTATAGAAATGACTTTGAAGACATGAGCTTGGAATGGAAAGAATCCCGAAAAGGACATTGATGATAAGAGTGGTCCGAAGAGGCCAACAAAAGCAGATAAAAAGAGTAGAAAATAATCAGCAAGGGAAGTTAATAAATACGACCATGATTAATAAATATAGGTTGAATGTCTCGAGATTCTATCATGATTTTGCTAAAATTTGTAGCAAAATAAACGAGAAGCATATTGATCTTCTTAGAAGACGCCTTTCCGGAAACTATTGAATGTCTACTACAGCGGTGAAGTAGTAGAGGGGGATCATAAAAAGAGTGATAAAAATATTCTCACCATTATCGAGCTCTACAAAAAAGAACAAAGTGTTTTAGGATGATTAGCGATACCCAAATAAGCCCCAACGATATAAGTTAAATTTTTGGGATCCCAATAATAAAAAGGTAAAAGAAAATTGAACTAAACAAGAGATTGGATCAATCTATCGCCAAACCTGAATTTTGCAGCCACTACCTCAAACTCGACAAAAAGATTGGAAAATAAGATATTACAAAGGGATTGAAGACGTTAATTTATCTTGATACCGATGAGGGCATGAAAGATTTTGTTAAGCTTGTTGTCCCTTCACTTCATGACAACACTCCTGTTCACCAACTCCAACTTTACAATATAAGAGTTTTTCACTTAATTCATCAATGACATTGATGATATAATTAACCATGACTGGGCTTCTGCTGTCCACGAATTTCTGATCTACTCTCTCGATAAAACGACCGAATCTAAGCCCAGCACAAAGAAAGTAATGTTGGAGGAGAAAGATACCCAACTCAACTCAAAGAAAGTAATGAAGCAAAATGTCAAGCTGAAGAGAAACTTAAGATATTGGAGGAGGATAATACCCAATATATTCTTTTCAAGATAATCTTGAAACTTCATCTTCAAGAATTGAAAAATAACAAAACCAAATGAATAAAAAAGTTAGAGGAGGATAATGCCTAACAAATTCGTTTGAATAATGAGTTGAAAATTCAACTTGAAGAGACGAAGAAGAACGATTATAACCGAATAAAAAGTTAGAGGACGATAATTCCCAACTCAAAAGTGAAAATGCAAATTTAAATAATAAGTTGAATGCTACTAGAGATTCATCAGAAAGTCATAGGATCGTAGCAGAAAAACTTCAGTAAAGTATTAACAACTTGTCTGAAGCCAACCAAAGGTTCAAAAAAGGTAAAAATGCAGCTTTTATGAAACTCAATGACGAGGTAATTTGGTGATATTTGTAATCATTTGTCCATATTTATGGTAAGTTACACGCATTATCAATAAAGTATACGCATCGGTTATTTAAGTACACACATAATACTTAAAAGTATTATGTAATTTTACGTGTACTTTGTAATGTTATGCATGTACTTTGAGGTTTTTTTTTGTGTTCTTTGGACATAATAGAAAGTACACACATATCACTACAAAGTACACATGAACTTATTTTTACTTTTACGTGTACTTTATAATGTTTTGCATGTACTTAGGTATAGTTTGTTGTTTATTATAATACAGAGTACACGTATATATATTCATAAATCACACACACATTTTCTAATAATGATCATCCTTAGTTTTATAAAGTACACTCAAAGTTTTATAAAGTACACATATAATTAATATAGTAAATTCACAGATTCTCTTGTTGTTTGTCATTTGTTTCATTTTATTTGAGGTTTGTGGCATGTTTATGAAATAATCCATAAATTAAACATGATATATAATTTTCTTCAGGAAACAACAAATAAAATACTCAATCAAGAGATAGAATCTTTGAGGGGCTCCTTTTCTAAATAGGATGAAGAAATAAAGCTACATAACTCAATGTATGCGAGAATCTAAGAAAGGGATGACCGGAAACAAAAGATTGATGATGATTTTGTATATTCACATCCTATTAATGATTTTTCTAAAGAAGAAAAGAATAAAAATCATTTAAATAAAGCTCCTGCTGAATTGCAGCAGAAAGGAAAAAAGAGACCAATCAATAAATCTACTATTGCAACATAAAAAAAGGACAGAACAATAAAGGCATGTCTTCTTCAAAAGCAACAGATGAAGTAGACATTTAAAGCGATCGGTGTACAAAATACCCTACAGAAGATGCCCACAATAAATTGCAAGAATATTTCACACTGGAGAAGGAAACAGGGTAAAGTCTACTGTTTATTTATGTTGAAATCAACTTATTTTTATTGTGAAATGCACTTTATTTTTTCTAATATTTTTATAAAGTATACGCATTTTGAAATGAAGAACATTCATAGTTTAATAAAGTATACGTATTATCAATGAAATACACGCATTTGTTACTTAAATAAATAATTGGTTTTAAAAAGCACATGCATTTTGTACTGAACTACATGCATGTACTTTATAAAGTATACACAATACATATTTTTTAATGATCATAGATTACATATATGTTTTGATAACAAATGTATATATGTATACTTTATAAAGTATACACAACGCATATTATTTGAGAACACACTATATATTGACTTACTTGAGTCTGCATATATAGGAGTTCCAACTAGTTTGGATATCTAGACAAAATAGTTTAGATTTTTATGAGAACTCCATCTCCTCAAAAGAAAAAGCTCAATGAAGAAATCCAGTCCAAGAGAACCTTCACAGGGAAGTTAATTCTAACCCTACAACCACATATAGGACACTTGCACTGCATCATACATATCATTTATTTGTTTTAATAATTTTTCAACACTTCAAATCTTTTTAAAATCAATTTAATTCAATTCAAATCATTTTATATAATTTTAAATAATTTTCAAATGATTTTTGAATTAATTAAAATATATTTTTAAAAGTGATGTGGGTAAAAATTGAATTTCAAAAACTTGTTTTCTATGCTGATTGTTTGCCTGGGTAGAATCCAATAGTGTCAGAGAATTGGAGGTGTGCTTTGTAATTACTTTAATACACGCATTTTTGCCTTCATCCTGTGCGTACATGTGTTGGTAACCTATCGAGTGGATTTGTGTTTCTTGTTAGACACAAAACTCGTACACATCCTCAGTCATTGGATCAACCTAATCAACGTACCGCATGTGTTTTGACTTAATCCTTGTGAACCCAATTTAAACCAATCAGTGTGCATTTAACCCACCGCCTGTGTTAAACCGTTGGATTTAAGTCAATCTCTTAAGACTCAATCCCATCCATTGGATTGATGTCGATGTTCTGGATCCTTCTACGGTTTGTATAAAAAGGAACGAAGCCTCAGCATTTTGAGACTTTTGCCATTTTGTTAATCCAGAGAGAAGAGAGAATAGAGAGAAGAGAGAAAAGAAAGAGAAAGGGAGAAGAGAAGGAAAGAAAAGAGAGATATTAAGGAGAAGAAACCCTAAGTTTTCTTCGTAGTTCAAACCTCTGAGTGTTCTTATCCCAAACCAAACACCAAATTCTAAACAGTTCCAAACACCAGGAAACCCTTTCTTGAGAGTTAGACATTTTTAGGGTTTCTGTGTTCTTGGTGTTGTGTTTTCATTTTGAAGACCTCTTTAAATCTTTGATTCTCTCAGAACTTATCTCTAAGAGAGACTTAAGTTTCATTGTTGAAACTGAGTTTTTATAAAAGAGAAAATCACACGATTTTTTCTATTTCTCTTTTCAGATATAGTATTGTAGATCCATTCTGTTTCAACGAGTTTTTGAAATAAAAAACTTCTAGTTTCAAAATATTTTTTCAGATCTAGAGAGTTGTGTGTTTATAAGTTTCTATTTCATATTTTATGAAATACTGGTGTACAAAAATAAGAAGGAACACAAAGAACTCTTATTACATTTTTAAGGCGTAACCATAGATCTGGAAAGAAGTTTTATGTAAAAAATTATTGAATCAGTCTTTGCATATTATGTCTGAATCTGTTTTAATAAAGTAGACTTATAGTCTAGTTTGGATCTCAATTGGAGGTTTAAAATTTTAAAAATATTTTCAAAACCCATAAATTGTTTAAGACATTGAACCGTCTTCTGAGCAAGGTATCCTTGAGATCCGTGGATAAATAAAAGATCAAGAAGTCTTGGCTTGAAAAATCAAGATTCAGAAATAACTTTCATTTTAGAACTGTTGTAATTTGTTATGAAAGTTTGTATAAATCTTGAGAGGGTGAGTTGCATGTTTGCATGTAGTAGCACATCACAAACACTATCTCACACGAACACTTAGACACCGTGGTTCTGTCTGAGAATCTTGAATTTTAAAGAGTTGCTGGAATCAGAATTCAAAGAGAAGGAGATCAAGAAACAAGCAAAGAAGCAGGAAGAAAAGATTAAGTTCCAAGTCAGAATACCTTTGGAGTGGAGAATCTCGTGTAGGTACATTCTGAACTTAGGTTAGGATCTTTGTGGTTTGCTTAAGTGTTGTAACTTGATTTTTATTCTAGTGGATTTTTGTTTTGTGTCGTAGAGGGCACCGTGAATGTTTCCAAGGGTTTTACCACCATAAAAATTCCCGTGTCTATTTCCTTGAATGTTCTTAACTATTTTTATGATTGGGACTGCACGGTAACTTTAGTAGATGTTTATTAAAAATTAAAAAGAAAGGTAATTAACTATCAAATATAATCCATACATTCAGAAACCTTTTATAACACATCTTGTGTTTTTCGAAAAGAGTTTTGCTCAAAAAGTTTATTCGGAGTTTACTCAATTTATAACATTCTGCTAATAACCTTGTAAACAAGCTTTTAGTATTAAAGCGTTTCTTCATTATTCTAACATTATTTTCTATCTTGAAATTCAGCGATTGTCTCTATAAAACAGAAGACTCATCATTCTTTTGTGCCGACGATATTAAAGAATTGTTGAAAGGCGAAGAAATATCAAACCAAGTATGTAATAGAAACATAGGATATTCATTAAATTTTTATTTTTATATTCTCACATTTTTAAATGTATGAAATAGTTAATTCAATCCTTCTCCCGTTTAATAGAGAAGAAAATGAAGAATAATGGGCTCGGAGCTACGTACACTTTTAACTTATATGCTTGGGTAAGGAAAATAAAATCTAAAGCTTTGTCCATCACCATCAAATAAATACTATCATTTTGTTTCTTACTAACAAATCTATTACTTTTAACATGAAGTCATCCGAAATAATAATTAAAACATGCAGAAGGAACAAATAGAAAAATATATTTTGGAATTTGTGATATTCTATTGATTCCCATTAGACATATAGTAGGAGATAATGCATGGAATTTTACATTGTTAATTATATACAAACAAGAAAATAAAGTTATCCATATGGACTCTTTTTGCCCGTCGACGCTAATAAGATGGTTACGCCCTAAACTTATTTACATTACATGAATTTTTGTATTTTATATACGTTCATGGTTTTTTCTCTTAACAGTTTTTTGGTTTCAAAGAAATATTGTACAAATTGAAGGAGCAAGCTCCACAAATAAGTGAAAGAGGTAAAATACAAAGATACATAAAAGGATGAATCTTGATGATGCCCTATTCGAAATGAAAAAAAATAACTATAGACTGACTGTTGAGTCATGATCTTAATTTTGAACTAACCAGAGATCATGAACGCCCGAGACAAAATAATGGACATGATCAAACACTCTTGAATAAATAAACACATAATTCATCAGGATACATTTCAACAAATTTAATTCACATTATGCTAACCGAGGTATTTATTTTATTTTAATTTTTAATGTTGACTGTGGCCTATTCTGTATATACTAGATGAAACAAACTGCCAAAGGAACTGCACTCAGAACATCATTCCAAGATGATGAAATGCTCCAACAAAGAGCATATATAGCTAATGAATTTTTATTCGCTTATTGTTAATTGAAGGAAAAATAATTGTAAAGTTTTTTTGAAGGAGGACAAATAATTGTAATCTTTTTTGGTTAATTATATTTTTTATTTTTTATTCAATATAGTTTCATATAATTTGTACTTTAAAAATGGTGCCGCTAGCGCGGACCATTCAACACGTAGGCTATACAAAGGAATAAATATATTCTAACATTAGTACATGCATATTGTTTGAACGTTTATAGATTAAACCATGTAAAGTACACTCATATGATGCGTGTACTTTGTATTGTTGTGCATGTACAAAGTACACGTAAAATGTAAACAAAAGTTCACGTGTACTTTGTAATGATATGCGTATACTTTGCAATGTTTGCACAGAATAAACAAGGAATCACAAAGTACACGCAAACACTACAAAGTACACATACAACATTACAGAAGTTCACGTGTAGTTTGTAACTCTATATGTGTACTTTGCTTTATTTGCCTATACTAAACACATATTTTTAAAGTACACGCATGACATTACAAAGCACATGTAAAAATAAAAAAGAGTTACACTTGTACAATATTTTGTCCAATGAATTACACGTGTAAACCCATATACACACTATTTATCAAGTCAACATCGATCAACTACATTCAAAGCTTGGAAGTTTACATGTTATTTAGTTTATTTATCAGTACAACCACCACCTACCATAATTATTAGGCTCAAAATCCTAAACTTTACTTGGACTATAAAAAGCATAACATTGTTGTAATCTTTACCATTCTAAATTAAAATACAAAAATGTCAAAATGGTTTTACCAACAGAGTCTTTGAGAGATGATCTTGAAAATGAAAACAATCATTAGGAAAGATTACGAATGATTGAGGAAGACGTTTCCTATATCATTCGAGAAATTGACTCCTTTAACGAATACGTTAAAGAAGGCTCCCACGAACTCCCGTCCATCCCGTAAGACTTATTTTAAGAGGATGTGCCATCGCCAGAAACCCATAAAGCCCTCATCAATATCTATACCTACGAGGCCAAAATACTTATGGAAAATTATATGAAGGATAGGGACGATACGACTGAGGTCCTTTCGACGCAGGAGCATAGAATTCGGGTCATCTCTAATTTCATTGGCGCACTTTCGGACCCTATCGATATTTTCCTTGAATTTCCAAATGATATTTTTTGATATTTGACCGGTCTTTTTTTTTTTCAAATCAGTTGTAATTTTTTTCTTTTTTTTTTTCAAATCGGTTGTAATTTTTTTTTTTATTAATGAATGAAATTATCTTTTCTTTTAATGCATGTCTTTTTATTTTGATGATAATAGTCTATAGTCTTATAATATAAAGTTTAAAATGCCACTGGCGCGGACCATAATCAATATATGAGCTATGAAAATATAGAGAGCATGTATATACTAACACTTATACAAAAATTAAATCAACATAACTAAGAAATCAATTAAGATTAAACATTTTCAATGTTTGTGTACTTTATTTTATATGCGTGTACTGTACATGCATTTTTTTTATAAAGTACACGCACATTGAAAGTGATTTTAAATGCATTTTTTTTTATAAAATACATGCATAAAGTACATTTTTGTACTGAAATATATCAAATATGGAGAGCACATTTTTGTACATTTTTATACTGAAATACATGTATTAAATTTAGAGAGCACACATATTTTCTAAATTAAGAATATTACCATTGTTGCGGACCATATTCTCACAATACTCGGATAATAATATCGCTAACGTGGACCACAATACACGTAAGAATGTGAAAAATATGAGTGACTTGTTCATTAAGTATTGGAAGATAATTGAAAAGAAGCAAAACCTTTAAAAAAATGTAGCCAATAAAACAAATGGAAAACTAGGTTGTGTGTTATAAATAAGAGAAAAATAGTAAATGAACAGTTTAGATTATGAGAAGAAAGTTGAGAATTTAATAACCTTTGTTCTTGAATTCTTCTTGAAATTTATAATATAAAAAATGACTAACATAAATATAAAGTAAATGCAATTTAAGCCAATTATAATTTATAACTTATACAATTTAAGCCAATTAATATGCAAACAATATTATTTCATGTTATTGCATTACAAGTATACACGTAATACATAAAGTACACGTACAATTGACTTAACAAAATCAATTTCAATGTGAATTTACTTTATGTATTTTGTGTGTACTTTAATATAGTATAAGCATAAAACATAAAGTATATATACATTGAAATTGATTTTGGTGGGTCCATTATGTGTGTACTTTATTAACATACACACAACTTTTATTAAGTACACGCACATTGAAAATAATTTATTCAATCTAATGTGCGTGTACTTTATAAAAATATGGGTGAACTTTACATAGGTCCCATTCAGAAACAAATAAAGTAGAAATGAACACTCAATAATAAAATTACATTAATTTATTCAAATATGATCTTCATCGATTTTAATCAAAACTATTGTTATAATGAATGAATACAATAATATTAAGTGGAATCAAATTGGTTCTTTACATTAGTCCTATAATAACCTATTTTACTACACCTAGAGCAAGAAAATTTCCTTACTATGACCTCACAAATAGATTTTATTCTCTTATTTCTTGTCTTCCCTGTCGATCTCTTTGTTAATGGAGGAAAGATGGCTATATTTTAAGGTAATGGAATGTTAAGGGACATCAAATCAGAAAGAGGAACTATAGGGGATGAGTATCATTTTTTGTAAAGGGAAACCTTATAATAATCCTTAATATAATCATAAATACTTCTACCTATGTTCTGTACAACATAAACAATATGAGAACATGGAAAATACCAGAGTTGCCAACTCTTACACGAGAAAATTCCTTGTTCTAAGTCAACAGTGACCAGCACATTTGAATGATCTTTGAATAAATGTTGACTTGAGCGACTAATATTCCAATGTCTACTTTTATTCCAATTTTCAGTCAATAATTTATTAAAAAAAGGACACAACTCCTTTGACCATGTTTCAAATTCAACAAGTTTATTGGCGTTGAAATTCATAATCTTAGTCCTTAATTTGCCCAACATATTCATTATCGATAAATGCCTTTCCTCTAAGATCCAAGAGTAAAATGATTTCGCAACACTTGATGTTATGACACCATAATGTTTGTCAATGAAATATGCACATGAACAATTATCCAGAGGCAAATTGTCAAGAAAATCAACAACACCAACTCCACCTTCCTTCTTCAGGGCATCAATGTTCTTCTGAAATTCATCAACTGTTACAATATATGCAAAACGCATGAAATATTTCACAATCTTCTTTTGCAAGTTCCCATAATTCTCCCGTATTTTCTTCTTTTATATTTCCCTGTAAATAATGTATATAATAGGAATGCGCAGACATTGGGAAGACCTTAGAAACACCTCCAATAAGACCATTGTTCCGATCGGATATGAATGTGATGTTTTGATCTTAATGAGCTAGTGCATTATGAAAATTAATGAGAAACCACATCCAATTATCATCCGTCTCTGAATCAGCAACTGCATATGCAAGAGGATAAATGCTTGAAAATATAATAAAATATATCAGGAATAAATAAACTATAGGTTAATATGATGTACTGTACTAATGGTGCCACTGGCGCGGGCCAAGCAACACGTAATATATAGAAAATAATAATTACATCTTAACATTAGTACATTCAGTTTGTATGATGCACTCAAAACATGGTGTCGCTGGCGCGGAACATTAAATATGTAGGCTATACAAAAGAATAACTATATTTTAACATTTGTACATGCTGATTGTTTGAATGATTATGGATCAAACCATGTAAAGTAAAAATATATTAAGTGTGTACTTTAATATATATGCGTGTACTTTATATTATTTGCTAATAACAAACAAAGAATTCCAAAGTACATGAATAAAATAACAAAGTACACGTAAAATATAAACAGAAGTTCACGTATACTTTGTAATGATGTGCGCGTACTTTGCAGTGTTTGTTCTAAACAAATAAGGAATGGCAAATTACACGTATAACATTACAAAGTGCACGTAAAACAAAATAGAAATTCACGTGTACTTTTTAATCTTATGCGTGTACTTTGGGATTCTATGCAAATAACAAACACAAAACTCAAAATACACATATATCACTACAAAGTACACACATATATTCACATGTACTTTGTAATGTTATGCATGTACTTTCTATTCTGTCCAAAGAACATACAAAGAATGCCAAAGTAAAGGTATAATATTGTAAAGTAAACTTGAATATTTCACATTTACCATTGTTCTCATTCCTTTCAGTTGTCGACAAAATCGTTCCACGATAGCGGCTCTTCAAAAAGGCACCATCAAGAAACAAAACATGCCTACAGTACTGGAATCCATCAATGGATCCCACAAACATTACAAAAATTCTCTTGAATAATCTACTTTTCGGTTCCACGTCAAGAATGCAATGTGATCCTGGATTATACTGTAATCAAAGTTCCCTATTATCATTAATTAATGCATAGGAAACCTTTTCATCACCATGCGACTCAGTAGCAGCCATCTCTTTCCCACACTATGGATGATGATAACCTATATCAAGACCACAGTTCTTCTTGATATCCCTAACTACATTTATTGGTCTCAACAACGATTTATCCTTTAGCTTATCAGCAAGCAATGTCGAAACCAACTTGGGGTCCATTATTTTGCTTGACAAACTACGATATACACCCCTACAAGTATGCACATTGTTTAGACTTCTTATATAAAAGTCACCATTTACTAGCATGAACTCGCCACATGCAATTCTCAGTACACCTTTTAGAACACTCTGCCGTCACCCGAGTTTTATCATTCTTCAAATATATATACTTAAAACCAACCTCAACAGCATACTTTCACAACTTATCCCGAAACTTAACTACACCTCCTTCAAAATACCGCTCTTCGTGACTAATATATGTCTTCCAATCATTGAAGAGATAAACTTTTGACGTACTCGACTCCAAACCTACAATATAAACATCATTTTCAGCACCACTACTAATATTAATCACAGTGGTTAATGATATATAATCTACCCTTTCTCTACTTGTACCACTAAATTCAACCCTCTCGCAACTTGTATAACTGCGGTCAACCAGTTCACAAATTCTATACGTGCATTCAACCCATTCGTGAATTGTATTAGTGACCAAAGATGGTGAATCAAAAACATATATCCAAATAAAATCAGCTTTGATAATCACTTGAGACCACAACATACAATTAACATCTTTATCACAAACAAACATGAACCGACTTTCATCTCCAAAGTCGTACTTCAATGAAAAAGCTCCAATTTTCAAATCCATAAACCTGCTATATAACTCATAGCATATGAAATATAATGAGTTGTCTTCAAATATTTTAATGCAAGCCACATTATCCAAATAAATACATCGCGCAATCCTACAACTTTCCATTATGACCTGCATTAAATTAAAATAGAAAAATGCTTTTGTTAAAGCTCAAGATTAATTAATATCGTTAGCGTAAACCCACAAACACATGTCGAACTAATACATGACTAGTCTATTAAGTCATGAAACAAAGTAACCAAGTAAATGCCATCAACATTATCCTAAATTAAAATAAAAAACAAAATGAGAATAAAAAAAGAGAAATTCTCGTGTACTTTGTGTCAAACTGCGTGTACTTTACTGCATTTTTGTTGTGAGCTATATACAAATGACTGTACTTTTGTTAACGCGCAAGATTGGTCAATGTCGCTGGTGCGGACGCACAAACACATGCCCCACCAACACATAACAAGTCTATTAAGTCATGAGTCAAAAGTAACAAAGTAAATGCATATTAACATTTTGCCAAATTAAAACCAAAACACAAAATGAGAACTAATCATTAGAAATTCACGTGTACTTTATATTAAATTGTATGTACTTTGCTGCAATTTTTTTGTGAGCTATATACAAATGACTGTACTTTTGTTAATGCTCAAGACTGGTCAATGCTGCTGGCGCGGACCCACAAATACATTCCCAACACATGACAAGTCTATTAACTCACGAGTCAAAAGTAACAAAGTAAATTCATATTAACATTATGCCAAATTAAAGTCAAAACACAAAAATAAAAATTAATTATTAAAAATTTACGTGTACTTTATATCAAAATGTGTGCACTTTACTGCAATTTTATTGTGAGGTATATACATGCACAACTTGTATATAGATAAAGTACGCACACACATGAACACACATGAACACACACACATGAACACATATGAATACACACACATGAACACACATCGACACATAATCAAAACATATACATACACAACCTGTTAGAAAATCAAAACATAATGTTTTGATTTTTTATGTTTAAAAATCAAAACACAAAGTCAAAATATATTCATATAAAATTAATTTTTTTTATTAAAACACACAATCAAATCATTCATTCAACATTCGAGTTATTTCAGCACATGAATTCCATCATTACAATGATTTGATTGGATCAAAACCAAATACATACACCTAATGTAATTGATCGACATGCAAAGCGTATCTTGATAACAAGTATAAACTTACAAATGATCGAAATGCAAAGGTAAGTCTAGGTAAAAAAGAAGTGGAAAGAATTGATTTCTTCGAAAAAATTGATACCTTCTTTCTTGGAGAACTGGAAAGAAGAAAAAGATCCTATGCTATTGGTGGAGCTGCCGATCGTTAATTATGTTTATTCTTCAAAAAATTCTTCGAGAGAACGAAACTGTTTGACAGAAGTGGAAAGGAAAAAAAGAAGATCAAGGCTTATTGGAAAAGATGCCAATCGCTAATTAGGCCAATGATAACAAATTGAATGAAATGATTGACAAATGTATTTATATGGACCTAATCGTTTAAAATTTGTTTGACCCGATTAAAACGTCCAAAATGTGTAGTCAAGGCGCTAGATCATAAAAAGCTATATGAAGTATTATGCCAGACCTAAATTGAGCACGAATACCACATTTACACAAAATTGAGTAATTTAGGTCGACACATAATTTGGACATATTGCAGTGATGCACAAACATGTAAAAATTGAATTGGTTGATAATTCATGCAGTTTTGATATACTAGTATGTCACAAAAATTAAAATCACGTGTTGCCTACAATTACTCAAAAATTTAACCCTGAATTTGAATTGGGCCAATCTTGAGCTATATACCGACTCCATTTGTATTAGGGAATACTAAATACTCCATCCGTTTTAAATTAAGAGTTTACTATTTTTTTTAGATTGTCCCAATTTAGTAATTTAATTTTTGTTTTTGGACATAATCAAGGAATCAAATTTCATGATACTGAACAAATATTAATCTTAACCGTTAATTGATCGTATCCTTAATCAATCCGAAAAGAATATATAGACTCTTAATTTAGGACGGAGGGAGTATAAATAAAGCTACAAATAATTTTGATAGAACTTAATTAATCTTATTTTTCAGTCTTTCGTCCTCTTATCAAGTGTGAACTTTATTAACGAATAGGCTTTTGCGATTTCGAATATTAAGTAGTATCAACTTTAGAACATTTTAATCCATGTATTTATATCTTCAAGCTAAAGTTTTCTTGTTGACTTCCTGTCTTTTTCTTGTATTTATTTATTAATTTTTTTTATAATATTGTATAAAGTAATTATTTTGATATCTTCTTTGACTACATATTGTTGGATAAATTTTAATATAATATAATATTTTAATTATATTAATTGATGTTTTATTTTAAACATTAGTTGTTAATATTTTATTATAGTAATTGGTGTTTTATTTTAAACGTAGTTTTGGTTTTATTTTAGAAGGAAGAAATATGAGCAAATGGGTGTGAAAGATATGGGAGTGCTTAAAATCCCACATTGGAAGATTACTACAAAAAGTAGTGGTATATCAACTAAAGGATAACTAAGATTCTTAGTTGACAAGTCAAACAAGAGGCTATGATCCTACGCATTACGGTGGTGCTTAAGCACCACCAATCGCGACACGTGACACACGTAAGCGTGACACGCGATGCGCGAAAGGGCGATTGGGAGACTTAGGGAGCATTGCGCGCTTTGACGCGCCCTTGGCACTTCGCATCGTCGCTTGGAGCGTGGGAGTCTAAAGTTTTGATGAAGTAAAATAGATCAACGACTGTGATTAAACGATCTGATCAAATGGTTTAAAATCCGAAATGACTTGATTTGAATCGTTAGATGAACTCGTAGCATTTCGTTTAGGGGATGTCCATTCGCTTACGATGGGACGCCTAATCTGAACCGTTAGATCGAAGCTGTTCCAAACGGGAACGATTCGATGGCTGTTGAGTCGCTACACAAAGAGTCGTGACTGTTGAAGAACAGTCACATAAATGGCTATAAAAAGAGTTCCAGGCTTCTGTTTTGGACACCGAAAATTGCTAATTTTTCCTCTCTTCGCCCTCTACCTTTTGGCATTATCATACTACAAATTCAGAGTGTTCTCAGTTTGATCTACATACTTTGAATCAAATAAACTATTCACACGCTGCATTGTATCCCGAAGTCAGATTTTATAAAACCCATTGTGTACTCGTGGTTCTGTCTCAACCGGATTGGGAGAAATTTTTCCTAAAAAAGAGCGTTCCCAGAATGTGCATTGCAGAAATTAATTTATTATTTCATTCTTTCCACAGTAAATTTACAACAGCTTTAGGCAAAATTATTCTTATTACTCCACTCAAATGGAAGGAATAGTGGCACAATTTATCCAAGTCATGAGTCAAGACTTATTCTGACTCGACCGTTTTGATGGCGAAAATTTCACCCATTGGCAAGAGAAAGTTATGTTCTTCCTTACATCACTAAAACTAGCATACACTCTAGATGATAACCTTGAGAAAATTCCCAAGCCCACACCCGAAGACACCGAAGAAATAAAAAAAAAAATGCGTGAAGAGGAAAGAAGACGAATTTATGTGTCGAGGACACATCCTCAATGCTTTGTCTCAAACTGTTTATAGCGATCATCGAATGATTCCGACGTCAATGGAATTATAGGCTTTGGAGACAAAGTATCAAAACGAGGAAGCGAGCAGCCATAAGTTTCTGATTTCAAACTATATAAATTTTAGAATGAGTAATGATAAATCTGTCATTGCACAAGCACATGAACTCCAACAGATTATTGGTGACCTTAAAGTCACTGGAATTAATCTTCAAGATGAATTTCAAGTAGGGGTAATTGTTTCAAAACTTCCATCCTATTGGAATGGCTTTAAGAAGAAAATTAATCATGATGAAAAGACTTATACTGTGGAATCCCTTCTTCGTCACCTTAGTATTGAAGATGATACTCGTATTCGAGAAAAGAAGGATGAACAAGGTGAGGGTCATTCAAAAGCCAATATGGTTAAGGATAAAAAATCCAAGATTACTCAAAGACTCAAAATTTAAAGCAAAGAATGATTCAAAAGTCAAGAACTAAGGTGCAAATAAGAAAAAGAAGAGAAAATATTTCTTCTGTGACAAACCGGGCCATTATTTTTGGGAATGTCGTCTTAAAAAGAAAACATTTAAGGAAAAACAAGGGTCGAAGTAAACCAACAATGTTAAAGATCTTATTGCTACTATATGCGAAGCAAATTCAATTGATAATGAAAGTGGATGGTGGCTGGATACCAGCACAATGATCCACATATGCAAAGACCGCTCTTCATTCAAAACATATCAAGAAATTGATGGAAAAGAAGAGAAGATGACAAATAATCTTCGCACCAATGTAGTTGTGAAAGGCATAGTGGAATTGAAATTAACTTCTGAAAAGACTCTTACTCTAATTGATGTACTTCATGTACCTGATATGTGTAAAAATCTTGTGTCTGGGGACCTTCTCAATAAGAGAGGTTTCAAATTTGTGTATGAGTCTAATAAGTTTGTCTTATCCAAGAATGGCCAATTTATTGGCAAATGATACTCTTGCAACAACATGATCAAAATTAATGTAATCATTGATATAAGTTCTGCTTATATGGTTGAGTCTATTTCTTTATGGCATAGTATATTAGGTCATGTGAATTATAAAAGTATAAAAAATATGACTTATCTCGGCTTAATCTCGGATTGTAAATTTGATAACCTTTCTAAATGTGAGATTTGTGCTCAATCGAAGATAACTAAAAAGTCATTTAAATCTGTTGAGAGGACATCCAAAAATGCTTGATCTTATTCATATTGATGTATGTGATATGAAGAGTAATATGACTCGTGGTGGAAATAAATATTTCTTAACTTTCATTGATGATTACTCTAAGTATGCATATATATATTTGCTTAAAAGTAAAGATGAAGTTTTCAAGAAATTTCTAATTTTTAAAGCAGAAGTTGAAACTCAACAAAATCGAAGAATTAAAGTCCTACGATCCGATAGGGGTGGTGAATATTACCCGAGTGAGTTTATACAATTTTGTAATACTCATGGGATAATCCATCAAGTTACGGCGCCTTATACGCCACAACAAAATGGAACGGCGGAAAGGAAAAATAAGACTTTAGTTGAAATGATAAATGCAATGTTAATCAATTATGATTTACCTTTGTCGATGTGGGGAGAATCGATTTTATCCGTATGTTATATTTTAAATAGAGTTCCATTGAAAATAAGGATATTACACCATACGAACTATGGTTTAATCATAAGCCAAATCTTAGACGTCTTAAAGTTTGGGGATGTCTTACTTATGTAAGAAAATCCGAACCTAAAAGACCAAAACTAGGAAATAGGACTTACAAATGTGTTTTTATTGGATATTCTAGTTACAGTACGACTTATAGATTTTTAAATCTTGAAACTCAAGAAATCATTGAGTCAGTAGATGTGAATTTTTTTGAACATCTAACAAAGTTTAGTACTTTGAATCAAGGTTTAGAAAATAATAATCCGACTGCTGACTCCTCACCTTCAGAATAAAATTCACAAACAAAATCTTCTTCAGAACCAACAAATGACATTGACCCGCGAAGAAGTAAAAGACAAAGAATTGAAAAAATATTTGACCCCGACTTTATTATTTATTTGGTTGAAGGGGATTTAAATGAAACTAAGAATAAAACTAAATTTGTTCTTAATATAGAAGATGAACCAACAACATTTCATGAAGCGGTAACATCTAGGGATGTTGTCTTTTGGAAAGAAGCAATCAATGATGAAATGAACTCAATTTTGTCAAATCAAACTTGGGTTATTTTCGATCTTCCCCCCCCGGAGCTAAACCTATTGGGTATTTAAAAGGAAATTAAATCCGGATGGTTCTATAAATAAATTTAAGGCAAGATTAGATGCTAAAGGCTATAAGCAAAAACATGGAATTGATTACTTTGATACATATGCTCCTGTTGCTCGAATCACTTCCATTAGGATATTAATATCTCTTGCTTCTATTCATAATTTAGTTATTCATCAAACGAATGTTAAAACTGCATTTTTAAATGGTGATTTAGAAGAAGAGATTTATATGGAACAACCCGAAGGGTTTGTTTTGCCTGCCAAGAAAAGAAAGTGTGTAAACTAGTTAAATCTCTTTATGGCCTTAAACAAGCTCCTATGCAATGGCATGAGAAGTTTAATAATGTTGTTATATCGCATGGATATAAAGTTAATGATGCCGACAAATGTATATATAGTAAATTTGAAAATGGTGTTGGTGTTATTATTTGCTTATATGTGGATGGCATGTTAATATTTGGGTGTAATCTCAAATATGTTGAAGAAACCAAAATGTTTATTTCATCAAAATTTGATATGAAAGATCTTGGAGAAGCTGATGTGATTTCAGGAATCAAAATTGTGAGAAAGGATAATTCTTTAGCGTTATCTCAATCTCATTATATAGAAAAAGTTATTAAAAGATATAATCATTTTGAACTTAAGCTAGCTGCTACACCAGTAGAACCTAGTATAAAATTAATGAAAAATACTGAGCGTGCTATGGACCAACTTAAATATGCTAGTATTATTGGGAGTTTAATGTATGCCATGCATTACACTAGACCAGACATTGTTTATGCAGTGAGTGTCTTGTGTAGATTTACAAGTAATCCAGGACAAGAGCCCTGGAATGCGATTTCTAGGGTACTTAGATACCTGAAGAGGACTTTGGATTATGGCTTACATTATGTAGGATATCCATCTGTTTTAGAAGGATATAGTTATTCAAGTTGAAATAATCTTGAATCAAAATTCAAGTCAACTACTGGTTGGATTTTTACGCTAGGAGGAGCAACTATCTCTTGGGTATCCAAGAAACAAACATGTGTGTCAGATTCAACAATGCAATCTGAATTTATAGCCCTAGCAAATGCATGCAAAGAAGCAGAATGACTTAGAAATGTGTTGTATGATATTCCTTTATGAAAAAATATATCTCCTTCTATTATGATAAGTTGTGATAACCAATCCACAATTTATAAAGTTTCGAACAAAACTTACAACGAAAAATCTAGACACATTAGTCTAAGGTAACAAATTATAAGAAAATTACTCAAGAAATGAGTAATTACAGTCGACTATGTTAAAACGAACAAGAATTTAGTAGATCCTCTGACTAAAGGTCTTGTTATGGAGATGATATATATCACCTCAAAAGGAATGGGACTAAGTTCTATTAAATAACACAACTATATTTAATGGGAACCCAACTCATATCTTAAAAATATAGATAGAGTTCAATGTGGTACAAACAAGTTAAATTATAGTTATGGAACACTAGGAATTTTATACAAAAGTTCCATTCCTAGGTGCCTAGTGTTGGTTTTCTGCATGTTAGAGGATGAAGTTTACTTCTTAATAAATCATATAAGCGTGACTCGCAGAATCACTAAAGTTGATCTACCTATACGAGTGTCGAAAGTGTGGCCACTTTCATGGAATCAAGACCGATCCTAAAGAGCTCGTGAATTCAGGATTAGCACAAGGCCATAAAAGTGCATGCTAGAAGAACACTTATAAACTCAGAAATCGGTATGTGTGATAGTTCCGGCTCGTCTCAAAAGGTCATTGGTTCAAGATACGTTCACCACAGCACCTTAATGAAGCTTTGAATTGTTTACACTATATGGAAGTTCAAGTCTGAAAGACACTTCTCATTTATGTACTAGATTTTAGCGATAGTGCCAAAAGTTATTTATTGTCCTTTTGTTTTGAGTAATCAATCCTTTGTATCCTCTCTTGTGTATATTGAAATTAGTGGGGGAATGTTGTATAAATTTTAATATAATATAATATTTTAATTATATTAATTGATGTTTTATTTTAAACATTAGTTGTTAATATTTTATTATATTAATTGGTGTTTTATTTTAAACATAGTTTGGGTTTTATTTTAGAAGGAAAAAACATGAGCAAATGGATGTGAAAGATATGGGAGTGCTCAAAATCCCACATTGTCCCACATTGGAAGATTACTACAAAAAGTAGTGGTATATCAACTAAATGACAACTAATATTCTTAGTTGACAAGTCAAATAAGAGGCTATGATCCTACGCATTGCGGTGGTGCTTAAGAACTATCAATCATGCCACACAACACGCGTAAGCGTGACACGTGGCGCGCGAAAGGACGATTAGGCTACTTAGGGCGCATTGTACGCTTTGACGCGCACTTGGCACTTCGCATCGTCACTTGGAGCGAGGGAGCCTAAAGTTTTGAAGAAGTACAACAGATCAACGACTGTGATTAAACGATCTGATCAAAGGGTTTAAAATCCGAAACGACTTGATCTGAACCGTTAGATCGAAGCTGTTCCAAACAGGCACGATCCCACGACTACGGAGTCACAACACGAAGAGCTGTGACTGTTGAAGAACAGTCACAAAAATGGCTATAAAAAGAGTGCATGCCTCTGTTTTGAACACCGAAAACTGCTAATTTCTCCTCTCTTCGTCCTCTACCTTTTGGCATTATCATATTACAAATTCAGAGTGTTCTCAGTTTGATCAAACGGTATATAGTTTGAATCAAACAAACTGTTCATACACTGCATTGTATCCTGAAGTCAGATTCTATAAAACCCATTGTGTACTCGAGGTTCTGTCTCAACTGGATTGAGAGAAATTTTGCCTAAAAGACAACGTTCCCAGAACGTGCCTTGCAGAAATTAATTTATTATTTCGTTCTTTCCATATTAAATCTCCAACACATATTTCTGGAGGTAACTCAAACATCAAATGTGTTAGTCTATGATATAATGTTTTCCAAAGTTCCATTATAAATTAGTTATGTTAGGGTGCCATTATTAGAGGATATTTTTTTGGGGATACTAATACGTGTCGTTCAATGATTAAAGGTATTTTAAGTGGACCCCATATTTCTTCACATATCTTTCAATGAGTGTAAGACGTACATCTCGCACAGGTGTAGAATTACACGAAATAATGTGAGATGAGTTTGGGGAAGGATCAAGCTTGACAATGTGTCATGTTATGTCGGTTTTGTGTTGTGTTTAAAATCGTGCACAAGTAAAAATTACAGGAAATAATGTGAGATGAGTTCGTATCACTTTTAGCGGGTTCATGTCATGTATATCCGACTCCTATTACGCACTTGTTTAATGGTCTCTAACATTAACAAATCTAAAGCCGTTAAGTGGAACTCAATCCGTCTCGTTAATTTCATGTCGTAATCATATGGTGTAAAGAATTACCACCCATAGGAAGGATACTTAAAATTGTAGGGGTCCACGCTCGAGCTTTAGCAGTCCTAGCTCAATATGGGCCAAGCCGCAAGCCTAGCTCATAAAACACAAAGGCGAGGGTGAGAGGTTTTGTGAACTTTTACAACTTACAAGGATATGAACGAAATTTCTCATGAACTTAGAATATCAGGAACACAAATTCTAGGTGACACAGCTACACGAGATTGATGACATTTTATTCTCACCGTATATTTAAAAAAAATGAAGAAATTCGTGGAGAGATTTTAAGATAAAAACTTGTTGATTTGCCCTAGAATTAGAAAGCTTATTATGCAAAAATATTGGACTTTTTCTACAAGATAAGTGATTTTATAAACTCTGCTAGACAATGGGTATCCCTAGATAAGACTCAATTAATTCCGGATGAGGAAAAGGACCAGACAAAACCCATAATCAAACACGCCTACCATGTCGATGCAAAATAAGGACAAGAAAAATAAATATATACAACTCAGCCTTGAAATTACAGAAGATGTGGCTATTCATGAATACAACTGATTTTCCAATCTAAACATTTAATATCATGCGAGTATATGACAAAACCTATCCTAGAATTGTCACAATCATGTGACCACCTATCATGGGATCATGTGTCCATCGGTTGTACTTGGACCACATGGTCTTCCTCTTTTTTCTCCTATTCCCTTTTAGCAGGCACAGCAAGAGTCACGTTGCTTGTCCATAAATTTGAAATAAGGACGTAAGGCATTCTTTTTCTTCCTTATGGTTTAATACTACATTAGAATCCCTAAGAGACTAGGAGCAGTTAATTGCACTGAAATTATTTTTGAATGTACTAGGAAGCTAATGGAATGATTCTAGTTTTCCTTATTAAGAGCTTTAATGCACCATTATGACCATACACTTTGCTTTAATGGCGTAGGTAGACTCCTCATACTAGGATTCTAAGTTGCTCAGCTAAAAACTCTTTGTAGTACATACACCAACTACTTGACTATATTAATAATTATACATAACTATCTCTATTCATAAATGAAACATTTTATCCTCTTTATTAATTACACTTTCTGGGCTTTAATAAAGAATTTAACTTTTAACACGTTGTTTTGTCAAAATTTACTCGCATTGTGGAATTTGGTTTATTAATTTTCAATGTTTAACTCATAATTTAGATATACAACAAGGGAAAGGTGGTCACTATTATACTACATAAAAGAGAGATTATGTATTAGACACGGGTCAAAGTCTATTCTGGGAGGTTATATGATTTTACGGCCTTTTTGGCTTTATTCCCTACTAGATAAATCTTAGGGTGCTTTAGGACAGCTTGAAAAAATATTTTTAGTGCTGTTCATGTGTATGACTCATATGCGATTTTTTCAATAATGTAATACATGAAATTTTATAATGTATAAATGATTTTTTATAGGAATATATCCCAAATAATCTCTCGATTTTTTTAATCCACGTTTAATCTAAGTCTTTTTAATTTCTCATCACATAAAAATACTCAAAAAAAGGAGCTTCGGTAAGGATCGTCGGAGTTCCGGCGCCGGGGGTGGGGGGGGGGGGGGGGGGAGGTGCGACAGGAATACCGCATGCGCGGACCTTTCAAAATATGAGAATATTTATTAAATGGGTGTTTGAGGGACTTTTTGGAACAGAATAAAAAGACCTGGACTAAATATGTATGAAAAAAATGTTTGGAATACTTTTTGGTAATTGATCATTTTTTATAATGTATATGCAATTTTTTGTTATTTTGCATGCGAAATTTTATAATATATATATGAAATTTTATAATATACACATGTTAGATTTGTGTATACCTATCATATAAGGGATAAGAGAAGTGTCCAAAAAATATGTTAATGTACCGAAGCCAAAAAATATTTTAGCGAGGGGCTAGATTGTGAAACGCCCATGATTTTATTGGGAAGTTGATTAATGTCAATGAACTAACTATTGGCATTGATTTGCAAAGTACATTCAAACTTTTTTTTTTCTCATTAAACTTTTTCCCCTTCAAACTTCTTAGTCCTTGCTCCTTACACAGCTTATATTGGTGAGTTCGAGATAAAGTTAGGGAAGAAATGAAATGAGGAAGAAGAGGGAAAACGATCATGTTCCCTTTTAAATGTAAGGAATGGCAAAGAAGTGAGCGAAAACATTAAGCCCCTTTTAGTTGTCCCAAAATTATAAATTGGATCATTAATAAATTGTTCCATTTACAAAATGACTCATTAATTGTGTTTGGTTTCATTAATGAAAGGATTTATTAATTGTCCCATTTTAGCTCATGTGCAAATTCTGAAATTGAATCATTTCACAAAAAATATGAAATGAATCCATTTGAAATAGGAGTCACATTAAGTGCATGTCCCCTCTCCCCCTTCCCCTCTCTCTTTCCCTCCCCCTCTCTCTCTCGCTTGATTTGTTTTTATCTTTTTTCATAGAACCTTAACATCAATTTCAAATTACCAAACATTGTGTAAAATTGGATTTAACTCATTTCAAATTCACTCATTTATAATTCACTAATTCACAACGAATCAATTTACATAATCAAACAATTTGCGCAACCAAACTGAGCCTAACTTTATTTCACTTTGTTTTATTGTTTGATTAAAAAAAAAGTTGTAAACATGTGTTTATGAACTTTTTCTTAAGGATGTTTTTTTTTCACAAAAATGCTCATAAAAATTATGGAATCTTGCGGAAAAAAACTATGAAAATATTTTACTCATCTTCACCTTGTTTGAAAACAAAACATATGAGAATGACGTGGACCATTTTTTTTATGTGTCGATTATTTCTTTCTTTCACATATTTAATACTATTATTTCCTTTGCATTTTGTACATGTAAGACTACTCGAGTCTATGAATAATGGTTAATGGAGAGGCATGACTCGCGGTAATGAAATACTATTATAAGGTAATAATAATCAAGTACGTGAAACTGTATGAAAATTTTCTTTATAATTAGTTGGAAACCTGCGCAATGTGTGGGCTAGGTGATTTTGGTATTCAATACGCACCTAAAGTCCATTCTTTTTGTCTTTGATATTCTTGCATATTTAGTAATGAATAATAAGAAATGCACAAAATATTACATAATATTTTCATGAAAGGCTTACAATCATTAAAATGTTTATATATCATAGAATTTTGAGAGAAATATATGAAATGAAATAATTAAAAAATTAAAGTAGAACTCAAAAAATCAGTAACTGACCTATTTAGCGATATCCATTTTAAACAACATGTCATAAGTCTGGTAATGAATGCTAATATCCATTTTAAACACCACAATTTATATCTCATATAAATCCAAATGAAAGAATACTAACATGTAGATGTCCTTTATATCCTAGCTATGAAAGCATCGAAATCTTAAAGAGTCGGTAATACAAACGAAAAATAACAAAAGATTATATCACATGATGCCCTTAAATAAACCATATGCATAATTAAACTAAACCAGCAGGAGTATTGTTGAAATTCCTTTTGGCCACTGAAAGCTCCACACAAAGTTAGTGGGTCTTCTTTGTGTAACCTGGTTTTGTGTTTTTTTCATCAACCTAATAGGTAATCCAAATGAATAAAAATCTTAAATTTAATACTTGTTCCAAATCATATGACTTACCAATCGAAATGTATTGATGGTAGAAAAGGACAATAACATAATAAGAAATCCAAAATAATAAGTGAAGAATGAAATTCATAAATCCCAGTTTGAATAAAACACTAGTGGGTTCCAATCAATCAAGTGATTAAAGGTTTTTTTTTGGTAGCATACCATGAGGTGTCCGGGCCAGCTTACGCGCATCTCAACTAATCCCCATTCGCAGTTCATGGCTTCTGCTGGCCAAGCATTATTTTGACAGTGCCAGGGATCGAACTGGGGACCAAACTCAATCCACCTCCAAGGCTGTCCCAATATCAACCTTATACCACTGGGCCAAGAGGCTTGGTTGATTAAAGGTTGTTAAATTCAAAATGTAGTCATGAAGTTATCATGCTGCAAGCACCATAGACTACGTTTAACTTTCGGCAACTCACCCACCTCCGACAACTGCGTCCAACTAGAAAATTCTCTCCGACTACTTGACGCCATATCATGAAAATAAATACACCATTACTAATGCATAATTCGTTGAATATAGGAGAGAAGTTTAGAACTTTTATCAGAGAATTTTATACAACAATAGTTGCATTTCAAAGACAATCTTATGCCCATGTACAGACCGCAACATCTAGAGGAAGTTTATCTAGATTAGTTTCCTCATCATGATAAATAGTTTTTTAGGATTGAGGGTTGAAAAATAATTCTATAAGAAATGTAGAGCTGACAATTTTTGACACGATAATCCGTTTACGGTAATAACCCTAAATGACCCGAACATGACCTGATTAGCTTGTATAGATTTAAGAGTACCCAATACTTATACTAAAATAAAAATCAAAGCGACCCGAAAATGACACGACTAACCTGAATTGCCACCCCTGAAGAAATATTTTTCAACATTTTGGTAAATAATACTCTAAGCCGATTTAATTGAGAAATCTTGTGAATTTGAGGGACACCAATTCAGTTTGTGACTGCGAGGAAGTGATGGAAAACAAACATTGAAAATTTACTAAGTAACTCCTTAAAAGAGAGGGAGACTTTCGAGGTAAGTAGAGGGGACGATTTTGTAAGGAAGCATCTCTTCTGAAAAAAACATAATTTACAGTTATAATTATTTGGCACATTCCTCCTCACTGGATTCCAAAGCTTCAACATAATACACTCTTGAAAGCATATCATCCACTTTCGAAACTTCATCATCTTGATTTGTATTTTCCTTTTCCACCTCTATATTTACTTTTTTTAGAATATCTAAGCTTTTAACACCAGTATAACGACATTGTAGTAGTAATCAAGAATATTATCTCACAATAAAATAAGAAGAATGTCAAACATGAAGCTCACACCAATTTATGTCTCTGAGAAAATATCAAATATAGGCCACACTAATTAAAAATACATATATAATGAAATACAGTTTGACAAACAAAGACCCTCAGGCACCGGTTCGTTGTTGTCGGCAAGAGCTCCCTCAAGATGCTCTAAGATTAGTAGTGTAAAGATCGTTATAAGGACACAAGTCTCCGATTGAGTCTTAATGTAGTGTTGGCTCAATTCCGAACAAAAACATTTAAGTCATAGGATAGTGTTATTGTATATCCATACAAGCCTATGACGTGTGTGTTGAAGACGTAGCGGCTAAGAGTATAAGGCTTCATCATATGCCGAGTTTAGTGTGCCTCGTTTCTACGTCAACAACATTGTTCCAATGATCCTAAGGTACGAATGCAATATATATATATATATAATAATGCACTTGTGCGGACTAGTCCGCATTTTAAGAATGCGGACCGAACATGTGTCACCTGACGGTGCACCTAGAAATTATCACCTAAATTATTGGCACACTCTCTTTTTGCTGGGTTCACCACCAGGTGACACATGTCCGGTCCGCACTCTTAAAATGCGGACTGGTCCGCACAAGAGCAGGACTATATATATATATAGGATCTTGGACATTTATTGGGTGTAATTTATAATCTTTATAAACCATTTTTATCGACTTTGTTTTACTCGAAAATATTCTTTAGAACTTTTCATAAAAAGTTTTGGGCTTAAAAATAATATTTTATTTTTCTGACACGTCGTTCGAATCACACTGGAATCTCGTTAGAATGAGATTACCATGTCGTTCGAACGAACTGGTAGCTCGTTCGAACGAGATTGCCAGGTCGTTCTAACGATAATTCTGACGATATTCCTTTTTTCCTTCTGGAACCTCGTTAGTAAAGTCGTTCGAACGAAATTTGGTGGGAACAGGTATTTTGACAGTTTTTGACGATTTTCCCACTTTTCCCCACTAACTTTTTACAGACTTAATATGTGCGGGAACCAACCTTTTCAAACTAACTTTTTCATATTCTTCCATCTCCTAGAGATAGTTTTGAGAGTTTAACTTATCTATGAAAAGGTTCATGGTTTAAGTGTTTTTCTTTCCAAGAAAATCACCCTAAAACAATTTTGCTTTACACCCATATTATTTATTCCAACTTTCCATATAAATATCTTGCTTGGAGTGTTTGGCACCGGGTTTACTCTACCAAGTTGAAGAGTCCGTTTGGTTTTACTTCTTCATCCCTAAAAGAAGAAGTCTCGTTATTTTGTCGCGGCATTCTCACATGGTGAAAGGCACCATGTGTGGTTGACGGTTGTTCCTACAACTTCATTGGTGGATTCCAAGGTTCCGGTGGTGTCCGGGATTATTGTCTAAGCAGTGGTATTTGCAAGAAGACACATCTGGGCTTGAAGGAGTCGAGTCGAGTGTTGTAAGTCATATTTCTTTTAATTGTAATTCCGTACTTAGTGGACTTAAGGCTAGGGCCGTCCGAGGTTTTTTAATGTTGTGGGTTTTTCCTCGTACATCGCGGCGTAGTGATTTATTTGTTTATTTTATCTTCTGCAAAATTCACATTAGATTCATGCTTAGGTAAAAAGATAAAATTGATTTAAATCACTACTTGTTTAATTTGGTGCAACTTTAATTCGGGTATATTTTAATTTAATTCAAGTCATTAATTTTATTAGATAAAATTTGGTTTAGCCTAATTTGGTAATATTGAAAATATGACTTAGGCAAATTTCTAGGACTTGGGTTAAATTGGTTTAAGTGAAAAAATGTATTTGTTGTCTAATTTAATTTCACTTTGAACTTGTTTAATTTTAATTTGAAAGAAATTAAAATTTGGTGTTTGTGTGTGTTTAATTGAACCATCTCGCTTCCGCATCTCTTTAAAGGAAATTACTTATTTGGGGGTCATCAGTACCAACAAGTGGTATCAGAGACAAAACAATAAATTACTTCGTTAAGATCTTTTTAACTATTTTTGGCTAAAATGAAATTTTCCCCATTTTCAAAATTTCCTATTTTCGATGGTTCTAACTACGCGTATTGGAAAGCGCGGATGAATTCGATACTTAAATCTATCGACGAGAGGGTTTGGTTGTCTGTTGTTAACGGGTGATCCCCACCTACACATTTAGTAGATAATGAGCATGTTCCCAAACCCACCGATAGATGGATTGAGAATGAATTTAAACTTGCAAATTTTAATTCCCGTGGTTTAAATTCCCTGTTTAGCGCCGTCACACGGGATGAATTCCGTCGCATTATGACGTGTGAAACCACTAAATAAGCTTGGGATATTTTATAACTCACTCACGAAGGAACCGTTGCATTATGACGTGTGAAACTGCTAAAGAAGCTTGAGATATTTTACAACTCACTCATGAAGGAACTAGTGTCGTAAAAGCTTCAAAACTCCAAAACCTCACCACTCAATTTGAAACCATCAAAATGAATGAAAAAGAAACTTTTGATGAATTTTATGCTAAACTTTCCAATATTGCTAATTCATCTTTTAATTTGGAAGAGAAAATACCCGACAACCGAGTAGTAAAGAAAATTTTAAGGTCCCTACCCGATAAATTTATTCCAAAAGTGATCGTTTTAAATTCTTTACCCACTTTAGCCTCTACGAAATTAGAAGAGCTCGTAGGTGATTTACAAACCTATGAACTAGACATGTTTCCCTCCAAAAATGAAAAGAAAATAGAAAATGGTGTTGCTTTGAAAGCCCGAAAGGAGGAAAAATAAGTAGTAGAGAGTGAAAGTAATAGTGACTTGGAAAATATGGCTATGTTTGCTAGAAAGTTTAAAAAATTTCTTAAATTTAACAAAGATAAATTTAAAAATAATTTTAAGAAATTTGAAAAATCTAGGCATGACAAAGCCGAGAAGATCCCTAAAACTTCTAATGACAATGTAAATAGGGACGAGTCAGATAAGTGTTTTGGTTGTGAAGGGTATGACCATAGGGCTTTTTAGTGCCCCACTAAATTAAGGAGAGAGGGTAAGAAACCAATTTTCTATAATGCCACCCTTAGTGATAGTGATAAGGAAGGGGGACCCGATTCCCCCACTGAGCCCAAATTTTTGGCTTTTATGGCTAGTCATGTGAGTGAAAGTGAGCACTCTTCTATTGATGAAATTTTAACTCATGACACTTCCGTGGTCAAAGTTTATGATTTCCTTATTTTTGATGGTTGTGAGAGTGAAGACGAGAGAGAGAGTGAAAATGAAGAAGAGGTTGATGTGAGTAAACTTCAATTTTCATTTCAAGAACTATATGATATTAAATTAAAGAGAGAAAATTTGAAGTTAAAAGCTACTTTAAGAGAGCGTGTTAAGGTCATTGATGAGAGTGCGTTAGTGGAAGACCTTAGGACACGTGAAAGGACTCTTCGAGAGAAGCTTGAATATGTAGAAGGCGAGATAGATAGCCTTAGAGGTTTAATGGAATCAATGAAAAAGGAGCTTCTTGAGTTTGAAGAGATAAATATTTTGTTAGAGTCTAGAATTTTAGAATTAAAAAATAAATTAAAGGACTCTAGTAAACTCAAATTTGATTTGGAATGTCATTCGGAGAAATTAGATAAAATATTAGGAACAGTCCAAATTAAAAATGACACTTGTGGTTTAGGCTTCATACTTGTAATGAATCAACTCATAAAGCCAAAACCAATATTTTAGGAGAATCCCCTAGGAAAGCGTTTAGAGATCATTCCTTAGGTAAGTATTTTCGCCGAGTCTTTGGGTGCTCACATTGTGGTCGAAAAGGTCATCTTAGGAAATTTTGTTTTGATCTTAAACGAGGTCCTAGAAAATCCCAATATAAGGCAACCGAGGTAGCCAAGATTCATACACGCCGAGATAGTCATTCATCATTAGTTTGGGTTAGGAGATCCGACTTAGTTGCTTTACAAGATAGGATTTTTTATTCTTATTTACTTTCACATGCTTCCTCCCTTGCAAAATCTAAAGGTTGAATGTGTTAGTTATTTGCATAATTTAGCTTTTGTGCTTCATGCTATATTTTATCATGCTAATTGTATGATTCCTAATCATTTTCTAGTCTATGATCCATGCTTAATCACATGCTACAATTATGATTCTTGTTTATCTTTTGTATTATATTTTTTTCCTTTTTAGGTTGCATTTAATGAAAAATACAAAAAAGATTTTTGTTTATCATTTGTGTTTTACCTTTTTAGTCATTTAGGCTTAATGAAAAATACAAATGATTTTTGTGTGTCTTTTGAGTAAATATTTTTATTTTTGGCTAAAAATTGTCAAAAACTCAAAAAGATTTTGGTTTGTGTATATTTTAGTTTGACACACTTTATGTGACATTCACTTGTGTGAGAATCCTTTCTTTTTCTCTTCCACGTGGCTAGAATTTTTGGTTTAGATTGTCAATCCTTATTATGTTCTTTACTATGCTTACATGGAGTAAGTGGATTTTGTGTTGATATAATGAATTCTATTTTTATATGCCTCAGTTCACACATGCACGACCTCACTTGAAATTTTAACTTCATATGTATATTTGAGCTTTGTGAGGTGTTCTCCTACCAATCTTGTCATCTGCATGTTATGTGACCTAGGTGGACTAGTGCATGTTAAAATCCGTTGCACGTGAGATTTGTGTGAGACATAAAAATAATATCTATATATGTGCACAGGGAAGGGCTCCGAAAGGAAATATCATCCTTTGCGAGTAAGCCACCATTTGCTTGGACCTAAAAGAAATACGTGGTCCAAAGTCCTTACAATAAAATATGGTGCTAAAAAGAAAAATCATTGCCAAGGCCTATGTTTAATTGATATATTCATTCAAAAATATATATGCTTATTGAGGGAGATTGGATGGTATATCAATGGTTTGCACAATGTCCGTTTATCCTAGTTGCTCTTTTAATGTCATGACTCTATTGGTTTGTAAAATCATCAAAACTCTAGGCTTGTATGCATTGTGTATGTTTGTTCATTGAGTTCAATCTATATTGTCACATGAGGTTATATTCAAATGTGATAAAGTTTTCAATCAAATGAGAACTCCGTGAACATGTTTTAAGTGACTGGGTCTAAATTTAATTGTTACTAGTTCACACCCCAATACTTCCGCTTCCATATGACACATTTTTTCCATAGGAGTGTGAAGAACTTATTTTATTTTGTGTCATGTGTGGTGTTTATTCCTAGTATATGTGCATTTGCATTAATGATATTTATTATGTACTCATATACGAGGTATTTTATTTGTCTTTGCCTTGCTTTCTAGTCCATCTATGCTTCTACTTCATGATTGGTATTTATCTAGTTGCATATTTTGTTGATATCACATACTTAATACTTTATGTATCATATTGGTATTATTTTCTTACATTTTAGTTGGTATCCTTTATTCTGTATATGGATTAGTTATACTTTTGTTGCCTTTATGATTTCATGTTCTTATCACCTTATGCATAATTTTTTTAAAATTACTTTTATCCTTTGTCTATTCTTGAACAAAAAAGAGGGAGAATGATAGGGGGAGAAATGGTATCTAATCCTATTGTAATCTTATCTAGTTTAGGAGATTTAACTTAGGGGGAGAGCGCTATCTTCTTAGGTTGATCATAGTTGATAAAGGGGAGATGTAATTTACGGGGAGTAATTATTTTAATTGCATTTAATATTTTGATATTCCGTATGCGTTTGATAGTTTGCTTAAGTGTGCAGGAATTCTTTTAAATATGGCAACTTTCATCATCGATAAAGATATTGATCCTTGGGTCTTTGAGTCAAGCTATGTATTTTTTATTTTGGGTGGGATATTTTTTTAAGTCTAATAGAGCTTGACGGACCTTTAGGATTTTTGTTTGGTTTTTCGTCCCGGAATAGCCAAAGGGGGAGATTTGTAAGGACACAAGTCTCCGATTGAGTCTTAATATAGTGTTGGCTCAATTCCGGACAAAAATATTTAAGTCATAGGATAGTGTTCTTGTATATCCATCCAAGCCTATGACGTGTGTGTTGAAGACGTAGCGGCCAAGAGTATAAAGCTTCATCATATGCCGAGTTTAGTGTGCCTCGTTTCTACTTCAACAAAATTGTTCCAATGCTCTTAAGGTATGAATGCAATTTATATATATATAGGAGCTTGGACATTTATTGGGTGTAATTTATAATTTGTATAAATCATTTTTATCGACTTTTTTCATAAAAAGTTTTGGGCTTAAAAATAATATTTTATGTTTCTGACACGTCGTTCGAACGAATTGGCAGCTTATTCGAACGAGATTACCAGGTCGTTCGAACGAGAATTCTGATGATATTCCCTTTTCCCTTCTGGAACCTCGTTAGTAAAGTCGTTCGAATGAAAAGTCGTTTGAACGAAAAGTCATTCGAATGAAATTTGGCAGGAACATGTATTTTGAACGTTTTTTGACGATTTTCCCACTTTTCCCACTGCTTTTCCCCACTAAATTTTGACAGACTTAATATGTGGGGGAACCAACCTTTTCAAACAAACTTTTTCATATTCTTCCATATCCTAGAGAGAGTTTTGAGAGTTTAACTTTTATATGAAAAGGTTCATAGCCATATTTTCAAACCAAAAGACTTGACATATTATGTCTATAAAGTAATCCCTCAAAGTCTTAAACAAAAATACCTCTGAAGATGGAATTTATTGATACTCAAAAAATCTGATGCGGCGGATTTTTCTGAGAAGGTCAGACCGATTCGGTTTGCCAACTGAATCGGTTCTTTTTTTCTTTATCGGATCGGTTCGCCCTTTATAGAAAATTAGTTAGTTCTGGATTGGTTTATTTTTTTCTTTAACCGGATCGGTTAGTCCAGTACCGAATCAGTTCGGCCAGAAAGCTTTTCCTATATAGATATATGAATCGAAAAAAAAGTATCTCGAACACACGATGTAGATACTGAGCATGATGCAAGATGTTGGTGATGATGGGCATGTGAAACACAAAATTCGGATTAAGGTCGTCAAGAGATGATCGTGATGAGATGAGCCGATAGTAGTGGTATACGACATATATGCTGAGATCTAGGATACAACTGGAAAGCCTATATACTAACCCAGACATTTATAAAACACGTCCTTACAAATATCCCCCTATGTTTATGCCGGTACATACATCAAAAATCTGAATCATGTTACCTCAAATTGAAAACCAAATGACATACAATGTAATACCCCCATTAAACCCAAAAACTGGAAATACTAAATGGATGACATGTCTTTAAACAAACTTCAACATCTTCAAATCTTTTTATTTATTCTCATTAGGGTGTGCAAAAAATAATCCTTAATTTGATACCTATACACATGAGGCAAGAGATAGATACCCGTGACACGCAACAATTTGAAATATAATCATAAGCAAAAAATAACTATCAATTAAGCTCAAGCAAATCATTATGAAATCAATCTTAAAAATCTCCCCCATAATTCGTTCTCCCCCTTTTTATGATGTCCCCAAATAAACAAATAAGAAGAACACAAATAAATGCAAATAGAGAATGTCACAAGGGGAACCACTTTATCTTTTTGAATTTTCAAAATTTTTCTCACAAAATATACAACACATAATCACATAATGAAAGAACACCAAAACAACCAAGTCGATGATAGCAGAAATGAAGGGATGTGAACTAATTCGATAGGAAAATAACATATGTGCACGATGAATGTTGGATATTCCTAATGAATGAACTCAACATCTCCTTTAGGTGTAAAAATTGTGGAATTAAAAGAAATTGATTCAATCAAATCAAAAAATCAAAGCTTAAAGTGATTTCCACACCAACAACGTCCAAAACGATGTAACACTTTTTTATGACTTTCAAGTATGTGCAAATCCGTTTTTCATTTCTTCCATCCAAACTCCCTCATAAATAATTATGCATTATATTTTTCTCTTGAGGTGATGAAACTAAAACATATTGGTCCATTTGATTTGGCATATATTTCTTTTAATTGCCATTTGATTTTTTTCGAGCTCTTTTGAAATGGTGGCTTTCACGACGAGTTAAGTTTGAACTCTTGCAGCTCTTTCCTGTCATTCACTCATTATATTTTGTTGCAATTAAATCCTCATGGTAAACGTTTTTTACATGCACTACTATCTTGCCAATTTTTATCGCATTTAGGTCGTTTTATAGACAAAATTGGGATGGAAACACTCAAGCCAATATGTGATAGACTAGTACAATACTCAAATAATACCGTGCATGTGTGCAATAAAGGAGATAAGGAGCTAAACATGTAGAGGATATCTCTAATCGCATCTCAATGACTCCAAATATTGTAAAGCACATGGGTGAAATGATGTAGCATCTCAAATCACTATCAAATAGTCACATGGAATATGAAAATGAATAGGTGACTATGGTTATCTCAAATGTTCATCCATACAAAGTGCAAACAGAAATACAAAACTCTTTTTGTCTTTTTAAAATTTTTTATCACAATAAAATCTTTTTGAATTTTTCAAAAATTTTCAAAAACAAAAAAAACTAATATAAAAAAATACATACTAGCAATAGGGAAAAAACTATCATCATGCAAATCAAACTATGCTAGAAAACAAGTCTAAACCTAAACCGTTAGGTGCAATAGGATTTTTCACAGGTGGTGACATCCTACGACAAACCTCCATCAAGTCATGTGAAGTCTTAATAAAAAACAGTACCTGCTCCCTAATATGTGCAAACTCTTTCGTGTAATCATCTAGAGCATCAGGTGTGGGTGCGTGTGTGTGAACACGCGTAGTAGTTAAACGTGACACATGAACCAACTTAAAATAAAACTCTTTAAGGTTCCTCTCTTCTCGCAGTGCGTGCAAACATAAACACGCCTAGGTACACCTCTCTCAAAACATCTCCTACGTGCTCTTCTAACAGGTACATGACGCGTAGGTGGGTTGGGTTGAGAGTTATGGTAATCAAACACTAAAGTGGGAATCGGTTCGGGTGCAATATGTGAAGTGGATGCACCGTTAAGACTAATTCTTAAACTCTCACCTCTACCCAAAATGGTATTGAGAACCATCTTTCCAACCTTCTTAGATTCACTCTCTAAAGGAACTTTGACCTCCCGAGCAGGTTCGAGATCACTTTCGAGTTGGGATACACGTGTCATTAAACTAGACATCGTGCCGGTCAAATCACACTTTTCCCTACTTAAAACTTCTTTCTCTCTCTCCAAATATAAAACCCGACGACCTAATTCCTTATTATACTTCTTAGTCTTTAAGGTCTCGGCGTACAAATCTCTAAATGCTTTTTGGAGGTCACTTTCATCTCCACTCTCAAACTCGCTCTCACCCCTACTAGAAATACTCGACTCATCATCATCGCTCTCGTGACTTGTTAAAAAGGCAACAAACTTTCCTTGTGAAGACTCATCCCCGAAATCTTTCACATCATCCTCACTATCACTAAAGGTGACTAGCATAGCAATTTTCTTGTCCTCTCTCCTAAGTCTAGTGGGAAACTCAAATGACTTATGCCCTTTTCCCTCACACTCAAAACATGTCACTTTTTCTAAATCAACCTCACCCTCCTTTTCTTTCTCACCGCTATCTTTGGCCTTATCTTTCTTTTTATCAAAAGACGTTTTATCATTAAATTGACCACTATTTTTTAACTCGAGAAACTTCTTAAAATTCTTCGCAAACAAAACCAAATCATCTAAATCAAAGTCGAAATCAGAATTTGACGTATTTTTCTCACTCCGTTTAGCCGATTCTACCCTCCTCCTAGCTAACTCAAAATTCTTTTTGGCTTGGCCTTTAAGAGCTATCCCTTTATTTTTTGCTTTAACAACTTTAGGAAACATATCTATTTCATAGGTTTGAAGATCACCTACTAATTCTTCTAATTTAAGAGAGTTCAAATTTCCTAAAGAATTTAACACAATGACTTTGGGGATAAACCGCTTAGTCAAAGAACGTAAGATTTTTTTTAACTACATGTGCATTAGGAATGTGATCACCAAGGTTGAAACTAATGTTAACTATATCAGACAATCATGCATAGAATTCATCAAAACATTCAGTCTCAAGGATAGTTATAGTCTAAAACTATGTAGTTAGGTTCTGCATTTAGATTCTTTAACAACGTTCGTGCCTTCATGGGTAAGTTGAATAACATCCCATGCTTCTTTAGACGCGGTACACACCATTATGCGTCAGAACTCGTTAGGAGTGATGGATCCAGAAATGGCACTAAGACCTTTAGAATTATACGTGGACCATTTAAATTCATCCTTGGTCCATTGAGCCCCAGATTTTAAACTTGTCACGTTTTCAACAGTGACGGTGGGAGGTGTCCACCCATTTTCAACAAGAATCCACACACATTCATCAATTGCTTTAAGGGCGGATTTCATACGGGCAATATGCATAGTTAGACTATTCAAAAATAGGAATTTTATTAAATGATTTTTCCATTTGAACAAAAAGCTTTTCAAGAAATCATTTTTTTTAAAACAAATTGATATTCAGGAAAAAACTTTGCGGAAAATTACACGGTAAAATTGCATAATTTGCTCTGATACCAGTTTGACGATGTGAGTAGTCAAATTGTATCAGGGAAAAACTTTAAAAATCAGGATCACTCGATAACTTAGAGTAACCTGTTCTGATACCAATATGAGAGTGTGCTTTTTGTTCAATTGGAGAAACTAATTTAATTAAACCCAATTTTTAATTATCCTGATTTAAATACACACCTAGATCATGCATCTAAAGGTGATTAATAAAACATTAAACATATTGAAATAAAGAAAGGATTAATCACACACAACAAATGAGGAAAAATCCCCCAAAGGGGCAAAACCTTTTTATTTTAATATGATTTGTAAACACTTACATACATAATGAATATAGTTTGACAAGCGAAGACCCTCAGGCACCGGGTTGTTATCGTCAGTAAGAGCTCCCTCAAGATGCGCAAACATCAGTAATGTAGAGATCCTTCTTCTCCACACAAGATGCTCCACGAATGGGTATGATAGGGTTTAGGATGATTCACATATATGATTATGAGTGTTTAGTGAATCTCAAGATGTTTGGGCTTGAAACATATGAAGACTTGACGTATTAGGTCTATAAAGTGTTCCCTCAAAGTCTTAAACAAAAACACCTCCGAAGATGGAATTTATAGATACTCACAAAATTTGATGCGCCGAATTTTTCTGAGAACGTCAGACTGATTCGAAAAGGATCGAATCGGTCCGGTTTGCTAATCGGATCGGTCATTTTTTTCTTTATCGGATCGGTTTAACCTTTACAAAAAATTATCCAGTACTAGATTGGTTCATTTTTTTTAACCAGATCAGTTCGTCCAGTACCCGATCAGTTCATTTTTTCTCTTCATCGAATCGGTTCGGCCAGAAATCTTTTTCGGTATTGATACATGAATAAAAAAATAGTACCTCAAACACAAGATGTAGATACTAAGCATGACGCATGATGTTGGTGATGATAGGCACGTGAAATAAAAAATTCGAATTAATGCCTTTAAGAGATGATCGTACTGAGACGAGCCGACAATAGCGGTATACGACATATATGCTGATATCTAGGATAAAATTGGAAATCCTAGATACTAGCTCGGACATTTATAAAAATGTCCTTACAGTTATGATTCGTAGTTTTGTAAAAAAACCTTAATCAAGATCTTGTAAAAGAATTATCTTATCAAAAGAACAATAATCATAGGTTTGGGCAGAGAGGGTTTAGCCTTCGAATCAATAGTCAGAGAGGGTTTGATTAGGATTTGTAAGGGAATGGGATTGGGTAGAGAGGGTTTACCTGGTACCCACAAAATAACAGGGTTAAGGTCATACATGTTTGTTGTGTACAATGATATATTAGTTTAGGCAAAAGCCACTTATTTTCTAAAGTATCTCCCCCTCTCTCTCCATCTCTCTCTCTCTCTCTCTCTCTCTCTCTCTCTCTCTCTCTCTCTCTCCCCTTTATCCGAATTTATCTCCAAATCGGTGTAGGAGGGGAATTTAAAGAAGCGGGAAGAGAGAGGGAAGGGAACGGAGGGAAGCAAGAGAGTCGAGAAAGTAGGTGAGGGTAAATTAGGGTGGATGAATAGTGCATACGACACAGTATTATGGAGAAATGAAAAGACATGGTTGGAGAGAGTAAAGTAGAACAGAGAAAGTAATGGAAGTTGAAGAAATTGAGCGGTGAATTAATTAAGAGATATTTATTAAGAGTAACATGTGGTACTCCTTGCGGTTCAAACTTACAACTTTAGTTATTACACCATGTGGACAATCTAAAGAAAATTAGAAATAATGTTTTGTAAAGAATTTTATAATATATAAAAGATAATTTGAATCTTTTCTATAAGAGGATATTGAGAGTGCGCCAACAATCAATAGATAAACTTATTTAATTAAATTGCAATTTTAGTCCCAAAAATCCTAACTCTTGCAACTAGTTGTGATTGATGATTAAAATAAATTCAAGCATGCACACATTCACAAATATTAGGAAAATTCCCTCAAAGGGAAAAAACCTTTTTTATTTCACTATAATTCATAACACTTACAATTACATAGAAATACAGCTTGACACACGAATACCCGCAAGCGTCGGTTCGTTATCGTCGGCAATAGTTCCCGTAAGAGCTCCAAGTCATCTATGGAGAAAAACCTTCTTCTCGACAAGAATACTCTAGATGAGTAGAACAATCAATCTAGGGTTTATAAGGATTCACATATGTATTTGGGAAGTATTTGTGAATCAAAAAGGTAAAAATCTTAAAAGATAAAGTCTGGAAAATGCAGTAGTTCTACAGAAACGGAGGTGCAAAAGACTTTAGAAACGTGCATGCAGAACACTATTATTTATAAAAAATCAAGGCGGCGTGTCGCTCGAACAAAATAACACGTCTCTTGAATGACGTCATCGACAATTTTTTTCTCGTTTCAACACTTAAAAAATTCTTCTGCGAAGGAAAACATTTTAAAACCTTAAAAAATATTTATAAAAATTCATAAATAATTATGTAACCATTAAAATCTCTAAATTAATTATTTTACCATAAATGCGAGTGGAGTAGTGGGAACGGTTGAATGTTGAAGATGCACGATGCTTGGCGATGATGCACTATGCACGTATGAAGATAATACGAGCGTGATAACATCAGATTTGGATCGAGTTCGTCATAGATGATCGTGTTGATGTGCCGAGTGTAACAGTATCAGACATACTAGCTGTGATCTGGGATGCTCAAAAAATTCCTATATTCTAAAATGGACATTTATAAAATCATATCCTTACAAATCTCCCTCATGTCTATATCGGTACATACATAAAAACTATCCGAATTATGCTACCCAAACTCAAACAAAGGACATATAATTTAATATCCCCGTTAAATCCAAAAACTGGAAATACTAAATTCCATGTCTTCAAATATGCTTCAACATCTTCAAATCTTCAACTTCTTCTAGCTTTTTTGTCATCATCATGGTATGCAAAAATGATCCTCAATTTTGTACATACCCACATGAGACAAGAAACAATACATGTGACGCATAACAATTTGAAATATAATAATAAGCAAAAATAAATATCAATTATGCTCAAGCAAATCATTATTAAATCAAACAAAAAATTCTCCCCCATAATTCGTTCTTCCCATTTTTATGATGTCCCAAAATAGACAAATATGAAGTACACAAAGCAATGAAAATGGAGAATGTCACAAGGTACTAAACTTTCTCTTTTTTAATTTTTCAAAATTTTTCTGACAAAAAATATACAATAAAAAATCACACCATGAAAGAACACGAAAATAACCAAGTCGGTGATAGCGTAAATGTAGGGGTGTGAATGAATTCGATAGGAAAATCAATACATACAACCATAACATATGTGCACGATGAATTTTGGATACTCCTAACGAATGAACTCGACATCTTCCTTAGGTGTAAAAATGGTGGAATTTTAAGAAATTGACTCTATCAAATCAACAAATCAAAGCTCATAGTGATTTCCACACCAATAACGTCCAAAACTATGTAATGCTTTTTCATGACTTTCAAGAACGTGCAACCCCCTTTTATATTCCATCCAAACTCTGTCATAAATAATTATGCTTTTATTTTTCTTTGGAGGTGATGAAACTAAAACCTATTGGCCTACTTTTTGGCATATTTTTCTTTTTATTATTGCCTATGAATTTTTTGGGCTCTTTTCAACCTCTTTGGACCTTGGCTTTTGTGTTTGCCACACTTTTTCTAGGTCCGATTTAAAAGGTGTCTTAATCGCAAAGGATAAATGAGTACCTTTCGTAGCCCTTCCCCATTTTTCAAATTCACACAAACTCACTGCAACGGTTTTTACATGCACTATTTTCTTGTCAAGTTTTATCGCATTTAGTTCGTTGTATAGAAAAAATTGAGATGGAAACACTCAAGTCAACATGTGATAGACAAGTACAATACTTAAATAATACCATGCACATGTGCAATAAAGGAGATAAAGAGACAAACATGTAGAAAGATACCACTAATCACATCTCAATGACTGCAAATAATGTAAAGCACATGGATGAAGTGATGTAGCATCTCAAATCACTATCAAAGAGTCACGTGGAATATGGAATGAAGTTGTGACTATGGCTATCTTAAATGTTCATCCATAAATTTGTATTTTTCAAAATTTTTTATAAAAAGAAAATATTTTTAATTTTTTTAAATATTTATCAAAAATAAAATCTTTTTGGATTTTTCATTTAAAAAAAAAAAAAAAAATCTTTTTGTATGTAAAAAAAATAAAAACCAAAACAAATAATGATACAAATGATACAATTTAGAGATAGGAATCATATGATATGAACATGAAAAAAATGCATCCTATACTTAACATGGTGACCACGCTATAAGGGCGTCTAAAGGATTCGTCAAAATATCGACTAACTGGAGGTTTGTAGACACAAAACTCAAGGATATGACCTTCTATTCTACTAGATCATGGATAAAGTACTCGTGTATCCTAATGTGCTTTGTGGTGCTGGACTGTATTATGGGATATGTGTATCGTGCTCATGTTATCACATGAAATAGTCATGGTGTCCTGTGATATCCCATAATCCTCCAACATCTGCTTCATCCATAGAAGTTGCGTGCAATAACTCCCGGTGGCTATGTACGCATCCTTCACAATGGACAAAGATATGGAGTTTTGCTTCTTGCTCAACTAAGAGACAAGAGCAAAACCAAAGAGGAAACATCCACCAGAAGTGCTCCTACATCCATCTGCATTCCCGGCCCAATCAGCATTCGAATAGGCGAATAAACGGTCATCGATATTAAAGGAATACCAAATGCCAAATGAGAGAGTGCCACTCACGTATTTGATAATACATTTAAGAGCGAGTAAGTGTGACTCTTTCGGGGATGCATGATATCGAGCACAGGCTCCAAAACTAAAGGTGATGTCGGGATGAGTGGCAGTCAAGTAGAGAAGACTACCTATCATACTCCAATACAAGGTTTTCTCTAAATCCTTGCCTAAAGTGTCCTTGCTAAGCTTTGTTGAGGTAATCATCAGGGTACGTGTGTGCTTAGCGGAGTCTAAACCAAATTTCTTCACAAGGTCTCGAGTATACTTGGATTGGGAGACAAACATCCCATCCTCTAGCTGATGAACCTGGAGACCAAGGAAGAATGTAATCTCATCAACCATGATCATCTCAAACTCACTCTTCATCTCCTCCTCAAAGTCGTGAGCATGTCAGGAGCACGTGGATCCAAAGATTATGTCATCCACATAGACCCGCACAACCAAAATAGCACAGTCTCCTCTCCTAATAATTAACTTCTTATCAACTCCCCCTCTCATGAAGCCACGGGATAAGACATAGGAAGTAAGCCTCTCATACCAAGCACGGGGTGCTTTCTTCAAACCATGCATGACTTTTCTTAGAAAATAGACGTGATCAGGGTGTTTAGGGTCTTCAAACCCTTTTAGTTGTTCCACGTATACTTCCTTATGTAGAATGCCATTCAGAAAGGCACTATTGACATCCATTTGGTATAACGTGAAGCGCACATGATATGTAATGGCTAGTAGTAAGCGGACGGACTCAAGACTCACAACATGAGCAAATTTCTCGTCAAAGTCTACATCCTCAATCTATGTGTAGCGTTAAGCGACCAACCTAGACTTATTTCGGATAATGGTACCATTATCATCCTTATTGTTCTTATAGATCCACTTGGTACCTATCACATTCGTCTCACTAGGTCGGTGTGACACCCCGCCTAATTAAACCTTGGGTGATCAAGACTTAATTTAATTTAAAATAGGTTTCTTAAATGTTTCATTCTTAGCATCACCGTCGAAAACTTTTTAAATTACTAGCCACTAAGTGAAATTAAGCTAGTGCCAAATTTTATCTTCATTAAAACAGATAAAACAACTCATGCGGAACAATATAAAGTAAGCAGTACTAAAACCATCCATCATAAATAAATGAATAAATAAAGTCTTGCCGAAAACCATAGCTGGAATAAAACTAACTCAAAACCCAACAAAATCCGAATAACTGCAAATGTAAAGAGTGGACAACATGTCCCAAACTGCAAGTACTATACCTGAGATCATACAGTAGATCTGAAAAAGGGAATCGTCTAATCAAAGCCGTGCAACATCCACATGTGCTGCAGCTCCAAAATCCCTGGAATGAAATCATGCTGGGTGTCCCTGTGGCTGGGCACCTAAAAGGTTTTAAAAAGATTTTACATAGTAAGAGTTAGTACTCAAAACATTTAAAAATATTTTGCAAGGAGTTATCACAAATATGAGTTATTGATTATACATGTTTAAGACTTCATACACCCCTCTCTTATAGTGCACGCCTAACGTTGGTACTTAGTCCACCTAGCTATGCTACCCAACCTAACTAGTCTAAAATACTCCACTAAACTTATCTACTCTCTTAGTTACCGTATCACACACATAGTATTTAAATATTCCACATCTCATATTTTATATACGTAGATAACGTATTCATCTCTTATTATCTTTATTCTTTTATAATTAAGTCTTACTACTTAATTATTACTAAAATGTTATCAGTCCATCGTTTTATCTACTATCTCATGTCAGTAGATTATACATACAATATACATTTATCACACGACATACACTAAATATTAGTTATCACTAATATGTCCTTATAACACATATAAAGGACTCTTGGTTTGGAATGATTCATCGACCCCAAGTAAGAGTTGGTTTGAAATAATACATTTGCCCCAACTAGTTATATATACACATATTCTGGTTCGGAACTCTTTCATCATGACTGATGATGCTAAGAATCAGCACCACCAGGTAAGGTGTTTCCAAGCTCAATATATGAATAACAATGGCAGCACAACTATATAAAGAGATAAGAGAATGAGGTGAGAATATGAGGAATCAACACCGGAATATGAGTGGTTTAGCCAATCTGGCCTACGTCCACTGTGAGTGTGTGAGTAATATCACTGAATGAAGGCACTAATGGCCATAGATACAATTCTCTCAAGCTCTCTCTCTCTATTGTACATTTAGACAGAGTTTCAGCTAGGGTTTAATAACTGGGATCCTTTTGCAAGGTAGGGGATGACCCTTATATATAGTGCCTAGGGGGCGTAATGTACCCCCCATACATGCAATGAGCATGTGTGTGATATCCTCACCAATGTGGGAATGCCATCTGTCACTGTCACATGTATGTAATGATGATGAAATATTCTCCCACATGTGGAGAATAATCTTGTTACAACTGATTTGTGCCCAGGTGTCCTTATCCAAATGTCAACAGATGCTCGGCTGTCATGTTGGTGAATGACCTCGGCCTGGGAGAGGCCGAGCTGTAAAGGCTTGATGTCCGTTCAATCCGAGAAGTGTCATAAGGAGTCTCGACCTGATCTCAGCCGAGACATTATGCTAGGTCGGCCCCAGCCGAGGTAGGGATAGTCCCATGCTGGTGATTACTAAGGCCTCTTGTGACCTCGTCCCAAGCCGAGGTTGAACCGGTTCCAAGTTGAGGGTCGGCTCCCTGTCACCTCGGCCCACCCTTGGCCGAGGTTGCCATACCCAGGTGTACGAGAGTGCTGTTGATGCCTGTGATGCGCGCAGTGCCCCTTGGCAGTGTAGATGGTAGTGTCGGCCTGGGCCGAGGGATGGTATCGCGCACCCCTGGCCTTCATAGGGTCGATCAATGTTTCGGCCATCATCTCGGCCGAGGTAGGTGTCCCTGGGCCGAGGTTATACTTGGGCATATCAATCACCCCCCAGCCCTTAGTCATATGCGAGAGCAAGTGGCTAGGGGATTGCTTCACCTCCGAGGCCTGTCCGTCCCAAGGCTAATACCTGGATGACACCTGTCCCAATCTAGGGCGTGCCAACTTGGCTGGCGTGTGCTGTCAGTAGTTGTCCCTTGGGTTTTCCCAAGGCAATGATGGGCCTTGGGAAGTGTGCCCAAGTATTTAAGGGGTTAAACCCTTCCTTTCTCTTTCTTCTTCCTCTTTTCTTTCCCGCGCACGTTGTTTCTTGCAAATTTCTCTCTCTTGAACTTCTTCGATTAGCACTCATCTGCAGAGGATTTCATCGATTTTCTCGCAAGTATTCCTCATCTCACTCGTCGATTCATTTTCCAGGTACTTCTTCCTTTTCATTTCCTCTATTTCTGCTATTTGGTTTGCATTTTTCGGCGTATTTTTGAGTTTTCCGGTAGTTCTTTGAGTTTTTCGGCGAGTTCCATTAACTCAGGCGAACTAGGTTTTCTTGAAAACTTCTTAGTTTGATCTTAGGCTTCTTCATTTTATAAGCCAAGCGTGTTTGTAACTTTAGAGATTTTTCCCAAGTTTAGGGTCGTCCCAAGTCTTGGGTCCTCCTCTGATGCTCAGACCCCTGTACCAACTTCTTGAGGACTTCCTTTCTCTTAGAGAGAAGACCTTAGAAAAAATTAGGCAAATAGAGAGAGCTCAGGAAGAAGCTCGTAGGTCTCAGGAGTTCCCTATTAGACCTCTCTTTCCCCCACCTCTCAAGGTGGTATATCCTGATCCTCCTGAGAACTTTTATGAGACAGACGTCTCTGCCAACCCATTGCCGATGTCTGAGTCTGAGTCTTCCACCTCAGACCCCATGTCTGTGGACTCTTTCTAAGAAACCATGGATTTTACACCTCAGCCTGGTCAGGCCCCTAACCAGGCCGAGGTCTCCAGCCGAGCCTCGTCCCAAAATGGCTCAAGCACCTCAAATTCTTCTCCAGAGGTCGAACTTGTTGAGCCAAATGTGGCTGTGCCACCCATTCTTGATGCCATCCCTCTATCGGCCGTTACAGGGGCTGAGTTCGCTCAGAGATTCCATCGTCACTCGTCTACGTCTGCTCCGGCCGACGTTGAGCTTGACGATGATGAGGATGCTGAAAGTGATGTTGACATCTCTGAAGCAGCCGAGTTCGAGAGCACAGTCACTGAGGTAGACCTTCTGTGCTTTAGCTACTTATACTCCATAAGCCCTTCCATCAAGTTAAGGAAACCTCTGAGGGAAGAGAGGGCCTATCATGGCCGAGATGGAGAAATCTGCTTGTACGAGCAGATGTTCAAGTTAGGGTTTCGCCTACCCATTCACCCCGTCATCAGGTCCATTCTCTCTTTCATCAATTTGTCCCCCTCGCAGCTCTCTCCTAATGCTTGGAGAGTTATTATAGGGGACATCATCTTGTGGAGGGTAGTCCATCACTCTGACCTCCCAGTTCAGGTCTTTGCTGGTTGTTACGTCCCTACCTCGACCAAAAACCATCCGAGCTACTATCACTTCGTAGCTCAGAGGCCTGAGAAGAAGATGCTCCAGGTCACTCAGACCTCGAATCACAATTGGAAGCCCCGATATTTTTTTGTCTCAGGGCCATGGGAATTTGGCTCATCTGTTCCCTCTTCCACTTTTGAGCCGAGGATACCCCTCAGATGGGTTAAGGTCACCATGTCTGCAAGGTCCGATCCTGGCCTAAGTCTTTAAAATAGCAAAAAGGTGAAGGCCCTGCAAGACCAAGGGGCACATGGCTTGTTTGTTAAGTTCGAGCATTTGCTGACCCCTCAGTTTCTCTCAGGGACGAGCCTGGGTGGGAGCCCCCTTGTTGACTTTGGTAAGGATTTTTCTTTTTCAAGTTTAACCTATGAACTCATTTATATCTGATCTCTAACCCTTATCTTTTAACTTTTGCAGAGAGACCACCAGGTATCCCAGACGAACAGTGGGAGACGGCAGCTCCAAGTTTGGCAAGGCTTACGAAGAAGGTTGGTCTGAATGCTCCTCCTCCAGCTCCCAATACATCCAAATCCCAAGCTTCCAAGAAGAGGGCCCCCGAGGTCCCGGCCTCTGAGGATTAGAGGCCGACCTCGAGGCAAAAGAGGACCTCAGACGCTGCGATCCCCATCTCAGCCGACACCCTGTCGGCTCGTCTGGACCAGCTGAAGCTCACTGATAGCGTGGTCGGCAACGGCAGACAGGCCATGGACGCAATCGCCAATGTGATGACCGAGGCAGACAAGCGTTTTTACAGAGCCATGGACACCTCCATGATGGTTGAGTTCGGCCTTCACAGAGCCGTCCAGGTATGACTTGTTTCTTTTGTCAATAATTTTATGTGTAACTTCTGATTTTACTCCCATCTAAACTCTTCATTGACTGTGCAGGGTGTGACTGCCATGTACCAACTGTCTAACTGGGCCATGAGGAAATTTACCCTCATTCAGAAGGGGCAGGAGACTGAGAAGGTCGAGAGCGCCCTGAATGCCGAGGTTGACCGCCTGAAGACAGAGTTGCAGAACTCTGAGAATAAGGCCAAGAATTATGAAAATAAGGCCCAGGGTTTGGAAAAAGATATATCAGTGCTCGTCCAAAACCACGCTAAGGCCCTGAAGGATAAAGATGATGCTCTGTAGCGGAAGGTCAACGCGGCTGTGAAGGCTGCCCTTGCAGAGGCCTCAGAGAAAATAATTTCAGATTACAAAGTCTCTGAGGAGTTCGTGGGTTTTGGCTTTGAATACCTCGAAAGAGGTATCAAGGCCACTAACAAATGGGCCGAGGTCAGAGAGAAGGAGGTCGGCACTCTGAAGGCCTCCGACTTTGTGGGCCTCGGCTTTGCCGACCCCTAATTTGCTCAGGCTCTGCAAGAGGTAGAAGACGAGGCCGCTGCTCCAGCCGATACTACGACTCTTGGAGTGACCGAGATCGGAGGGGTAGATCCTGCTGATGACGTGGCTGAGGTGACTAATATTGATCAGGTCAACCCATCCAAGACTACTAATGTTCCCCCCTCAGAGCCTTAGTCCTTTTTAACTTGTAACTTCACTTGTAATTTGTAATTTGTAACATCAGTACTTTGTAATGAATATTTGTAATCGATGCCTCTGATTGCTATATTATCTTTCTTACTGAATGCCAATCTCTTCCTTTATTTTGACCTCCGAATGTCTCTGAATACTATATGATCTCTGAAGTCATTACTTAATATGCTGTTCTCATAACCATCACCAAATTAATGATGTTAAGGGTCTGAGGTCATCTAACCAAGGTGTCTGAGCTCAGACCTCGTCACCACCGAGTGATGTTAAGAGGGTCTGAGGTCATCATCTAAGAGGTTAGCCTCATAATAAATGTCACCAAATTAATGATGTTAAGGGTCTGAGGTCATCTGACCAAGGTGTCTGAGCTCAGACCTCCTCACCACCGAGTGATGTTATGCAGGTCTGAGGTCATCACCTAAGAGGTTAGCCTCATAATAAGTGTCACCAAATTAATGATGTTAAGAGTTTGAGGTCCTCTGCTAAGGTGTCTGAGGTTAGACCTCGTCACCACCGAGTGATGTTATGAGGGTCTGAGGTCATCACCTAGGAGGTTAGCCCCATAATAATGTCACCAAATTAATGATGTTAAGGGTCTGAGGTCGTCTAACCCAGGTGTCTGATCTCAGACCTCGTCACCACCGAGTGATGTTATGAGGGTCTGAGGTCATCACCTAAGAGGTTAGCCTCATAATAAGTGTCACCAAATTAATGATGTTAAGGGTCTGAGGTCATCTAACCAAGGTGTCTGAGCTCAGACCTCGTCACCACCAAGTGATGTTATGAGGGTCTGAGGTCATCACCTAGGAGGTTGGCCTCATAATAAGTGTCACCAAATTAATGATGTTAAGGGTCTGAGGTCATCTAACCCAGGTGTCTGATCTCAGACCTCGTCACCACCGAGTGATGTTAAGAGGGTCTGAGGTCATCATCTAAGAGGTTAGCCTCATAATAAATGTCACCAAATTAATGATGTTAAGGGTCTGAGGTCATCTAACCAAGGTGTCTGAGCTCAGACCTCGTCACCACCGAGTGATGTTAAGAGGGTCTGAGGTCATCACCTAATAGGTTAGCCTCATAATAAGTGTCACCAAATTAATGATGTTAAGGGTCTGAGGTCATCTAACCAAGGTGTCTGAGCTCAGACCTCGTCACCACCAAGTGATGTTATGAGGGTCTGAGGTCATCATCTAAGAGGTTAGCCTCATAATAAATATCACCAAATTAATGATGTTAAGAGTCTGAGGTCCTCTGCTAAGGTGTCTGAGCTCAGACCTCGTCACCACCGATTGATGTTATGAGGGTCTGAGGTCATCACCTAGGAAGTTAGCCCCATAATAAACTTCTGGTCTAAAGAACGAAACAAGAACTTGATATGGAAACTGATCTTTATTAATAACCTCTTCTCAGTAAGATAGTACATTTTCATAAAATTCTATACATCATATGTAATATCTCTTGAGATGGTCAGCATTCCATGGGTTAGTGAAGGGTTCTCCTTCTAGGTTTTCTAGCCTGTAAGTGCCAGGCACAACCTCTTCCGTTACTTTGTAGGGGCCATGCCAGTTTGGGTGTAGCTTGTTTGCCTTCTGTAGAGTCTTTTTTAGCACTAGGTCTCTTACTGCAATGGGTCTTGACTTCACCCTCTGGTTGTAGAATTTTGCTGCCCTCTGCTGGTAGGCTGCCTTTCTGACCTCTGCGTCTTCCCTTCTCTCTTCGATGAGATCCAGGTATAGCCTTCTCTTTTCTCCATTGCTGTCAGGGTCGTAGGTCTGAATCCGATGAGTCGGCAGTCTTACCTCCGTTGGTATGACGGCCTCTGAGCCATGTGCCAGCATGAATGGGGTTTCTCCCGTTGGTGTCCTTGCCGTAGTTCTTTAGGCCCATAACACTGCACAGACCTCTTCTGTCCATCTACCCTTCGCATCTTCTAACCTCTTCTTGATTCCGTCCATGATGGTTCTGTTTGTGACCTCGGTCTGGCCATTAGCCTGAGGACGACCAGGAGATGAGAAGAACTATTTAATCCCCACCCTTAGACAATATTTTTCTAAGGAGGAGTTCTTGAACTGGGTCCCATTGTCTGAGATGAGAGTGTTCGGGAGGCCATATCTGCATATGATGTTATTCCAAATGAACTGGAAGGTCTTCTACTCTGTAATTGCTATCATCGATTCTGCCTCCACCCACTTTGAAAAGTAGTCAATGGCAACTATCAAGAATCTATAGTTGTTGGCAGCTCTTGGCAAAGGTCCTACTAAGTCAATTCCCCATACCTCAAATGTCCATGGAGAAGAGATTGACGTCATAGGCTGATGAGGTTGATGAGGGATGGTGGCGAACCTTTGACATTTGTCGCACCTCTTCACATAGTCTGCAGCGTCCTTAGACAAGGTAGGCCACCAGTATCCCTGAGTGATGATCCTCTTGGCTAAGGGTCTTCCCCCTATGTGGCTAGAGCAAGAACCCTCATGAACCTCCTGTAAGACCTGGGGTACTTCCACAGGATGCACACATCTGAGGAGAGGCAGTAGAAACCCCTTTTTGTACAAGACGTCTCCTACTAATGAGAACTTTGCAGCCCTGTATCTCAACTTTCTCCTTTCCATCTTGGACTCAGGTATCTCTCCCTCTCTTAGGTACCTGACGAGCGGGTCGATCCATGAGTCTCCTAGGTTCACATTGTGACAAGGGCTACATACCTCATCCTCCCCGATGCTTGCTTTTCCTAAGACCTCGATTGGAATGGTTCTTCCCAAATCTGTCTTCATTACCGAGGCCAGCCTTGCCAATGCATCAGCGTGGTTGTTGCTCAGCCGAGGTACTCTCTTCAGCTTTGCTTCTTCAAAATACTCTAGCAACCCTCTTACCTTCTTTAGGTATTTGGCCATCCTTTCATCTTTGGCCTCGTATGCCCCCAACACTTGATTGACAACCAACCTTGAGTCACTATGGAGTAGGAGTCGCTTTACTCGAAGAGTTGTTGCCAATAAGAGACCTGCTATCATGGCCTCATACTCAGACTCGTTGTTGAAGGCCTGGAAGTTGAATCTCAAGGCGTAATCAATGTTGGCGCCATCTGGAGCTGAGAGTATTAGCCCCGCGCCGCTTCCACTGTCACAGGAAGATCCATCAACGAAGAGGCTCCATACGTCTGCATCTGATGAGAAGACCCCTTCTCTCATAACCCCCTTTTCAAAGAGGTATCGATCCTCTTCATTTTCTTCTACTCTGCTCCGAGTTTTGCCTAGGACAACCTCTTCTCGACCTCGGAAGATGTACGGGGCAGTCTCTTCTGAATCTCTGAAGACACTTCTGTTCGTCTCTTCACCGCCATCCAAGCCCGTCTCTGTCTCGGCCTCTTCCCAAGTGAACTCTGCAACAAAGTCTGCGAGGGCCTGCCCCTTAATGGCTGTCCTGGGCTGGTAGGTAAGATCATACTCTCCTAGCCCGATGGCCCAGGTCATCAGTCTCCCGGACTTCTCAGGTTTGTGCATAACCTATCTTAGCGGGGAGTCTGTGAGGACTAGGAGTGCGCTTAGAAGTAAGGCTTCATCTTCCATGAGGCATGTATCAGGGCATAAGCCAATTTCTCCATCTGGGGATAGTTTTGTTCAGACCCTTGAAGGGCCTTACTGTTGAAGTACACAGGCCTCTGGATTCCATCCTCTTCCCGTACGATGGCTGCGCTGATGGCTGACTCAGAGACTGCCAGATACACAAATAACCTCTCCCCCGTGATGGGCCGAGACAGCAACAAGGGAGACCCCAAGTAGGACTTGAGTTGGTAAAAGGCTTTTTCACACTCTTCGTCCCGCTGGAAGGCCTTTCTCAGAACTTTAAAGAACGGAAGACACTTGTCCGTTGCCCTGGAAACAAACCTGTTAAGGGCAGCCACTCTTCCAGTGAGTCTCTGGACATCCTTGATACTCCTAGGAGTCTTCATGTCGAGCAAGGCCTTGATCTTCTCAGGGTTTGCTTCAATCCCCCTCTGATTAACGATGAACCCCAAGAACTTCCCGGCTCCTACCCCGAAGACACACTTCGCTGGGTTGAGCTTCATCCTGTACGAGTCCATGACATCAAAGGTCTTCTCAAGGTCTGCTACGTGAGTACATGCTTTCAGGCTCTTAGTTAGCATATCATCCACATACACCTCCATGGTCTTACCTATCTGCTCCTCGAACATCCTATTGACAAGACGTTGATATGTTGCCCCCGCATTTTTCAGACCAAAGGGCATCACCTTGTAACAGTACGTCCCCTTGTCAGTAATGAAGGCTGTCTTCTCAGAGTCTTCGGCATCCATGAAGATTTGGTTATAACCTGAATAAGCATCCATGAAACTCATGAGCTCGTGCCCTGCCGTTGCATCCACCATCTGATCTATCCTAGGTAAGGGATAGCTGTCCTTCGGGCAAGACTTGTTTAGGTCTGTGAAATCTACACACATTCGCCACTTTCCATTGGCCTTAGGCACAATGAGTGCATTTGAGAGCCATTCCGAATACGTAACCTCTCTTATGAACTCAGCCTCTTCCAACTTTTTTACCTCTTCCCGAATGACCTCATACTTCTCCTTGGAGTAGACTCTTCGCCTCTGCTTGATAGGCCTGGCATCTCTGTCCACGTTGAGCTTGTGGGTCATGATCTCAGGGTCGATACCAGGCATGTCTGCGTGACTCCATGCGAAGACACTCTGCCTCCTCCTGAGGAAGTTTATCAGCTCTTCCTTGATCCTTGGATCTAGGGCTTTGCCGACCTGGACGGTTTTTTTCGGCTCTTCCTCATTGAGGATGATGGATTCTACCTCTTCCGCGGCCTCTCCCTTCTTCAATTTTGTTTCATCTCTCGGGTCAAGAGTGTCAATGCTGTAAGTGGCGGTTGCTCTCTTATGGGCCTCTCTCTCTTCAGCCGAGTTGAAGTAACACTCCCGCGTCGTGGTCTGATCCCCTTGCACTTCCCCTACTCCATAAGGAGTCGGGAATTTTAGCATCTGATGGACCGTCGACGGCACGGCTTCAAACTCTTTGAGGGCCACTCTTCCGATGATGAGGTTGTAGGACGAGAAGACATTTTCGTCCATAACAAAAAAGTTGATCTTCTTGGTCAACCTCTTAGGCCACTCATCCCCCATCCGTACATCCATTTCATACATGCCTAAGGGGTTCACCTTTTCACCACTGAAGCCTATCAATGGGTGATGGTAGGGCACTAGCCTCGCCCTGCTAAGACCCAGGCTCTTGAAATAAGACCAGAACCTCACATGTGCTGAGCTTCCCCCATCTATGAGGATTCTCCCTACATCTTACCCATGCACCCTTGTTGTTATGACTAAAGGGTCATCATGGGGGGCTAAGATGCCCTTGAAGTTAAGTCTGGAGAACCCCACCACGAGGGTGTCCATGTCTACCTTCTTTCTCTTCTGCACTGCATCAGAAGACGTCAGATTCACAACCTCAGGCTTGACCACTGACTTGGCCTCTGCTACATGAGCCTTCCTGTTGGCTACCTCAGAGCCACCTCCTGCGAATCCCTCACATATGGTGCTAACAACAAAGGAGATCATTCCTACCCTCTTCACCGGGGTGTTGTCATCCTTTGGTGGGAGATCCGGGTCATCTCCATCATCTCCCTCTGAGTCATCGTCCCTTCTGGCCGGGACATCGCCACGCATCAGTCATTTCTTCTCTTCTTAGGGTCTTCTCTTCCACCCTTTGGGGCCTTTCCATCCATATACCTTCTCAGCTTCCCAGATTTCAGCATCTTCTCAATCTCATCCTTTAAAGCAAAGCATCTATCTGTGACATGGACGTGATCCTGATGGAACTCACACCAGAGGTTTTTATTCCTCTTATGTGGTGGGGCCTTCAATTTCTCTGGCCACCTCAGAGTCCGGTCAGTCTTGATCTCATTAAGGATGTGCTCACAGCTCACAGTCAGAGGAGTGTAATGAGCGAACTTGTCATCTACTGACCTCTTCTTCCCCTCTTTCTTGCCCTGGGACCTCCCAGTGCTACCACGGTTCTCCTCCTCATATTTGGCGGCCATTGCCTCTTCAGCATTCATCACCTTCCCCGCGGTTTCCAGCATCTCTGCCATAGACTTAGGAGGGTCTTCCACCAGTTTCCACAGTAGCTTTCCCTTCTGGAGGCCTCCTATAAGGGCGGTCATGGCTATGCTCTCTTCGTAATCCTCCACCTCCAACTTCTCCTTATTGAATCTTGCTATGTAGTCTCTTAGGCTTTCACCCTTAGCCTGTTTGACATATAGGAGGTGGGTAGTCTTCTTTTGAGGTCTTACCCCAAAGCAGAAGCTGTGGATGAACTGCTCAGCTAAGCCTTTGAAGTTCTCGATCGAGTTCTTCGGAAGAGAGGTGAACCAGTTGTGCGCTTCCCCTGTCAAGGTTCCTGAGAAGGCCCTGCACTTCATCTCATCGGGTATCGAGTAAATATCTACCGCCGACTGATACATCTCTATATGGTGCACTGGGTTAGTACTGCCATCATACTTAGGAGTCACTGTAGGAGGCTTGAACTTAGCTGGGGTTGGGAACCCCACTATCCTAGCTACAAATGGGGAACCCTCCGAGTAACCCATCTGTAATGGGTACCTGCTCTTTATGAGGTCCCCTATCTTCTCCTCGAGACGTTGGATTGAGTCATTCCAGGGTCTTCTCTCATCAACTTGGCCGAGGTTATCCCCTGCCACCTCTCTGCGATGGACAGAGGGTTCCCCAGCCACGACCCGTTGACCGTTGACCTCTTCCTGCTCCCTGGCTCTTCTCTCCAAGGGTCGGCCTTGATCTGGATGAGCCTGCCTATTCCCTCTTTGAGAGCCTACCGCGCTCCTTGACCTCGATAGCCTCTGTCTCAGGTCATTGACTGGGCCCAGCCTCTCGAAGGCCGACCCTCTGTTCAACCTATTAAAGGCCGACCCTCTTTGTTGGGCCTCATCTCTTCTTCGGCCGACACATCCTTGACTTTGCCTATCAAAGGCCGACCCTCTTTGTTGGGCCTCGTCTCTTCTTCGGCCGACACATCCTTGGCTCTGCCTAAGAGGTCGTACGATGTTATCTGACACCTCATACGGCTCCCAGCAGTCTTCCGGGGCCTCTTCAGCTTCTAGGTCATCATACCTGTCCTCTGGGCAAGGGTTTCCCTGCCTCCCCAGGCGCAAGCGCCTAGGGTCAGCAATGTCCCTCCTCCGCTGAGGTGCAGGTTGGTCCTTCATGGGCGCCTGGGGTGGTCCCCTGGCGTCAGGATGAAGCTAAACTGCCGCCGGAGTTATCATGTCCGGTGAGACTCCAGGTGGCCTCATCATCATGGTTTGGCCGAGCTGGAAAAATTGCTCCTTTATGGCTTGTTGTGTTGCAGCCAAAGATTTCAAGGCTGCTGCTACTTCCGCGATTTCGGACTGGGGAGGAGCCTGACTGGAGCTAGCCCCTCCACCTCCGGGCGGCGGAAGAGGCGGTGGCAAGTCTGGTGCCATATGTTAACTGTATAGAGCTTGAGTAGCAGGTGAGCTTAACACCTTAAAGGACCTCTTTCAATGGTGAAAAAGCTCCACACAAGGGGTGGTTCCTGGTTCACCACCAGAGTCTCCAGTGAGGTAAAGCAGAGAAAGAGGAAGAGATAGCTTCTCGTTCCCACAGACGGCGCCAAAATGATGATGCTAAGAATAAGCACCACCAGGTAAGGTGTTTCCAAGCTCAATATATGAATAACAATGGCAGCACAGATATATAAAGAGATAAGAGAATGAGGAATCAACACCGGAATATGAGTGGTTCAGCCAATCTGGCCTACGTCCACTGTGAGTGTGTGACTAATATCATTGAATGAAGGAACTAGGCTCTCTCTCTCTACTGTATATTTAGACAGAGTTTCAGCTAGGGTTTAATAACTGGGATCCTTTTGCAAGGTAGGGGATGACCCCTATATATAGTGCCTAGGGGGCGTAATGTACCCCCCATACATGCAATGATCATGTGTGTGATATCCTCACCAATGTGGGAATGCCATCTGTCACTATCACATGTAAGTAATGATGATGAAATATTCTCCCACATGTGGAGAATAATCTTGTTACAACTGATTTGTGCCCAGGTGTCCTTATCCAAATGTCAACAGATGCTCGACAGTCATGTTGGTGAATGACCTCGGCCTGGGAGAGGCCGAGCTGTAAAGGCTTGATGTCCGTTCAATCCGAGAAGTGTCATAAGGAGTCTCGGCCTGATCTCAGCCGAGACATTATGCTAGGTCGGCCCCAGCCGAGGTAGGGATAGTCCCATGCTGGTGATTACTAAGGCCTATTGTGACCTCGTCCCAAGCCGAGGTTGAACCGGTTCCAAGCTGAGGGTCGGCTCCCTGTCACCTCGGCCCACCCTTGGCCGAGGTTGCCATACCCTGGTGTACGAGAGTGATGTTGATGCCTGTGATGCGCGCAGTGCCCCTTGGCAGTGTAGATGGTAGTGTCGGCCTGGGCCGAGGTAGGTCTGGTCGAGGGATGGTATCGCGGACCCCTGGCCTTCATAGGGTCGATCAATGTTTCGGCCATCATCTCGACCGAGGTAGGTGTCCCTGGGCCAAGGTTATACTTGGGCATATCAATGACACCAGTTCAAAGGTTTGGTTCGGCATTTTTCATCGACCCCAAACATATAATAATCATATGTTAGTTCGAAATATCTCATCGACCCTAACATAGTTAATTTAGGTATACTTCTCTTAACCTAAACGTTCATACAATTCAGTAGGTACACACCCGACATATCAATCATGTTCGTACGTAATATTTTACCCTCTTATATTAACCGTACTTGTTAATTTACGATTTATCTCACTATCACAGTTAATTGAGTATATGCACTACTCTAAGGGCCTTAGTTACCCCTCCAATTAATTCAGTAGTTAATTCCTCTCTATCCTACTGATAATTATTTGGAATTCATGTTAACTCTCCTCGTAACTTAAATCCACCATTTTCGATACTCGACCCGTTCGTTCTATGCTTATCAATTCATTTTCTATGTCTTTCTCTCAATGACTATGATGGGTCTTAGGTCTCTACCTACTCGTCTTTATCAAGTCCTTGGATAGGTATAAAAATACTCCAAACTTCTCAATAGGTGACGGTCATCAAAGAAAATTCACTCAACAAGATTTTTCAGAAAATAACAGGGGTCGATCGATCGACCTTCATCATCGATCGATCGACTGATGAATGTCGATCGATCGATCTTCATAGTCGATCGATTGACTATTCTGGGCAGCTTCGTCCTGTTACATTTTTCTTAAGTTTTAACCACTCAAAACTCCATTAAACCTCCTAGAACTCTCTATTAACATCACCAATCAACTTATTTATGTATAGAGACCATTCCTAATGTGAATATGTCATCAAATCTCTACGAAAATCATCCAAGAACCACTAATATCCTTATTTTCTCAAAACCCTAGATATATGGTTTCTTTATCATAAATCATCACATACTCAGATTTATATTTCGTAATAGCAATCATATTTCTTCTGTAATTCAATCCTCTACAGGTGTAAATCTAACTACATGCAAGTCCTACCCCAAACATGCATTTAAATCAAATCCTTCTACAAGAATTATTCACAAAAACCATTTATTCTACTCATCTTATGCATGGGTATTATAACTGAGATTTAAATTTTATAGATAACCACTTGCCTTGATTCAGAGATGGTATGATTTCGTGGTTGATGTAGAGTTTGATTGTTTGTCCCCTTCAATATTCACTCTTCTATTGCTTGAATTGCAAGAATTCCTTTGAATATCTCACACTTCTATTTTTATGCTTTGAGAATGACTTCTCTTTTCTCTCTAATGGCTTCTCTGCGAGTTATGAGGTTTATAACCCTAACCCCTTATTTATTTAGATGATAAAAGATTCCAAAATTCGTAGGTCTTCCCACTCTTATGTTTTAAAAGACTAAAATGCCCCTGAATGGTCCCGACTTAGCCTAAAAATGTCTCGGGACCCAACTAATACCCCTGGGTATACTATTTGACCATTTCGACCCTTTCGGAGCTAACCGTGACCTCTAAATTATCATTTGAGTCACTAATATAATCTTTCTTATCGCAATCCCCAAGTATGTCTATAATTACACATTATGCCGTACACATTAAATACTCCATATTTACTATTCTCACTTAGTAAATCTGATTCTTAATATTAATCTGTATTCTCTCGATTAACATTAAGAAATTATAATTATTATTTACTCACTTAATAATTAAAATTATTATTATCAAATCTATCTGCTCACGTAATTTAAATAAACTCGTATTTTCCATTTAATTACACACTTAATTAGATTCTAAATACACAAAAAATACGGGGTATTACAGTCGGAGGACAAGTTCCCAGACATTATTCTTTCTAAACTGAAGCAACTCATCCTGCATAGCAAAAATCCAGTGTTCATCCTTGAGTGCTTTCTTGACATTTTTGGGCTCGACTTTAGACGTGTAGCAAACAAAGATAACCACGTTCTCCAGCTGAGCATGAGTCTTGACCCCTAGGGTGGGATCTCCTAGAATAGCACTAAGATCATGACTCTTGAAAACCCAAGCGGGTGTACCCCCTAAGTCAGGAGTAAGATCCACCTTGGGTGTGGGAGGCACAATGGGATCATCAGTAGGAAGTGCACCCTCCTCACACAAAAGGTTAGAATCAACAAACGCCGATGGTTCATCATCTTGCACAAAGACTTTTATTGACTCCATAACCTTAGAGCTACTCAGGTTAAAAATGCGATAAGCTCTACTGGTCGATGAATACCCTAATAATATTTCCTCGTCGCTTCGAGAGTCAAATTTTCCTAATTTCTCTATATCCCGTAGGATGTAGCCTTTGCTCCCAAAGACACAAAAATATGAAAGGTTAGGTTTTTTTCCAGTCCACAATTTGTAGGGCATCTTAAGTGTGTGTGGAATAAGGTAAACCCTATTCACCATATGGCATGCGGTAGACACCACCTTTGCCCAAAATCTCCTAGAAACTCTGTGACCTAGAAGCATAGATCTATCCATCTCCTGAATCGTCCGATTCTTCCTCTCAACAATCCCATTTAATGAGGAGTCTTCACGGCTAAAAAATTATGTTTGATTCCGAGGATATCACAGTAAAGATCTAATTTAGCTTATTTAAACTCAGTTCCATTGTCACTCAGCATTCTATTAATAGTGACACCGTGTTGATTTTATAGGACACAATACTTGGTCGTAAGAAATTTCACAGCATCGTATTTCTTTCTCAGAAAACCTACACTTGAGTAACGAGAGAAATCATCTACCACCATGAGGATATACCTCTTACCACCCAAACTCTCAGTACGAGTAGGACCCATAAGATCTATGTGTATCAACTTAAGCACTTGTTAAGTGGTAATGGAATTTAACTTCCTGTGGGAGCCACGGACTTGCTTTCCTAACTTATAGCGTCAACAAATCGCAGAAGTCGGCTTTCCAAGTGATGGAATGCCACGTACTAAGTCCTTTTAGCTAATCTCTCCAAATCTCTAAAATTCACATGACTTTGATGTTGATGCCACATATCCATAGAGTGACCGTGGCGCTATTGCAGATAAATGAGGACTTGGGCATTATCTCATAGCAATTTTCTTCAGTCCTCACCCCTTGTAATAGAACTTTAGTGGCTTGATCATAAACATTGCACTCGTTCCGGTCAAACTTTACTACAAAATATCCTCTAGCTTTGGAAATCCTAATATCTCTACTGTACCTCATCCTACTATGCTAGATTTCGTCCCGTCTCCAAATGTGACTTTACCTCACTTACGATCCTCTAGGTAGGTAAAAAATGAAACGTCACCAGTCATGTGTCTGGATCACCCACTATCGAATTACCACTGAGAGCTATTATGTGTTTTAAGAGCAACATGAATAACAAGGGCTTTTGTATCGTGTTTAGTCACCCAAGTGGAGGTAACCTTTTGTTTGCCCTTGTCATTATTGGTTTTAGTCGGGATTCTGAAAGTGTCCTCAGATGGGAAAGATATCCATTGGAACTCTTCCATTAAACTCTGAGATGTGACGGCTAGAAACTCAACCTGCTCTCTAAGACTCAAAAAATCGCTAGTGGCACGTGGTGGAGCATATGTATGTCATGTCCGACCTAAAATATAGTAAAAGTTCCAAAGGTGGACTTTTCTTTTGCAATAGGTAAAAAAGTACATAGTCTTAGGCCGACCTTGGTTTGCTTTTTTTGGCCGAACTCTTATCTGGGGTTTTTATTGATGGCCATATGGATTCATAGTAAACTCAGTAATTGGTTCCGATGTCATATGAGACGTGTAATCACCATCAAAACCTATTCCCTGCCTTTCACCAAACCCTAAAGCAGGGGAGAGAAACATCTTTCCCATCTTTCCAGATCCATCCTTTATCTTTACCTTGACCTCCCGGGCTCTCTCAAGGTCATGAGTGAGTTGGGCTACATCGGCTTCAAGTTTCTTTCGAGTGCCTAGGGAGGAATGGAGCTCACTCGTAAGACTAGTCACTTACTTGGTTAAGTCCCCTTTCCCCTTTCCCCTTCTCTAAACTACTCTCTCTCTCCAAATAGTATCTTTCTCTCTCTCTAAATTGACTCTCTCTCTCTCTCTCATCTCTCCAAAATATTTCTCTAAGGCAACTATCCTAAGTGCTAATGCTTTTTGTTATGCTTTTTAGATTTAATAAAATTGTCATATAAATCAATGTATGTGCATCATAAATCACTATCGCTCTCACTTGAAGCATCCTCCCCCTCACTCACATCACTTTCACTGTCGAGGTGTCCTTGTGAAGTATCATCCTCATCGTTATGAGATGCAGTGTCAGTACTCACATGACTAGCCAGGAATGCGGTGAATTTACATTCATACAGTGACTCATCTACAGAATCCATGGACTTGACCTCATTGTCGTCACTAAGGGAGGTATTTAAAGCAACGTTGCCTTTGCTTTGACGTTTCAATCTAGTTGGACACTCAAATGCCTTATGACCTTTGTCGTCACACTCATAACATCTCTCATCGTCTTTCCTAGACGCGACCTTTTTATCTTTATCAATTTTCTTTTCAAACTTATTTTTCTCAAAATTCTTTTTATCTTTGAAATTGCCATTTTTTTTTAATTTGGGAAATTTCTTGAAATTTTTCGCAAACAAAGCCAAATTGTCTAAATCAAAATCGAACTCCGATTCAGACAACTCTTCCTCTATTCTCCTAGATGACTCATCTCTCTTTCTTGCTGACCCCTCACTATTCCTAGCATGGGCTTTAAGTGCTACCCCTTTATCTTATGATTTTATCGTGCTAGGAAACATGTCAATTTCATAAGTCTAGAAGTCTCCTACCAATTCTTCTAATTTCAGAGGACTCAAATTTCCTAAAGAATTTAGCATAGTGACTTTAGGGATAAAACGCCCAGGCAGTGATCTCAAAATCTTTTTAACTTCTCTAGTATCAGGAATGTGTTCACCTAGATTGAAACTAGTGTTTACAATATCAGATAAGCCTACATAGAATTCATTAAAACACTCAGATTCAAGCATGGCGATTGTTTCAAATTGTGTAGTTAAATTTTGAAATTTTGATTCTTTGACTGCATTAGTACCTTTATGGGTAAGTTGTGAAATATCCCATGCTTCTTTAGATGTGGTGCATGTCATAATATTTCTAAACTCCTCAGGGGTGACGACACTCGAAATTTCACTAAGCCCATGTGATTTATATGTGATCCATTTAAATTCATCCTCAGTCCATGTAGTCATGGGTTTTAAACTTGTTACGTTATCTACAGTGACAGTGGGAGGCATCCACCCTCTTTTACACATAACCCAAACACGTTCATCTATGGCCTTTAAGTGGGATTTCATACGGGCTTTCCAATATGCATAATTTATCCCCTAAAAATTGGCGCTCGATTATACAAGTTTTCCAATAAAATTGCGCTTTTTCAAAAATCAATTTTTAGATCGAAATTGTTATCCAGAAAAATTTTAAGTAAAAAATTACGCGGTATAATTGGGTAATAGGCTTTGATACCAATTTGAGAGTTCGTCAGCAATCAATAGATAAACTTGTTTAATTAAATTCCAATTTTGGTCCCAAAAATCCTTACTCTTGCAACTAATTGTGATTGGCGAATAAAATAAATTCAAGCATGCACACAATAAAAAATATGAGGAAAAATCTCCTAAAAGGGACAAAACCTTTTTTATTTCACTATAATTCATAACACTTACAATTACAGAGAAACACAACTCGACACATGAATACCCGCAGGCATCGGTTCATTGTTGTCGGTAAGAGATCCTGCAAGAGCTCCAAGTTAGCAATGGAGATCAACCTTCTTCTCGATAAGAATACTCCAGATGAGTAGAACAATCAATCTAGGGTTTATTGTATTTGAGAAGTATTTGTGAATAAAAAAGGTAAAAACCTTAAAAGATGAAGTCTGGAAAATGCAGCAGTTCTTCAAAAATGGAGGTGCAAAAGACTTGAGAAACGTGCATACAGAACAATGCCATTTATATTAAAATCGAGGTAGAGCGATGCTCGAATGACAGAGGGCTGTCGTTCAAACAAAATAACACGTCGGTCGAACGACTTCGTGAGATAGCCACATGTCACTTGAATGACAGTGTGTTGTTGCTCGAACGACGTCAGCGACAATTTTTTTCTCGCCTCAACACTTAGAAAAAATTCTTTCTGTGAAGAAAAACATTTTAAAACCTTAATTTTTTTTTATAAAAATTCCCAAATAATTATGTAACCATTAAAAACTTCAAATTAATTATTTTACCATAAATACGAGTGGAGTAATGGGAATAGTTAAATGTTGAAGATGCACGTTGAACGATGATTGGTGATGATGCACTACACACGTATGAAGATAGTGGGAGAGTGATAACTTCGGATTTGGATCGAGGTCATCATGGATGATCGTGTTGACGTGCCGAATGTAACGATATCAGACATACTAACTATGATCTAGGATGCTCATAAAATTCCTAGATTCTAAAATGGAGATTTATAAAATCATGTCCTTACAGATATCAATCATTAAATACAATAACTTTTAACATAACAATAATTTTATAACAATAAATAATAAACACGACATTTTAAGGGTGATGATTCTTTGAGAGAGGAAAATAAAGCATTTTAATAATTATTTGAGAGAAGCAGGGATATAATATCTTTGATTTTGTGATATTTGTGCAATGTAATAGTGTTATGTTATGTCATGAGATTTAGTGTTTAGGTATGGACTTACTTATAGGAAAATCTTAGGGCTGACATGTCATTACACACCTCTAGAATATTTTGTGTGATAAATATCTGGGAACATTTGTACCTATAATTATCTGACATTATCGAACCACTATTACCTTTTAGTGGCGTGGCACCTAGTGCAGTAGTGATAAAAAAATAATCTTGTCGGTCAATAGGCTAAAAAGTAATTTTTGTATCTTACACTTTTGTATTGTGCAAAGGTTGCACATAAATATCAATGTTGATAAAAACTTATTGTGCGAGTATGAAATTTTTCTAGTGACCCCAAGATCCACTCGATATTATGACTTGTGTTAATATGTGAGCAATTTTATTGGTTGTTATCTTTAATGTGTAACTAGTGTTTTCGTGAGTGACCTCCGTGGTCGTTCGCTAGCTTGTTTATGTACGAGTGACCTAAATGGTCATACCATGTGTGTATGTGTGAGTGAACTCGGGGTTTCTCGCGTTGCTATTATCTTTTTCTCAAATTATTAAAGTAGTTGAGTCTTATCTTACTTAATGAGTCTTACCTCTCAGCCTCTAAACCAAAACTTTCAAAATGTCCCTTATTTCCCTGTTGCTCGAACCTTGCTTGATCAATTAAGGCATCTTGTTAATTTAACTTTTAATAACATAAAGAATAATAGTTTTTAGTGAGGGATTACTCACCCTTCTGCATTATCTCCGTCATGCAATAGTTTCTCATTCTTTGTACAGAGAGAGAGAGAGAGAGCCATGTACGAAGTGGAAAAATCCTTTTATTTAATATTTTCTATCATTACATTTGTGGGTTATTAAACGATTCAACACGCTTAAATTTTTTCAACATGTCTATTTGTGTGATGAGTTACGACCCGTCACTCTGGGAGAGGCTATGCTCATCTTTTAATTATTATCCCCTTTTTAGAATTGACTGCGCTATTTTATATTCCCACTTTTATAAATACTGTTTATATTCAATTTTAAAACCTTTACCTTGAGTCCTTAATTTTAGAGAGAGAAAGTTTTAGAGCTTATCGTGTTCAATCATTTTTTGGCCAAAACATCTTCTTTTTTTTCAAACTCTTTCTATTTCGATTGCATATTCAAGCTCATGCATCTCATACTCATCCTCTTTTACTGTTATAACTACTATCCTAATAGGTAACATGCCTATTGTGGTTCCTATTTGCGGAGTTTATTCTACGATTCCATCTACTTCCATCATTGATATAATGATTTTTGCTAGCATCATCATCGGAGGGGGTTGTACCGGGCCATCAAGCCACCATGCTGATGGTGGAAATTCTATTATGATGAATAAAGCCCAACATAAATACCCTGAGCAACGCCTCAAAATATATTTGATCATTTAGAGGTGTGCCCTTTTATTTGGGGATGAAGACAATGTCATGACATCAATCAAAGAATTCTTGGCGAAGTTAGTTGCTTTGGTGGACCTATGGGTTTCCCTAAGTCAGTGGATTCATTCGATGCTCCTTTTGTCATTCCAAATAATATTTTGAGGGTATGATTAGGCAGGGTTGAATTTCCATTTTCTAACATAACTTTTGATGTTTGTGTGTGTGTGTGTGCGCAGATGGGTGGGGAGGGGTCTTTAGAAATGAGAACTTTGGGTAAACTATGTGATGTCTATTGAGGATTTTTGACAAATGATCAAGCAAGTTGGTGTAGGGATGGATATTAGAAGTCTTAATAATTGTACTATCAATAAAAATATGAGTACCCTTAATGCAATAGTCTCCTGCTTGAGTGTATATACTCACACCTTCGTTACAGTTTGTGGAGAATTTACTATTACTTTAAAAGATAATTGTGAATTGACTTATTTACCAGTTTTGGGTACCCATATGTTATCTAATTAGTATGAGATGATGAAGAGAACACATTGTGCTAATAACTTGAAAGGGCAATGTCTGAGTGTGCACATCACATTCGGTTTACTCGGACGGGAGTGAGCAAACATACTTTTTCCAAAGGGCAAAGGTTTTGATTTAGAGATTTTGAGACTTTAGATACTTTCTTCCTCATATTTTATCAAGGTTTTCATTTACCGGGAGACCAAATGACTACCCTCTTGAGATCCTCATCGGTCTAGTTGTCCGGTTATCTCGTGGAAAGAAAATTCCTCGTTTGCTGCTCTAACCTTCGACACACTATACACTTAGTTAGATTGTGTTCATATTGACATGAAGAGTTTGTACATGCATTTTTATGTAGTAAATTTTGCGCATACCTTTATTTTGATAGGATTTTTGTTAGAGTGTTTACCAAATTGTGCTCCTGATCCCCGCTCGTTATCTGTCCACAGTGGTCATATTTCCAGGTGGCATAAGATCGCATCAAAGAACCCACTTAACCTAAATTTGGACAATATTGAGGAATTCTAATTCCGTCCCTATATGAAGTGGAAATGGGGTATTTATCTGTACAAGTTCTTTCCATCTACTCATTAATCACTTACTCCTCCACTTTATGTAGAAGGTGTATCAATAAAACTTTTTATTGTGATAATGGCTATTATTTTCCCTTGTTTCTTGCCATTATTGATAGAACCACGCCAAGGTGTTGAAATTTACTGCCCAGAACGAGGTACTTCTTCATCTCATTTTGCGGCAACTCGTCCAGCTGATCAGTTATATGGTAGGTCATATGTAAACTTTATTCCCAAGGAGTGTTTGAGAGATTATCCAAGTTAAAAGATTTTCCTATCATGCCACATGATTACTTGCCTACCACGAGTTCAAATTGGTTCTCTCTGTCGCAACGTAAAGTTAAGAGTATCAAACAATGCATACAAAATTATTTGCTAGAGACCTATATTAAATCCTTCCGTCCTTTGGATAAATTTTTGAGCAAATGCATGCACAAGGAGAAATAACATTATAGCCTAGTAATAAGGTATGATTTGGATTCAGTGAATCCAATCCTTATGAGACCGCTTTGTGAGGAGATAATTTCTTTAAAATATCATGCCGCGGAGGCGAAGCAAGCAAAGGCCAAAGACAAAACCAAAACTAAGGCCACAACTAAAAGAAATAATCCAAAATAGGATGCTTTTAATTTTTTTACATGCTTCAGGCATGGGCCCTTCCCTGCCAATGTCATCAATCCAAGATCGAATAGGTAGGAGAAAGAAACAAGCAACAAAGGCTGGTGGGTGAATTGTACTAGCTGATCAAAGTTCAAAGACTGCTACAGTTGACTTGGAAGAGACGTAACAAGCTATTCTTGAGCGAGGTTACGATAAATTTAAAGCAGAACCTTATCCACCATATGTTATCCTAACCACATCTCCCCCTATGGAAGGTACTTCTATTGTTTCTCGAACTATTTATAAATAACAAAGCAAAAGGGATAAATGCATGTTTAAAATCATTTCAACTGAAGAAAAAGTTGTTAATTATGGAAGTATCCCTTCTTATGATTTCCATAGTTAGTCTTGAAATGAAATTGGGTCGCTCGTAATTATATAACTTCACTTTTCTCTCACTTCATTTTTATACCATTTCACGGGGAAGTGATAGTTAATCTTAGATATAACTCTCCTAGTCACCAAGAGGAGGTATTGGTCCCCTCTCCCAGAACCATTAGATGCTTTTATTAATATTAATATCCTTTGTTAATTGTGAATCACAGTTTTAACTAGATTCCATGTTGTTCTTGATAGGCTCTTATTCTAAAGCACTGATGATCCCAGGGGTGAGCACTTCCACGTTATTCACTCAGTGAGAGCTCCAACTTTTCGTGTTCCCTTTCATTGAGAAATGAATTATATGCTTGTTATATTATTGAGTCTTCCTCATGCAAAAAGTTCATTTGCCATAGTTTTTTTATTAAAATACCGAGCAAGTTTTTGTTTAACATTTATTATATTCCTTTTTATCTTTCAACCGTGTTTTCTTCCCATATGGTTGATCCAATAGGGACCGCTCGTTCTGGGGGGTCATTCGTCCAACATACCCATTTCTCAAGTACTCTTGCTTTGCACAACTTTCTTTTATAAGGATTTATATTTTGTATTAATTGTATTGTTCGTTGGTAGGCTTTGTCTTTGCCTACTATTGTTTGTAATATTGATGCTACAACTTTTTCGAGCACCCCTGTTATAAGAACAATGATCAACACATCCCTACCCATTATAGAGGTAATTTCAGTTATTCGTTTGTTAACTTTTGCTCACTTGTTTCTTTCGCACTACTTATTATAGTGTTTATTATTATGTTCACATGTGCCTTATGTTGAGGGAGGTGCCATTTAAGGTTGTTTGTCTTTAATGAGTAGCCCCTTTTCCCTTGTTGTCATTTCTTTTACACCCGGGATAACTAATCAAGGAACAAATTCCTTAGATAATATCTCCATCCCCAGGATGAGACTACCTATATATAACATACCATTGCTCCAGGATAGATGCTCAGCTACTTATGCACATAGCGTTGAATGGTCCTTTAGTGATATTAGAGGCTTCACTTCCTACCTCATTAGGATAAATGGGTTTTATTTATTTATTTTGATCATGTATTTCAATGGAGTTTAAAATTTCCTTTTCTCATTGAAAGATTTTTTTCTCATGTTGGTCATTTTTCTTATTGCTCGCATGTTAATGTGGTGACTTCTTCGGTGTCTATCATTCCCCATTCTATAGAGCCCCGAGTATTTAATTTTCTTTACATTTACTTTGAAACTAATATTTATAAAACTTAACTTCTTGTTTTGTGATCAGGTTGAGGTTGTTGTTGTTATCGTAGACCTTAAGTCATCACCTCCTTTGTGTCCCTAGGTATATACTTCTATGTAATCTCTTCTATATGCACTTTCTTTTCCACCTTGGATTATTTGTCTCAACCTCTATCCTTGTTATCAGGTGAAGGCCTTACAAAGATCTAGTGTTCTTCTTGATATGGAACCTCAAGTATTGCTTTTCCATTTCTTTTCTTTTGTGTATACTTTCCAAATATTGTTTCAACCCGTTTCTTTATTCCCAACTTCTCAAAATGAAACTTAGTGGATCCGAGTGTCCTTGGGACTTTGGGACCTCATGTACTAATGAGTGCATTCTTTTATATTATATGAAAATCTAGGTCTTGTTAGGGCCTTTGTATGATAAAGATTGAGCATTTAGATTGTCTTTTGTGAATTATAAGAATATTGTAAGTTTGGAAAGAATTCAAGTTAATAATGAAATTTTAGCAACCCCAGTGGATGAACCCATAATTATAAAAACTTTTTTGGCCTAAAAGTAAATTTTAATATTTATCTGGGCAATATGAAGTTTTCACTAAAATTTAGTTGAATTTTGAGTTATAATGAGCTGTGGGGGCTAAAATATAAATAAGGGTAATTATGTATTTTTCAACACTTTTATGACCCTAAATTTAAATTAATATTTTTATTTTACATCTTACAGGCCCCTTAGGAGTTTGGACAATAACAGAGTTAATATGAAAAATTTGTTAGGATATGTCGCGACATGATATAGTCGACAAAAATGTACAAAAAGATTTTTATAAATTCCTCCGAGTGTTCGTTGAGGTCATGTCATAGCTTTTCAGAAAGGTCTTTAAAATACTCATAAATTTCTAGTTCAAGCGAATTTGAAAATATGAAGTTTTGAAAGTACAAAATGAGTTTGAAAAGTTTGATATGAATAGTGACGAAAATGTAAAGAAAAAAATAATAAAAAATTAAATTGAAAGCCTAGCGAGCAATGTGCGGCCTGACACAAGCCCTACAAAAAAAATCCCACTTGCGTCCAGCTACCCTTGTCCCTCATGCTTGCAAATTTGGGTGGGCATGGTCCAGTCTGATCTGGGTTTGACGTGTTTTTTAGACTGGACCGAATCCATCTAACCGTTGGCCTAACACACTTACTAACCCCTAATTATGTTCTCCAGTAATCCCAATCTACCTCAGAAGCCCATACACCCATTTAACAAGAACTAATGGTCAAAACAATGCCAAGTTCTCTTCTCTATTTTCTTCTATTTTTCTCTTTTCTTAATCTCTCCCTTAAACACAAATATGCAGAGGCTAAAATGAGGCTGTCATCCACCTCCATAAACCTTAAATACTCTTTAATCACACCCTAATCCCGTTTTAAAGTGTATCCCTAAAAATAACCACTATACCCCCATAAAGGCCCTAATATGCCAAAAAAGTCCCCAAAGCCCAACTATAACCCCCGAGTACCTATTTTGGACTATTTCAACCCATTTTGGATCACCGGTGCACTCAAAAAAGTTCCTCTAAGTCACATAGCTAAAAATAAACCAACATATCATTAACTATATCATGTACGCACCGCCCATAACTATATAAATATGCTGTTCTAACTCTCTAATGATACAATATAATAACCCATAACTTTTCATTAATAAAATGACAATATAATAATTCACATCGCTAGTTAATTATTACACGCAAGTAAATAATATTAATGATAAATATTAATCCTTAATTCGCTAATTAATATTTATCGAACCTACTTAATTTCCCCAATTAAATTAATAATAAAATGAATATGTAGATATAAAATTCTCATAAAAGTACAGGGCATTACATTCCCCCCAACACATGGTGTCCCCACTGAATATGCACTAACGTCACCACCTTTGACCAAAGCTTTTGCTCTTTACAACTCAAAATGGCAACATGTCTCTCCTGGTAAGAAATGTCTGAATGTAAGTCTATCTCCTCCAATGCTATTGCCGGTAAGCTACATCATCCATGATATATCTCCTCACTGACGACACGCGAAATACGTCACGAATTCATTACAAATTTTCTGGTAAGGCAAGCCTATATGAAACTGACCCTACTCTCTGAACGATGGGAAATGCCCCACATACATAGGTGACAACTTTTCCTTCTTCAGAAACACATCATTCCCTTCATGGGAGATACCCACAACAACACCTGATCACCCGCGTAAAACTCCAAGTGTCTCCAGTTCGCATCGGCATAACTCTTTTGACGATCCTGAGCTACTCGAATACAACTTTTGTTAAACTCAATCTTCATTGATGTATCCTCAATCGTGTCCAGTCCGAGAAGCTTGTTTCCCCCACCTCTGACCGACATGAGGGAGAATGATAAGGTCTCCCGTACAAAGCCTCAAAAGGTTCCACGATGATAGTAAATTGGTACGTGTTATCATATGTAAACTCTACCAATGGTAAGTACTGGACCCAACTTCCCTTAAAATCTTGAATAAACACCCTAATCATATCCTTTAATATCTTATTCACCCTCTCTGTCTACCTATCGGTCTATGGGTTATACGTCGTGCTAAAATGCAACTCCATCCCCATCACCTCCTGAAAAATATGCTTGAAGTGGTTCACAAAGATCTTATCTTGATTCAAAATATTATTCAGTGGCACTCTATTCAATCTCACTATCTCCATAATGAAAAGTTGGGCATAATTATCTATTGTATAGCCCACCTGAACAAGTAAGAAATGAGCTCCCTTAGTCAAATGATCTACAATAACCCAGATGGAATCATAACCCCTCTTTGACATCGGTAACCCTGTGATGAAATCCATTGATATACTCTCCCACTTTCATACCGAAATCTCCAATGGTTGTGTAATCCCGACTGGTCTCCGATGATCATCCTTCATCATCTGATAATTCGAGCCCCTAGAGACAAACTCAGTTATGTCCTGCTTCATACTGGCCCACAATTATTGCCTTCTCATATTTTCGTACATTTTATCCCCTTTGGGATGCACCGAGAATCGTGACCCATGCGCCTCCTCCATAAATATGCATTATAAGTCCTCGTTATTTGGAATAATTAACCTCATATTGAAGTGTAAGCCACCGTTAGAAGTGAAAAGTAAGACTCCGACCCGCCTGCTAATAACTATTGTATCCTCTCATGACAAGAAAGATTCCCTGTCTGTGCCTACACAACCCTCAAAATTATCTCGGGTGTGATGGTCATCACTGTCATATAGGTTTAGACTACCTCTTCTTCCTGATGAACCTCAACCCATTTTTCCTTTCAAATTGCTGCCAATTGCCCTGCAGGCATACGGCTCAATGCATCTACCACCACGTTAGACTTTTTCAGATGATATTGAATATCGAACTAGTAATCCTTCACGAACTCAAGACATCTACGCTACCTCATATTTAGCTCTTTTAGTGTGAAAATATACTGTAGTGACTTGTGGTCCGTGAAAAATCAGAACTTCTCACCTAATAAGTAGTGCTTCCATATTCGCAAGGCAAAAATAACTGCCGCTAACTCCAAATCGTGAGTGGGATAGTTTTTCTCAGGGGGCTTAAGCTTACGAGAAGGAAAAGCTATAGCACACTCCTCCTGATGTAAAACTCTCCCAAGTTCTTTTAAAGATGCATCGTTATAAATAAAGTACTCCACTCCTCCCCTAGGAAAAGCGAGCATTGATGCTGAAATCAACTTTTATTTTAGCTTATCAAAATCTAGCTGACAGTGATCATACCAAACAAAAGGTACTCTCTTATGAGTCAAATTCGTCAAGGGATCCGCAATATACAAAAATCCTCTGATAAATAGGCAGTAGTACCCTGTTAACCCCAGAAAACTATGAACCTCTATCGATATCATGGACTGGATCCACTCCTTTACTGTTAATAACTTACCTGAATCTAAAGAAATCCCTCTTTCAGAGACTATATGACCTAAGAACTGCACCTCTCGTAACCAGAATCCAGACTTCTCAATCTTGGCAAAGAAATGATGGTTCCGCAAAGTCTGAAAACTATACCCAAATGCTCTGCATGATCTCCCCCTATTCAAGAATAAATCGATATGTCATTTATAAACATAATGACTAACTGATTTAAGAAATCCATGAACACTCGGTTCATGAGATCCATGAAAACTGTTGATGCGCTGGTTAGCCCAAATGGCATAATCCTAAACTCATAAGACCCGTATCTCATCAAAAACACAGTCTAAGGGATGTCCTGATCCCTGATACTTAACTGATGGTACCCTGATCTCAAATCAATCATCAAGAAATACGCTTTTCTTCTCAGCTGATTGAACAAGTCATCGATACGCGACAACCGATAATTATTATAAATCGTGACCTTATTAAACCTCTCGGTAGTCAATACACAATATCAATGACCCATCTTTCTTCATCACAAACAGTATTGGGGCGTCACAAGGTGAGTTATTCCTATGGATGAAACCCTACCCCAATTTTTTTTTGAATCTGATCTTTTAACTTTCTCTTCTCTAAAGGAGCCATATGATACGACACAAACACACACACACTATTAGTCTAGTCCTCGATGCTAAGTCGATCATAAAATCAATCTCCCAACTCGAAGATAACCCTAGTATGTCCTGAAATACATTAGTAAAGTCCCTAACCATAGGGATCGAATCTAGCGAGATAATAATACTCTTCGAATTCTCATCCTCGATATAATATAAATACGTGCTCAACGCTCCCTTAGGATGAGGCATTGCCACAAGAAATGTATCCTTCCCTGGAATAGAAAATATAATAGTCCTACTGTAACAATCTACCAGCCTTCTATATGTTGCTAACTAGTCCATATCTAGGATAACATCATACTTGTACTTATTTAAAATGAGAAAATTCGTTATTATGCATAACCTACCAATGTCCACTCTTACTTCCCTACATATGGAAATGGATGAGAACCCCTCTACCCAACGGTGAATTTATGGTCATAATGATATCGGATGCTGTATCCACTAAACCCATCTCATGCATAAATTTAGTGCTAATAAAAGAATGTGACGATACTGTGTCAAACAACACCCATCACATGTACCCATGGATAGGAAACATAACTAACATTATAGACACATTCAAACTATAACTTCCCCCGATGAGGTTGTGCTAGTGAAACTGTTGTTGGGGCTGGAAGTTACGATAGTTGCTTTCCCTATTGGGCGTCATATTGCCGACCCCTAGAACTATTTGGGCATGCACGCTGCATGTGGCCCTACTCCCCATATACGAAATATCTCACCTCAAAATCTGTCGGCCTTTGGCCCTAGCGAGGCAGCCCCTGTCGATGGTCATGATAATCACGCCCCTCTTGGTACCTAGTGTGGTTCCTCGAGCCCTGCTGGCCCTGAGGAGAAGTGTATTGGCCCTCCCCGTAATTGCCATCACCTAACTTAAACCTCTTAGATGAGTTCCCTTGCTGGGAACCTCACTCCTACTACCTACTTCGCTATTGTGGCACCCTTCTAACACCGTCTCCCCCAACTTGCCCCACTGGCTCTACTTTTCTGGCCTTTTTGCTCCCCTTAGATGGAAGTGATGATCTTGGCAGTGTATAAATGCGACGTTAATGACATCAGTGTAAGTCCTCAATTTCGAGTTCCCAAAAAATGATGGCGGATCCTCCAAGTGAGGCCATCCATAAACTTGAGAATCCTCTTCTCATTAGTGTTTAGCTTATCTAACACAACATTCTCCAGACAAGTGAACTCCTCCTCATGCTCAGCCACTGTTGAGTCCTACTATGTGAGATCCAAAAATCTCCTCATCATATTTGCCTATACAACTGACAAAAAGAATTTACGGTCAAATTGCACCCAGAACTCTTGAACTGTCATCGCATCCATCCCCTCTGACTCCCACCACTGCAGAGATGCTCTCCCCAACTAGCTTAAATGCATTTAGTACCTTCTTCTGAATGTCACTACACTCGACCATATGAAGATTCCTCTGGATATCCTTCTTCCATTGGTTATCTGTAACTACGTCTTCACTTCCCTTACTCTGATGGATGGCCCTTCTGGAAGGCCTCCTTGACTTGTTCCCACATGAACGGTAGCGTGTGAGTTTGCACTGATATGACCACTGGTGAATGTGATTATGCCTGGGGAAAGTGCTGCACCATGATGGTCATAGAAGCATTAATTGCCTATGCTACAATGACTATGACCTCTATGTAACACCTGGCCTAATTGAATACTGGGTAATCAGTCTTTTATTAAATTATAACAGAATATACATGCGGCCCATTCTTAGCATCACTATCGAAAAGGTTTTATTTACTAACCACCTAGTATTTAAAAAGTTGTTAAAATTTTATCTTTTTAATTAGCATAAAACCAAATGATAAATAATATCACATTCCAATATTTCAATATCAAATGCACAATGAATAATGATATAATAATAATTATATCTAAATTATACAATCTAGTCTAAAATATCCGTACAATATTCTGAAATAAAATTAACTCCACAGTCTAATACATTATAATGGAACTAAACATCTCTGAATAATAATAGAATAAAGTGGACAACATGTCCGACTGGAAATAAATTTCATAATGAAGAATTGAATTAACACTGAGGCGTCTAATATCAATAACCTGCAACTTCCACCGTAGCTACAACACGTTACATGATAGAATTCACTACGCCTGGTGTCCTTGTAGCTGGGCACCTAAAATGTTTTACAAAAAGAACAGAGATTTGGAGAAAAAAGGGCCAGATCCCGCGTAAAATATTTTTAAAATTTAGCAAATGTTTAAATGCAAATTTTGCAAATACTATATTCATGTTAGGTTCACATGCTCTCACTTGAGATGCTCACCTCTCATCTAATGTGTACACCTAACATATATCTCTAACCCTTCCTGATTATATTACCCTCACTAACTATTTTAATCCAAGTGTATTTCTATACCAACTAACTCTTTATTCTTACCTGTATCGCCCATCCAATATGTTACCAATTAGTTTATTTCAAAGAGTCAAGCATAAATTTATTATCTTATATTTAATCTTTCCCGCACTAAGATCATGATAAATGTCACCATTTTTTCATCTACTAAATACACGTAGTAGCATAAATCACAAGTATATACATATATCACTCTAACTATATATTTAAAACTACAACACCTCTAGACTGACACCTGCGGTGCATGCATACTCTGCTATCATGTCCCACTACCTAATGTACTAACTAAAGTACTACAGGTTCAGTGTCTCACTCGAACCATAAATACAAATCACATATATTGGAGGCGAATATATTTCTAAGCCTATGGGCTACGTACATACCTACGCACCCATATGACTGCCAGCTTATCGTTCTCACAAATAAGCCTTTCCTAGGTTCTATATTCTGGGCACGAGTCTAAAATCCCCCCAATGAGCTCATCAGGATAAGACCGTCCATGTCGTAAAACCTCCCCCGATATCAAGTAGCGTAGGTATGTCATACACATAATATCACAATCAACATAATATATGCATACACTCATCCTATAGATACATAAAGTATATTTCAAGTTTATCCTATAAACTAATAATTCACATTTCCCATTTCTCTTAACATCTCTTGTTAACCGAAAGGATATAAATAGTTTAATTATTCCAGTAGCCACCTTCAACCCATACTTATTGGTCCAAAACCCAGACTCATTATAAAAAGCTCGGATTATATTTTAATTCCTAATAATCATTTTTATCGATAAAGTTACATACTTCCCAAAAATATAAAATTATAATTTGAGGCTTTTCTGATCCGATTTTGAAAGAACTTAAAACTACAAAGTTGTGCAGATCATGATTTTATACAAGAACTCGCAAACACACTATCAATTTACGCTTAAAACAGTCATAAAATTATCATACAATGTTCGTCATTTTTCTAAAACATTTTTTCATGCGTTTTCTCCACTATTTTTGATATTCAATCTTTCATTATACAACTCCAAAGTCCCAAACAAATATCCCCAACAATATATTAATCTATATACATGATTTTTAATATTCTATATTTATCAATTCATCAAAAACCCAACTTAAATTTTATTAATTCATGGTTGTTCTCTAAAACATTATTTTACCATTTATCATCAAGAACACATGTAAAACCATATTTCTCCCAATTTTAATTGTTTGAAATTCACCAATATTCATCTTCTAACATTACAATTGTATACTACTATCAATTCTCCCCAAAATATAATTTTAATTCCCCAGTTTATCATAACCTTTCATGAATTCCAAAATAGTAAACATCCTATTCTAACATGAATATGACATTCAACTAAAATTCAGCAAGATAAACACTTGCCTTTTAATGTAGGCCTGGTCCGTTGAAGAAGAAATATAGACTCCAAGAATTTCCCTCCTAAATGTTCACTTCAAGTATGTTCTTGCACCAATTCTTCAAATCTTCCCTTAGACTCTTGAAATTCCTTCTTAATTCTCTCCACTTTCTCTCTAACTCTATGTATAATTCTCCTAACTTTTGGTTTTGTGAAAATGACTCTTCCTTAATACCAACCTTTCATTTTATAAGTGTAATCTCGTTTTTGACTTTTCAATTACCATTAAGAAGCCCAAAAGTCACCTAAATAAGTCCCGATTAATCTCAAAAGCCCCCGAGATCCGAACAGAACCCCATGATACATAATTCTGACTATTTTGACCCCTTGGGGCACACTGGCGCACTCAAAATGACCATATGAATTGTAAAAATGAAATTGCATTTTATTTCCCAATTTAAGTCCTGACACGACTGACACGCGCATTCCGACTAAATTTGTCATAACTGTCGTATTTGTCACTCACGACAAGTTTATCATTATTATTGCTCATTCGCTAAGTAATATTCAATATAAATAAATATTAACTTTTATCTCGATAATTTTAATCCGGATTAATCTCCAATTAAATTTTTTCCATCATTTAAATTAATCCCACATTTAAAAATCATTAAAAATTACGGGGTATTACACTCTACTACGGTCACAGTTCCTTGGGTGGTCTATGACTTCGGTTGATCCTTCTTCTCTTCAACCCTCCTTTGTACACGAGATAGTCTACCTCTCTTGGGGTTTATCATCTAAAGCTAAATTAAATTTTTATGAGACTCCACTTTAAATATATACAATAGAAGAATAATATAAATACGCAATATGAAACAACAGTCTTAAATGTATGGCTCTATATAAAAGAAACGCAATGCTGACAACATAGCGAGTTCGTAACACTAGAACCTGATAGTCTGATACCAACTGTGACATCCCGCCTATTTTGATACCGGGTGATCAATCTTTTATTAAAATAAAACAGGAATCCATTATGATTTCATTATTAGCATCACTGTCTCAATAATTAATATAACTATAAAACCAGTGAAACCATAGATCTAATAAAATGGCATTGGAAGTGATAAACATAAAATGAATAACGTGAACCGAATAAACCATCAGTCACTACATGTAATCATGTAACATAAATACTGAGAAGTAAATAAATATCTTTGACATAAAAAGAAAAATCCTATACAACTATGGGCAACACACCCAAAAGGAAATCTAGAACTGTACCTGAATCCTACCTAGATAAAAATGAATTAAGGCGGCTACAATCAATATCGCAGCATCCACAACAACTGCTCGCAATGACATGAAAGAACTAACCCTGTTGTCCTTGCTGCTACACACCTAGTGTTTTGAAAACAAAATAGATATGCCAGCGGGTCAAAGCCCAAAAATATTTGAAAATATATTTCAAGTTTTTAAATGATTTAAATAAAAACATGCAATGTATTACCTTGATAATTATTTTACCGATCGCTCTCACATGAGACTTATCCTCACCTCTCAACTAGACTGTGAACCTAACGAATTCATTTTATTATCCAAATTGTGCTACCCAGTCTAACTAGGACAATAATCGCTATCAAAGCCCATCTTGCTAATAATCACCATTAGCTAAAAAAATACTACCCTCACTAGGTGTACTTTCACGAATAATAACATAGCTACATCCATGCTATAAATAGATATACACACAATATATCGTATATACATATACATATACATATACATATACATATACATATACATATACATATACATATACATATATATTCATATATACACACACACACACACACACACACACACACATATATATATATATATGTATACACATACGTATAAATTGCATCACTAGAGCCGACATCTGATGGATGCATCCCTTGTGTGCTATCGGGCTCCAAGTATACCGCATACCAAAGCTAGGCCACCGGGTCATACGTATAAATTGCATCACTAGAGCCGGCATCCAACGGATGCATCCCTTGTGTGCTATCGGGCACCAAGTATACCACATACCACAACTAGGCCACTGGGTCAGAATCTCACCACCGAACCCAAACGTAAAAATAAACAATGGAGGCGGTCATAAACATATGTCTGGGGGTAGCAACCGTATCATATTGCACCTCGTCGATCTCCAAACCAACACCTACCCTCATCATTGATACAAAAAATTAATCACCACGAACACTTGTCCTCCTATATGACCAAAATTCTAATCAGCGGATAGTAGCTCGGCAGACATGCCGACCAACATAAAGAATGCTGTTCATCAATACTAATTAAGCATTACCATACCAAGAGTCTTATCGCACGTGGTTCATACAAAAAATCATCACATTCATTATGTACGTGTGTAAATGCTTAAATGTATAAAGGCATTCCATCCCTTGATATTCCAACCCTTAATTTTTGGGTCATCATAAATACATTGTACCCCCTTCATCATGGGCAAGGTAAAATGGATTCTAGGATATTTTTAATAACAAGAGTACCTAGCTTTCTGTAATATCTGAAATCAATACTATAATAGTGGACATAGGCTTTCTTACGTAGCCGAACCACTTTAAAAACCTCGTGTCTCTCTTTTATTTATCATTGCAATTATATATTTTATTTGTGATTATAACATTGGATCAAGTCCAGTTTTTTACATCCACAGATTGGCACCGTCTGTGAAAACGTGTGTCTAATTGCCGTTCTCAATCTTATATATCCTTATTCAAGAAAAAATGAATGATCCAGAGCCTAGTTCCAGAAATAAAGGCAAATTACATGTTCCACCTGCTCCGCCTACAGTAGAAGACCTAAATATAATCCTTGCTAGTCTTGCTAGGGGTCAAGATGCTATGCAAGAATTGATGTGACAATTGGCTCAGTCGCTGTAAGTCAAATCTCTAGCCCTATGTAGACTACTGGTCGATTTAGTACCACGGAGAGAAATGCCACCCCCACCTTCGAGGCATGGTTAACACAGCTATTCCAGATCATCTCATGATAGAACAAATAAACCGTTAATCAGTTCCTCAATCAGAGACTCAGAGTCTTATGATGACCATTATTTCACCCCCAAAAGGCCAAACATCTTAGAGATATTGAGTTGAGCTTCGTCTTTCAATTGATTGGGACCCCTAGCAAATAGAAACCCCCCTAAAATAGTATCCAGGGACACTCAACATCCATTTGACCAGCGTGAAGCCACGAACAGATCAAGATCAAGCATTTGACGATCTGTACGTGTCGAACAGACTTCTCAGGAAGAGAGTTCAATGCATACACATAGTCGGGGCAGCTGAGCTGTTTGGCATAAATATGATGTAGACAATCCTTTATGGAAATGAATAATTCAATGATTGGAAGATCGACTAGGAGAGATGGCAAAAGCAAAGAATCCTTTACAACGAAGTTTTGTTAAAGGATCCTCATTTTTTCAAGTGATTGTGGATTTTCCTACTCTATCCAAGTTTAAAGATCCTGTGGTTACCCCCAAATATGATGGAAAAACTGATTCAGTTCTGCACATTGAACAATATTAAGCCGTCGCTGACATTTATTCGATCCCCTATGAGATGAGATATAGAGCGTTCTCAAGCACCATTACAGATTCTGCTTAGATATGGTATAATAACTTTCCCTGAGGACAAATTACCAACTTTAACCATCTTGCCGATCTATTTATTAGAAATTTCTATTTTGTGACCAAGCCAGTGAAAAGAGTATCCCATCTCTTGAGCGAAAGGCAACAAGTAGGGGAAACGACCAGGGAGTACATCACTCATTTCAATAATGAGAAATTGGAAGTGGTAGATTACGAGGAAAATATAACCATCACTGCTCTCATGAGTGGGTTGCTTCCCGAGAAACTGTACTATACTCTGGTCAAATATCCTCCTAAAACTATGATCGAGCTCATGGTTAAGGCAAGAAAAATAAAAAACATCGAGGAAGCAATGGATGTAAAATAAAGTCCAACCATAAATCTTGAGAAAAAATATTAGAAGGACTCGAAGCCAATGAAGGAGTATAAACTAAAAAAATATGGAACCTACGCTCCATTGAGTGTTAGCATTCACCATATCCTTGAGGAGATTAAAAACAATAAGGATCTGCGATGGCTTGAAAGGTTGAAAGAACCTTCTAATAAGAGGGACATATATAAATATTGTTAATTCCACAAGGATCACGACCATACAACATAAAATTGCATCACTTTGCAAAATAAGATAAAATCTCTCATCCGCCAAGGAAAACTTAATAAATTTATTGATCGATGTGATAACAGAGAAGCAATAGGAAGGTAAAATTCTCCATGCAAACCCAAAGATGACAGGAAGGGAAACCATGAAGATGATTATGAGGATGATCCTGATCCGTCGAAGAAGCCTAAATAGCCAAAACGTGAGGTAGCTATGATCAGTTTTGGTTCATTTGATTTTCATGTCATTACAGGTGGCGATACAAGAGGAGGAGATCACGCTACTAAAAGAAAAGCTTAATTGAATGAAGCCTAAGCTTGCTCTTATATTCAGATAATTAATCTGAACAAAGAAGACCGGCCTAGGAAGGTCAATAAAGACAAACTGGTGATCGACTTTTCAAAGAATGATCTCTCTGGGGTACTTTATCCCCATGATGACCTATTGGTTGTCAAATTCAAGATCTTAGACATTTTCATATCTAGAATTTTGGTTGATAATGGGAGCTCGGTAGATATAATATTTTACCCTTGCTTTCAGAGTATGGGTTTGAAGCTTAGCCAACCAGAACCCTACCATAAGCCATTAATAGGATTTTCTGGTGAAAAAGTTTATCCTCTTGGGACAATCAGGCTAAAAGTGTTGTTCAACACCTGGCCAAAAAGTCGAACAAAGAAAATACGCTTCTTTGTGATGGATAAAAACGTTCAATCTGCCTATAACGCGATCCTCGACAAGGTGGGATTGAAGAAGATTGAAGCTGTACCATCAATAGTTCATTAATGTTTGAAGTTTCTAACTCACTTTGGTGTAGGTGTCATAAAAGGAAATCAAAAGGTGGCCAGAGAATGTTACTACTCTTTAGCCTAACAGGAAGATTTCATCGAATTGAAGAAGAAGACTACCACCTACCAGGTGCATACTACTGAGCCCAACAATGAATCTGAAGTTAAAACTTTAGATCCACGAGATGAGATAAAATTAGCCAAGGGGAAGCTTGTGGAAACTACTGAAGTATTATCCTGGATGATGACAAATTGAAAAGAACTACGAAGACTGGTTCAATACTAGATCCACTCCTTAAACATGAATTGATTATGTTTTTGAGGCAATGGAGAAATGTATTTCCTGGGAGCCATGATGATATGCCTGGGATTGATCCCAACTTCCTTTGTCATGAACTCAATATCAATAAGGATGCCAAGTCGATCAAGAAGAGACGAAGGGTTTTCAGTCCAGAAAAAAATCAAGTTATCCAAGAAGAAGTCAAGAAAATTTTAAAAGCCAGGTTTATTAAATATGTGAAGTATTCAGCCAGGTTGGCTAATGTTGTAATGGTAAAGAAGAAGAATGATAAATGGAGGATGTGTGTGGAATTCACTGATTTAAATAAATCTTGCCCAAAAGACCATTTCCCCTTGCCTAGAATTGATCAATTAGTGGACACTATGTTAGGACATGAGCTTTTAATATTCATGGATGCCTATTCTGGGTATAACCAGTTAAAAATGAAACCCGAAATAGGGAAAGTACATCCTTTATCACAAATCGAGGAACTTATTACTACAATATACTACCCTTTGGGCTAAAAAAATGCAGGAGCAACGTATCAAAGGTTTGTGAACAAGGTTTTTAAAGAGCAGATAGGCAAGAATATGGAGGTTTATGTGGATGATATGTTAACCAAAAGTAAGAAATCCTTAGATCATATCAATGATCTCAGTTAAGTGTTTAATTAGTTGGAAAAGCATCAGACGAAGCTGAATTCGACCAAGTGTGTATTCAGGGTACATGAAGGAATGTTCCTCGGCTTTATAGTTAATCAAAGGGGAATTGAAGTTAATCCAGCAAAGATAAAAGCTTTAATCGAAATACAGTCGCCAACTTACAAGAAAGATGTGTGCTCACTAGTAGAGTAGCAACTTTAAACATATTTGTTTCCCGAGTAACAAATAGGTGCTTACCATTTTTCAAGGTATTGAGAAAGACTTTTGAGTGGAATGCAGAATGTGAAGAAGCATTGTAGGAATTAAAGAAGTATTTGGGATCACGTCCTTTGTTATCCCGACCAATCTCGAGAGAGAAATTATACTTGCACCTAGATGTTTCTAAATCTACGATTAACTCGGCTTTGGTTAGACTCGATAATGGGATCCAAAGACCAATTTCTTACACCAGCAAAGCATTCAGGGGAGCTAAGATTAGATATCCACACTTGGAAAGTTGGTTTTATCACTTATTGAGGCTTTTAAGCGCATGAAACCTTATTTCCAAGCACATACTATAATGATGCATACAGATCTACCTCTTCAGCAAGCACTCCACAAACCTGAGAAGTCAAGAAGATTGATGTATTGGGCAGTGGAGCTAGGAGAATATGACATTGTCTATGAACCATGATCTTCATTAAAAGGACAAGTTTTGGCAGATTTTATCGCCAAATTCACCTATCCATAGGTTCTCGGCCAAAAAAACTTGCTCATCGAGAGACTTCTAAAGAAAATAGTTCAGCTGGAAAGAAAGACGAAATCATTGTCGATCAACATGAGTCATCTAAAACTCAGGAACTGGCCTAGAAATATATAGAGGAGAGAAAGAAAATATTCCATCATGGAATTTTGACTAAAGAAAGCTTCAATGATGATATCCCGTTGTGGAATTTATACATCGATGGTTCTTTATGTGAAACTGGAAGCAGAGAAGGTATAATACTCAATAATCCTGATGACATTGATATTGGATATGCACTTAGGTTTCAATTCAAAGCCTAAAAAAATGAGGAAGGATACAAATCTTTAATAGTTGGACTAGATTTGGCTAGTTCATTAGGTGCCGAGCGAGTAGTACTGCATAGTGATTCACACTTAGTGGTCAACCAAGTCCTTCAGCTATATGGAGTTAAGGGGGAGTTGATGACCAGATACTTCGCCAAAACCATGGAAGTTATTTCCAAGCTCTTAGTCATGAAAATGCAGAGGATTCCCAAAATAGCCAATGCCCGAGCAGATGCACTTGCTCGACTGGCTTCAGCAACTTAAATTGAACTCAGGTGCACCATCCCAATAAAGATTCTAGCTAATCAGAGCATTGACGAGGACTGGATGGTTAATTTCATTTCTGTAGATTCGGGACCTTCTTGGATGGACCCAATTAAAGACTATGTTGAGGATGACATCTGCCACCTAATCCCAAAGAAGCCAACAAGCTCCGATACAAATCAACAAGATGTGTGTTAGACAAAGGAGATTTGTACAGAAGGGGATTGATGATCTCCTTGTTGCGCTGTGTTCATCCAATGGAGATGGAAGATTTAATAAAAAAAGTTCACGAAAGTTCCTGTAGAGCTCATTCTGCTGGTCGGTTATTGCTCCAACGAATCAACACTTAGGGATAACTAGTGGCCGACTATGAGGGAAAATTATATAAACTTTGGAAGAAAGTGTGAAAAATGCTAGAAGTTATCTGCAATCCATAAAACACCCAATGCCGATCTCACACCCATAACTTCACCTCGACCATTCGCTATTTGGGGAATTGAATCAGTAGGCCCACTACTAACCACCAAGGGCAGATTCAAATATTTGGTCATTGCCGTGGATTACTTCACCAAATGGGTGGAGGCAGAACCATTGTAGACATGCCTTATGCGAAGCTGTATCAATTCATTTGGAACAATATCATATGTAGATATGGGCTACCACATGCCTTCATTATGGATCATTGAACTCTATTCGATAATGATGAATTTGAAGCATATTGTGTCCAGTCCAAGATCCTGAACCTTCATTCTGCACCAGGTTATCCTCAAAGTAATGGGCAGACAAAATTAACAAATATGACATTGCTCAATGGGTTGAAGAAAAGACTTGATGTTGCAAAGGGAAATTAAATTAATGAGTTACATTCTGTTCTTTGGGCTTACAGAACAACGTCGAGAACAACAACTGGAGAAACAACTTACATGCTTGCGTTTGGGACTGAAGTTATGGTACTGGTCGAGATAGTCCTACCAACCCACAAAGTACTGAACTTTGATTCTCCAACTAGTGATTTGATGCACCGATTAAATCTAGATATATTGGAGGAAGTACGAGAATATGCTGCCCTGAGAGATGATCACTACACCAAATCTGTCGGATTGTCACGATCATTGACCTTGATAAGTTAGACTTCTCAAGGTCAATGACCATGACAATTCTAGGGGTGCCAACATTTGTTGTCATGAACTTATCACGGTCATTGATCATGACAAGTTCATTAGACTTGTCACGGTCATGTCACGATTAATGATCGTGACAATATTAGTCACGATTATAAACCGTGATAAATCCGTGACATTTAATAAAAAATTGTCACGGTCAATGATCGTGACACGTCCTTGAGAAGTTTCTTTTGTCATGGACTTGTCACGGTCAATGACCGTGATAATTTTGGACAGAATTGAAAAATAATCTGCTGGGCAGTATGGCCACTGCCACTGCCATTGCCCAGTAGTATATTTGTACCTGTTATAGCAACGTTTTACGTGTTCAAACATCATATATTGAAATAAAATAGAGATAATGCAAATATACATTCAAAACAATATGCATCACGATATAATCCAAATATAATTCAAATGTAACAACTTAAAACAATTCAATTCAATAATGTCACTACATGTCTGGGGTAGGGGTAGCTTTGAGGAGGTGAGTAGGCCACATGATATACAAATTGATACACCCAGCAATATACATCATGTCACAATGTTCGCACAACCACAATGGGGAATTATCCTTCTCGGGTATTACAGGCATGACGAGCACCTTGGACTCAATGTCTTGAAGAAAATGTCCATGAACTGGCATACCCTGGACCCTATCCGCTGGCCATAAAATATGTCCACTATAAACACGCTCGACCAACCAAATGTCGACAGCGGTAGGTCGAAGTGAGCCAAATAGGGGACTGGATCATCAAAGTCCGCACGTGTCGGCGATGAAGCAGCGAGGTCCACATCCTCTTCCTCCACCACCTCCTCCTCCACCACCTTCTCATTCCCTTTCCCCTTACGGTTTCTTCCCAACGAATGCTTAATGAATGAGAACATATCTTGGACCGTTGCCTCCAAACGGGACAGCTTCGCGTTATGCGAGGCCACTATTCGAGCCAACCCGGTGTCGCTCATCTCTAATCTAATGATCCTAGATTTGACCACCCATGAGCTCACCACCCTTATCCTCCCCTTGCGATCAGCGCCAAGCACTTGGCTGAGTGCGTCTGTGGACAAAGATGCTTTTTCGGCATCAGACTGCGACTCATGCACTTCCTTAAGCTTTGCATAAAACGATAAAAAGTACATGATTAGTAAAATAAGTAAATAAAATAATTATAACGTAATTAACAAAATGTAAACTGTCGGATTACTTATAATCGTGGTTGCGATGCTCGAGGACACCTCCTTATCCTTCCCCTTCTTCGTTAGAATAGCCACATAAGTATCGAGCCTATATGGACTACCCCCCGGGCCACTCCCTATCCCCTGAAATAAAATAATTCAAAATTAGTATCGTCCCCGCAAAGTAAAATAATATAGAATAATATATTTCTGTAGTTATAGAAAAATCAAATCTTACCATCATCCTATGCTCCACCTCAGCGTAAGACGTCCGACCGGAGTAGTGCACGTTCGTCTGTTTTGCCCGATTTTCCCTCCCTAATTGGTGAGATGCCAATTGTCGATCCCCGATCTCATTGCCAATGGACTTTTTCCATTGTGCCCATAAGATCAGCTCCTTCGGCAGGACGAATTCACACATTCGGATAACGGACTCTCGGGTCTTTCTAAAGTACCGGGTCCGCATATTATTCTTCCACGTCTTGTGTTTCTCCCTCAACTGCTGCAAGACGGAATCGTGTAGCTTTGGATCCAGGCTGAATTGTTCCTCTCCAACAAATATAATGTTAGTTGAGAATAGATATAAATATAAATGAAATTGAAATTAAAATCGAAATCGAAATCGAAATCGAAATCAAAATCGAAATCGAAATTGAAATCGAAATCGAAATCGAAATTGAAATTGAAATTGAAATATTCATATAAATATAAATATAAATACATTACCTATAATGCCACCCAAATAGCTAACTGGAGCTCATTTAGCACCTCCCTCCAAGTAGTGTACCCCTGGTCGATGATCATCTTTACCAGCTCGAGGGATCTCGCTAATAGCCCCGTCTTGTTCTCGATGGCCATCCCCAATTTGCCATATTTGGGGAGCCTAGGTGCCGAAGAGCCCTCATCGCCTCCGCTACCACCGAGCCCAGACGACATCATCATAATCAGCATCATCATCCTCGCATTAATACCTGAAGGAGACAATTTTTGTAAAAACATGTTGTTATTAGTACAAATCAAAATGAATTAGAAGGAGACATGCAAATATGTACAATTACTACAAATCGAAATGAATTGTTACTGTTTAACACCTCAATTCTGAATTCCAAAACAACAACATCTAGATCATAATATGTACAATTACTAAAAATCCGAAACATCCCCACCCCCACCCTTACTGCCCACACACACGCACACTATACAAGAGTGAAAATGATAAAGTATAAATCAATTAAAAGCATTAAAAATGGATTGATAAAGTACAAATTGGAATATTTATTACAAATTGAAAAATTATTTCAAATTCGGGTTATCATAAAAAATGGATTGATATTCGGTAGGGGCAGCCAAGTCATCCACACTAATATTTAGACGCTTTGGCGCATGTAGGACAATTGAACACGGCTAGTTGTTGATATACTTCGAGTAAAACACTTGGTTAACATTTTGAAATGCACAAACAAACGGCTCATCGCTCACGTGGTCATTGCTCTTCAACTTGGACAAGTCAACCATGATCAAATTGGTGACAGGATCAACTTTACAATCATTTATATCCTCAACTCTTACCCAGTCACAGTAATTCCTATTTCCTCCATCTCATATAAAGGGTGAGTGGTTCTATCCCATTCAAAATCGCATATTTCTGTAATATACTTAACAACTCATGCACATTGTTACGATTTGAGAAAAATTCGGTAGCATATCCCCGTAGTTCTCCAAGTACACGACGTAGATTGGAAAGTGTGAGTGTTATTTCAATTGATCAATTGAAATAACAGTCACACTTGTCAATCTAGTATGTACCCAGAGAACATTAGGATACGACTGCAAAACTTCCTCCAAAAGTAACAACTTTAAGCCACTAAGAATATTATTATACAAAAATTATGCACTCCCAAACTGTCCAAACATGACAATTCGAGATGTCTCATTACAGGGGTAATGACTCTCAAACGGGTCTAAGGGATATTGAATGCGTACGCATAAGAACTAGAAGGTTAGTATCTATGCGCTCTATATGTAATTTCAAGTATGTTTCATTTAATTATCATACTATATATATATATATTGTTCGTTATACAAAGTAATTTTCAAAAAAAGTTGAAAAATCCCACCCCCATATGGACAATAATCCAGTGGTCATGCCACTTTTAAAATTAACCAACCCAACATCGATCCACCATAATCCAATCGCAATGGCAACCACAAATGTGTATCCTGTACTCCTTCTAATTCGTCTACTCAATTAATTCTTTTCATCAATTAAACTAACAATTAAAGTATATAATTATTAATTTACTAATTTACAATGAGGGGCAATCCTACTTGCATATGAACGGGGCAATAATTATTAATTTACAAAAAAAATTAACAACCAATCAATATTAAATCAATCAATTCTTTTACAAGGGGCACTACAATATAAGGGGCAATATCTAATAAACTAATAAAAATTTAATTAAAGAAACACACACGCACATATACACCCACATGACCCCACCCCCCACTGTCGCTGCCCACCACACACACACACACACACATATACACACACACGCACATATATACACACACACACACGCATATATACACACACACATGCACATACACCGCCTCCCCTCCCCCCAGCCCTGCCCCTTCCCCCCCACATGCATATATACACAACACACATACACACACACACATTTACACACACATATATACACACACACACTCATATATACCTACAAATATATATAAATGGAGGAGAAATAGAGAGAGGAAACATACCAAAGTTATAGAGAGAGAGTGTACAGTCGCTAGAGAGAGAGAGAGAAATGGAGGGAATTAGAATCGGTGGGAAAAAAGAAGAGGGAGGGTTGTTTTACTGACAGAATTATCATGGACATGTCACGGTCCTTAACAACTTTATAGGATTGTCACGGTCATTGACCGTGAGAAGACCTTGTCACGACCTTGTGACGGTCATTGACCGTGACAAAAATGCATGTTTTTTTTGTCACAGTCAATGACCGTGACAAGGCTGGCCGATTGAACGGTGCCAATTTAACCATTTTGGTGTAGCGGCTGCAGACCAACACAGAATTGCTCATTTCTATAATAAAATGGTTAAGCCGACCAATCTTAAAGAGGGTGATTATGTTCTTAGGAAGGTGATAAAGAACAACAACAAGCTTGAGGCTAAATGGCATGACCCATATCGCATTTCTGTTCATATCTGAAAGTATTATCAATGATTCAAGGGATTGTTTCTATTGTATCTCTTGTGATTTTATGAGTCAAGTTTTAATAAAGAATAATGATATGAGTACAAAAATCTCCACAAAATTTGACGTGGATTCCACTTATTCTCTTACCTACCTATTAATTATTGCCTTGTGGTATAGGGTCCCGCCAAGGCACCAATAACACTACTTTCTGTGGATATTTTGTGGAGTTACTTTTTACCCATAGCACTACACTTTAATAAAATATTTATTTCAATCCCTTTTATTTTTTCAATTTTTTTCGGAGAATGGCGATATCATCACACAAAAACATACAAAAACAACAAGTCAAAATGTCTTTTCCCAATCAACAGTACATACATGCTTAATCATGAAGAATTCAACAGCATGCAGCACAATTATTGCTCGCTCAAATGTAGACTTCTTGTATGACTTCGTATAAACAAGTCACGAACAATAAGTAAATATTACTTCATGTATGGCTTTGTATAAGCAAGTCACAAATAAGAAGTCTTATTCGACTAAGTTAAAGGAACACAATCCTAAAATGCTTAGTCAGCAAGAACAATTTACTTCATGTATGACTTTGTAAAAACGAATCACGAACAAGAAGTTATTCACTTCATGTATGATTTCGTATAAACAAGTCAAGAACAAGAAGTGTAAAACTTCGTATACAACTAAAAAAGTTACAAACAAGTTTTACCTGACTAAATGCAGGAAGACATGTAAATATTCATAAAATACTGGGATACAAACATATATTCCTCATACACTTGGTCACCTCTAATAACTAATGCTAAATTTGGATTAATATATCTAAGTGCATTAGTTGAATCAATGGCATTACAATCACAAGTTGACTGACTGATTAAAATAATCAATATTTAACAACACAAACATATGGATTCTCATTTATAAAAACTGTATTGTATCCAAATGAATAACAAAATACATGAAAATTATTCAACATGACATTTTCCTTCACCTTTGGAGGTCGACTGAGATGCCTTCACTCTTTCCATCCCAGCAGGAGGATCATCTAAAGTCTAGGGAGAATTAATGAAGTTAAAATACCTTAACATTCTTCTGTTGCTTCTACTCGGTACATTGATCAAATGAGGAGGATGAACAATCTCATGAATGTCATGTAAACCATAGTCCCCTAAGTTTTTAGTAATTAGGCATTGGGGAATAGCATCAATAGGGATCAATGAAGTGTCCAACTTGAAAGGGGGATTATCACAATCTAAAAGACCAGGCTGGTTCTAATACCACAACTGACTATTATGATCATGCTTCAACAATGTCAAACAGTTAGTCCAACACCATCTATATCCTTCACGATGGGACTGAGCAAGGTAATCATCTACATGACCTAAAGCTTCATTGTAGGCTTTCATCCACACCTATCTGGGTTATTTGTGAAATTGAAAGGTCAACCTTTGAAGTTTATTCCAAACACTACCCTTCACCTTTAATTTTATGGACTGGTTGGCAAGGGCTTTGTCCTTAGCTTCCAACTTTTTAAATAAGTCAACTATAGCTTGATTCTTTGCTTTCAATTGGGCAGCCTGATCGGCTAAGGTTTTATTGGTCCTAGCTTCCTCAATGGTTGGTTGGATCATTCTTTGTTATCTATTGTATAGGTTTGGATTTCTTCACAGTTTCAAGTTCTTCCATCAGCCTGGCATTCTGATTCTCCAAAAAGGAGGCACCTTCAGCGACACCACTAATAAAAGATTGTTTAAAAGTTTCCATCTCATTCCGGAGTTTGTTATTCTCCTACTCCAAGAGCTTGGCGATCCCTCTAGATTAATCAAGTTCACGATTCAATAAGATTTCCTTTTTCCTATATGCAGAGGCATATGTTTTCAGTTTCTTCTCAAAACCCCGACCTTTACTCAATGCTTTGTATTTGGCTTCATAATTGGCATGCAATAAAACTTTGGCTTCATTATGGTCTACCTACAAATCTTTAATCATCTCAGAGTAAGACAGATTGTTGGCCACAACCCGATCAAGAAGAAATTTGAGATAAGTGTATGCATCCATTGCTTAATTAGAAGCATCTGCATCGAGCAAGTATGTTAATTCTTTATTTGTCAAGTCCAAGTGTCCAGCTTTAAATAGATTATTACAACGTTTGTGTAGGTCAGAACTAGTGGAAGCAATTTGTTCCATCTTGGCAATGAACTAGAAAAATAAAGCAATAATTGATCAATAATAGCTAAACATAAAAAAGTGACAAGTTAATTGAAGAAAACAACCCTTTCATTGATAAATGGCGATATTACAAAAAGGTACATTAGAGCAAGATAAAAATAAGACAATAGAAAGGTGTAAAATATAAAGACTATAGGCCAAACAAGTCTACATCTTCTTCTTATCCTTCTCCACCTCAGGGTTTATCTCTTGGTCGGTATGAGGGGCAGTTGAGTTAACATGAGCTTTATCTTGCTCGGGTGGAGGAGCAATGGACTCAATGGCCATAGAATATTCCTACAAACCTCCATCATCATTATCAATTTCATCATCAATGTTAGGAAGGGAGCCTAGATAGTGCTTCTAAAAGAGCTCTAAGTCTTCAGTAGTACCAACTTCCCTCAAAGCTACCCACCAACCTTCCTTAAAGAATTTCTTCTTAGCATACGCTATTTGAGCAGAAGTAGCAGAGATGGCCTTATGCCAACCCTTTTTGAAGGAATCCTCTCTAGTTTTCTTTCTTTTATCCTTACCAACAGTAAGGTCAACATATAGTTTGTCTACTTTCTCTTCGGTAGCCTTTTTCCCCTGCTCAGTTTGAGTAGAGGCCAAAGTAGCCACAATCAGAGTTTCATCAGCTTTTTGCCATTCTTTTTCGACAACCTTAATCTTCTCCTCCTAAATCTTCTTCTGTGCCTCCAAAGCATTCCTGGACTCATGTAGTGATTTCCTAAGACCCTCAAAGGCCTCCTCTATATTTTTCGAAGAAGAACATTGATGATCGTCCTTATCCATCATTTGGTTATAATCAACCAAGAACTACAACAAAAGAGCCAAGTAATTATAAATTAAGGAAGACATGAACAAAATCCGACCAACTTCAAAATATGAAAACTTACCAAGGCTAAACTCTGAGTAGCCCTTTTCGATAATTTTAATCGGGACATGGAGGCAACAACAACTCTATGGTTTGGGCGGGTACCATCCTTGATCAACTTCCTAGATAAGCTAAGATTAAAGTCTATAAATGAGCTAATAATAGATGGGAACTTACAACCAATCCTAGTTGATTGGGATCAATATCCTTCTCAACATGCTTATCAGCAGGACCTCTTCTTAGTCTCTAAAGAGGAGACTCATGACCTTTGGTGGCTGGGGTCTTCTTTCTAGCTTCAACCTTCTTCTTTCGGGTATTGGTATCAATTATTTTTGTGGCATCAGCAGTAGAGTACTCCTCCAAGAGATTGGGAATTTTCCTTTTTCCCATGCTAAAAGGGAAGATTAGATTTAAAAGATGAAGAAGTGCCACCAATAGAAACTTCAACACTAACACCAGCAGATTCAGTAGCTGAGGAAGTAAACACTCTACCCCTCTTTAAATCTATTACAATTTAAGGCATAACAGTTGTTAGCCGAGCGAGAAAAGAGGTGATAGAACTTTTATACTTTAGTAATACAAAAGCTGACTGTGGATGATCTTCTCCCATCCTTTGGTTAATACTCCACAAGAATTTGAGTTCTTCCAAAAGTACTTCACTTGGTTTGGGACACTTGCTCTTACATTCTTCTGCAACAAAGAATTAAGCAGTAACAATTAGCATACATCAGAAAAGAAATCAGTAAAAAAAACAAAGGACAAGAACTGAAATAACAACCTATACCATTCCCTGACTGAGGCCATCTGGGACCATGATAGGCCACTCCATTCTCAAGTGGAGAATGTTGCCAATTCTTAAATATTAAAGCATGATTCCAATAATTCTTATTGGATTCAGGAAAATTCAACACTAAAGCCCTATTGGCTTGCCTGGTTTTCAGATAATATGTGTTCTCCGTTGCAATATCCCATTTATATTAGAACATAACTTTTGGAATCCCAATATGGGTTCTATAGATTTCATTCAGTCTATTCACACCATTAATGATCCTCCAAGTGTTAGAGGCTACTCGTCCTGGAACGACATTGGAATTTTGGCAGAAATGAAGAAGAAAAGAACTTGGTAGGAATGTGAAACCACACCCAACTATAAACAAGGGTAGGATCCAATGACCCTCAACCAAAGAATATACACCTAAAGAGCCATGGGGTATTTCTAAATCAACCTAAGATGGGGTTTTCTTTTCTACCCTAAATTGCTCTAGAGAATCATCATCAACTATGTAAACCATGGTTCAGAAAGAAACGAAATGAAGAAAAATAGAGAGAAAGAAAGATTTCTTACAGAAGACTAAGAATTCAACAAGAACTATGGAAGGAAAAGACGAACGACGGGAAATGATCGCATAAAAGCTCAGAAATAATTGCTACAGTTCGAAGATTTGAGGTAAGGTAAAATCTGGAAAAGCCTCCAGCCTTTTATAACTTGCCTCAAAAATAGCAAAATAATGATTAAACGCACCAACGATTGACATTATGACTCCTTCAAGATAAGAAGGTGTAAAATACCCATTTATCCTTTAGCAATTCACTAAAATTCAAATTATTTATAAAAAGGCCATCTTGAAATTGTACCAGTAAAATTTTACAAGTGTGGGAGGTCGGCTCGACTAGGGACCATGAAAATACTCCTAGATATTTCAAGATCGAATGTTCCATACTTACATGTAAGAATCAAATATAAAGCATTGGGGGCTTCTTTTGATACAAAAAATTATCCACCTATGTGGACCAATCAGAAGTGAACACTTATCCTCCTACATGACCAAAATTCTAATCAGCAGATAATAGCTCGGCAGACATGCCGACTAACATAAAGAATGACAACCATTAATACAAATGAAGTGTCACCATACCAAGAGTCTTACCACATGTGGTTCATACAACCAATCGTCACATTCATTATGTACGGGTGTAAATGCTTAAATGTATAAAGGCATTCCATCCCTTGATATTCCAACCGTTAATCTTCGGGTAATTTTAAATTCATTGTATCCCCTTCATCAATGGCAAGGTAGAACGGATTCTAGGATATTCTTATTGAGAAGAGTACCTAGATTTCGTAACCTCTGAAATCAATATTATAACAGTGGACGTAGGCTTTCTTACATAGTTGAACCACTTTAAAAACCTCTTGTCTCTCTTTTATTTATCATTGCAACTATATATTTTATCTGTGATTAAAAAATTGGATCAAGTCCAGTTTTTTACATTATCACTCATACATGGATAGTGGCCATGCAACAATACTATGTCATGGGGAATTCCAACACATGCTGATCAATGTTAGGGTGGACAGCTTATTACGTGTAACCTCCTAACGATAGCACTACCGAGTAGGTATGTTAAAAATAAACAAGAAAAAATCACACACACATATATATAGTAGTAGTCCAAAAAGACATACATACATACACACAAATCTATATCTATATCTATATCTATATCTATATCTATATCTATATCTATATCTATATCTATATCTATATCTATATCTATATCTATATCTATATCTATATCTATATCTATATCTATATCTATATCTATATCTATATCTATATCTATATCTATATCTATATCTCTCTCTCTCTATATATATATATATAAAGTACTGACTACATACGAAAATCACAAAGCGTACTAGTCTATGATTTCCAAAGTCCGAACCCACTTTTCTATTTACTATTTAAGTGTTCACTCACTTGTATCTTGATTAATCTCACTCGAATCTATCTAACCGTTAGCATAACACACATACAAACCCGTGATAATTTTCCTCAGTAATCCAAATCTACCCCAGAATCCCATACACCCATATATCAAGCACTAACGAATAAAAAAAAATACATAATAAAAATCAGGACAAGCTATCAAACTGAATCGGTTTTCTTGACCGAATCGATTTGCTCCCCCATCGAAACGGTTTGGTTTGCTGGACTACCTATCATCTTTTTCCTCGGGTTTTCACCTCTTAAACCCTCAAATGGAGGTCCCAAGCCTCCCCAAATCACAAATTAACATCGCACATCAATATATAACCAACCCATAATTATTCTAAAAATGAAACAAACCTGAATCCATCATCAAAACACAAGGATTCTTAAACATTGATCAAGTCATTCAACATAGAATTTATTAAACCTTAGAAATCCATTGATTCTAACATCCTATCAATATTCTCATGATCATAAACATAAACCCAAATTAATATTATGAATTTCTCAACTATTCATTATCAATCATTATTAACTGTGACCAACGGTTAAACACAAGCCAATTCATTAAATCAATTCTAATTTTTTTTTATCTTTTAATTCCTAGATTTGTTCCTAATTAATTATGAATGTAATTAACTATGGAAATTACAATCTTAACTAAATAAGCACTTGCCTTTTGGATTTGAATCCGAAGTCTCGTTACGTAGAGATCATCATAATTCCAGAGATATTCTTCCTCTCTTCTTCAAGATCTATTCTCTCTTTTTGCTTCTTTCTCTCTTCTCTTTATCTCCCCCTTTATAAAAAATATACAGAGGCTGGATCAAGGTTGTCATCCACCTCCATAAAGGTTTAATACTCCTTAATCACACCCTAATCCCGTTTTTAGGTGTAGCCCTAAGGGTAAAAAGACCATTACACTCCCATATGGGCCCTACTACATTTAAAAAGTCCCTGGGACCCGACTAATACCTATTTTAGACTATTTTGACCCATTTCGGATCACCGACGCACTAAAAAAGATCATCCGAGTCACCCAACTAAAAATATACCAACATATCATTAACTGGGCCTGCCACGTTCGTACAATACGGATCACCTATAACTATATAAATCCATCTTTCTAACTCTCAAATGACGTAATATAAAAACTCGTCGCTTTTCACTCATAAAATGACAATATAATAATTCACATCGCTATTTACTTATTACACACAAGTAAATTCTCCTCCTCCTCCTCCTCCTCCTCCTCCTCCTCCTCCTACTACTACTACTACTCGTCGCTTTATGTGCATGTGAATATTTTTTGAACTTCAAACAATTTAGGTCTTTCTCGGTTCACTTGTTAGTTAATATTTTGTTTGATTTTAATATATGATTCCTCATGTGTACGTTATTAAATCTCGATTGTAAAGATGGATTTTATTTATTGATTTGTAGTTGGATACTTGGATTTTCCTTTATCATTTAAACCAAGTTCTCTTAAAAGATCTTTTATCATGAAATATAGCTTACTCACATATATTTGTTTCTCTTTTGAATTACTATAGGTAAAGTTTTCTGTGAAAATCCATTTGGTCAAGGTACGTTATTAGAATCCAAATATGTTAAATATTTTAAATTCGTTCCGTATAAATTAGCATATGAAACTTTCTAACTTAGAAGTTAATAATTTGCTTGTGATGAATACATTTATGCCATTAAAATAATAAATAATAATTATACACTATCATCTATTTATGTCCTGGATTCATGTACTTCATAATAAAAAGTCATCATATAACTACATAAATGTGTTTGTATATTATATAGAAATTTATCATATTACACAGTTATATATCTTGCATACGATTATGCATCTGTTCACATATTATTGTTATTTGATCCTTGTTAGATGGATCATTCGGAATAATCTTGCTTTTCTAGATTTCGTCGTAGGTTGATTATATTTGATAGGTGCTCAAGTAACTTACGTCGTACCATAATCCCATGTAATATGTCATACAATATCCACACATTTGTTCAAAACATGTCGTTTGTTCATCATCTTAATTTTACTCTTGAAATATTGAAGAAAGCAAGAGAATGTTACCATAAAAAACAGAAGAAAATTACGTCTTAAATTACAGTATTAAAGAAGGGAAATATCATAACAACAACAATCGTTGATGACTCATCCAAGGCTCAAGCTTCCGCTGGTAACTATTGTGGATATACCATTGCCTCGGTAAAACAAAGGCTACAATCAATCGATTATATACCTGAAACAGGTTAGCCTTTGATTAATTATGAGAAACAATAAGTCATATTCATACCATAAATAAATACTTATCTTTTAAATATAATTTTTTGTAATCTACATATCTTAGCATGTGCATCTAAAAACTTTAGGGCATATGATCTCATACGAACAACAAAATGGCATCCAAGATCAATTGAATATGATTCCCCATAGTAAGTATGGTATTAATAGTCATTCGTACAGTATATTCATAAGCAAATGTTGTCATTACTTCACTTATAATTTCACTTACATATAGTTTCAATGAATTTATTTGGATGCTTATTGAAGTAAGGGATTTCGATGGGCCATGCCAAGTTTAAGACAGCTGCAATGCCATTTTATGCTATGAGGAGAGAACTGATAAGCACCAAACTGCCACGTCTCCTAAATTCTCATTATGTTACTAGGCAGGAAAGGTCACGCTACCCATTTTAAATGACAAACCACACATTTTGAAAGATCTACTAGATTCTAAAACTAAATGAATTTCATCTAAATTTAAGTAGAACATTAGATCCTACATTTCAGTGTTTTCATTTACCTCTACTGGAGCTAAAGTTCATCACTAATTAAATAATGGAGGCGAGCCGTATGTTTACTGCATTAGTGGGAAAAACCATTATCTACTTGGTTCTTTATTTCCTATTGAAGGTCATAACCATAAATTTACGCAACTATATATTTATGATACAAAAAAAGAGATAAAAAATCTAATTAACTCATTAGGAGGATGTATGATTCATCAAGATTGGAACCTGAAGTAATTTTTAATTTACATAAAATTCTTGATGAACACAATGAGATTGCCAGAGTATTTCGAATGGTGTGCGAACATTCCCATCATTGAGATGTCATGCCTATAAGAATATGTTTGATTAAAAATCGCTTCAAAGACCCATCGGATTATAATGTATCGACGGAGTCTAAAATAATCGCACTCATTGTTGGTGACCTTAGGGAAGAGAATGTTATGAGAGATATTATTGTTGACCATAAACCAAATGGTTTGCAAAGGATTAGCGATGTTGATCCATCCTTTATGGCTATGCAATATCCATCATTATTCCCTTATGGGGAGGATGATTATCAGTTTGGAATAACTTATAGAAACAACAATGGGAAACACAAAGATAAATGGAATTATGTGATTATAAGAGAGTATTATGCCTACTGTTGGAATTAAAGAGCTAATGAAGCACACATCGTGCTGTGCTCAAAAACACTTTTCCAATAATTTGTTGTTGATGCATATACCTGCATAGAATAAGAAACGTTGAGGTAGATTCGAACAAACCAACCATGATCGAGAGAAAAACTTTATAAAGGCTTAAAAGATGCAGTTCTTGAAGGAGATTCAATACCATGATCTCTGAGAAAAAGTATTTTCCTTCCCTCTAGTTTCACAGGAAGTTCATGTTATATGGATTAAAACTTCCCAGATGCAATGGCTATATGTATATTCTTTGGTAATCTGGATTTGTTCATCATATTCACTACAAATCCTAAATGGTATCACAAAGTTTCTCCAATCCATTCATGGGCAAAAACCTAAGGACGGGTCAGATATTTTCATGCGAGCATTTAAAATTAAGCTTGATGCTTTAATGAAAGATTTGATGCAAGGAAGACACTTTGGGAAAGTATTGGCATGTGCCTACTTTGATATAAAATAGATAATAAAACATAATTACAAATCATATTATTAGTTGTCATAACCATTTCTATTATGTCGTTAAATGCATTAACAAATAATTCTTATGACATTTATCTACATAATTGAATTCCAAAAAGAGGTTTACCCCATGCACACATACTTCTCTTCCTACATGAAAATTCTACACAACCAACATCAACTGATATTGACAAAATTATTTATGCTGAATTACCTGATGGCAATAGTGACCCAATTGGCAACACATCTATTTCATAATTCATGATAGACGGTTCGTGTGGGCACACAGATACAAGATCACCTTATATGGTAAACATATGTTGCCCAAAACATTGTCCTAAAAATTCGCAGGCATAACAACATTGGATGAAAATGGATTTCCAATATATAGACGATGACATAATTGTAGGTTTGTAAAGAAGATGGGAATTGGTCTTGATAATAGATTCGTAGAGTCCCATAATATTAACTTAGTCATGAAATATCGAGATCACATCAATGTCGAATGGTGTAGTAAGTCAAGTGAAATTAATTACCTTTTTAAGTATATAAATAAACGTCTAGACAAAACAACAGTGGTACTTACAGAATTAATCATTCAAAAAGATAATAGTGGTAAAGACAAAATATTAGAGGTTTATGAAATAAAATCATTTATGGATTGTTGATATCTATCTGCGTGTGAAGCTTGTTGGAGAATAAATTAATTTCATTTACAATTTCAAAGCATTGGAGTTGAGCCTTTGACCTTCCATCAGCCCGACGAACATGTTGTAACTTTTGAAGATTAGGACAATCTGGGTACTATGATTAAAAGAATAGATATTGAGAAGATAATGCTTACACAGTGGATGGAATTAAATTGCATGCATGAGGTGCAAAGAATTTAACTTATGCATAGTTTCCTTTAAAATGGGTTTGGGACTCATAGGCAAAGGAATAGTTTTAAAGAAAAAATCCAGGCACCTGCCTAGGTCGTATTGTGTATGCTCATCCAGCCTGAGGTGAAAGATTTTACATGCGTATGATCCTTAACATTGTTCAAGGACTAAGAAATTATGAATAGGTGAACACTGTTAATGGAATCGTTTATCCAACATGCAAAGTTGCATGATGCGCACTTGGGTTATTAGAATATGATAAAGAATGGAACGATGCTCTAACCTAGGCTTCATAGTGGTCTATTGGTAATCAATTACATGAAATATTTACTATAATGATACTTTTTAGAGATGTTTCTAATCCAAAAAGACTTTGGGAGGTTCCATCCGAGGATATGCTTCATCGACAAAGAAATATTTTAGGATTCCCTGATCTTATTTGGAGAGAAATTCAATTAAAGAATTATGCTCTTTATGAAATTGACCAAATATTAAACATAAATGACAAAAGCCTAAAATATTTGTCACCCATGCCACTTCCAAATAATACACTCATTCGAGAAATGGATAATAGGCTCTTAAAAGAGGAACTTTCATACGATGCAGAGTTGTTAACACGAGAACATGCTAACATGTACAAAGTACTAAATGATGAGCAATTGACTGTTTACAATATTGTCTTAGGCTCTATGTACTAAAAAAGTGGGATTTTATTTCATATATGAAGTATCTGGAACATGCAAGATGTAATTGTACAAGACCATTATTGTATGTTTGTGTTTAGAAGGAAAAGTGGTTTTGGCGATTGCCTTTTCTAGAATTGTATCGTTATTATTACCCACTGGAAGAACTTCTCAGCCAAGGTATAAAATACTAATTGATATCCACACTAAATCAACTTGCGATATTCATCCAGGAACTCATGTTGCAGAGATCATTAGGAAAATATGTTTAATTATTTGGGATGAGGATCCTATGGACCACCATCATGCATTTGAAGTCATGGACAGAACCCTAAGAGACATAATGCATTTCCATGATGAAAAGTCATCTAAAAAGCCTTTTGAAGTAATTACAGTTCTTATGGGTAGGGATTTCTGATAAACAATACTGGTTTTTCATAAGGAAAGCAGAGAAGAAATTATACAAGCATCAATTAACAAATCAAACCTCCATAATTCATTTCATGTCTTTAAACTAAAGAAAAACATGAGGATACAAGATTCAAATTCATTCAGAGAATAGGTCCTTGCACTATGATATGGGAGACTACTCATAAAATCATTCGGAGATGAAGATTATCCTTTATGGGTAAAAACACATATAGACAACCTTATCACTCATTCAGATGACTCCATTGCCGATATTATGTCAAGTGTATACCCCGATTGAATCAATAAATACGGAGATCAAGATTACATCAAGGATCGAGCTATTCTTACTCCAACAAACCATATGGTTAGTGATTAGTCACGAATATTGTAAATTAGCACCCATTTTACTTACGCATTATAGTACGATTATGTCCGTTAATTCCCGTATTTATGTTCATATATTGTATAACCTTGGGTTTCGATATATATATATACACAAAGTCTCCTGTAAGGACTCCGTATGGTGCAGACTACGGTACATACCAATTTTTTAAAATAGTAAATGATGATAGGAGAAATCGGCCATAAGGCGTTCCCATACCAGCAAGTCAAGAGTAAAGTGTGTGTTAAACAAGTAAAGCAAGCAAATAGAGAGAAGACAAGATATAGAGTGGTTCAGCCTTTAAAATAGGCCTACATCCACTGTGTTGCTCCATTCTCATTATGTGCATTGCATTGTACAATATAATCATGCCTAAAGAGGCGTACAAGTATGAGAATAAAGGTGAATACATGGTGGTATTGCAGATTCCGGTGAGCCTGGGAGGTGACTGCGATGTAGATGTGTGGCCTCCAAGGGATATGTTAAGGTCATGTAGAGAGAATCTGTATTGCAGAGTCTGCCCTGGTCGGGTATGGAATCGATCCCTTTCCTTCTAGGTGTGGTCCTCTATTTATGAGGAAATGTGTTGAGTCACATGCCCTAAGCACGTGGCGTATACTAAGTCTGCAGCAGTTACGGATAAAGGGGGGTGCGGCCTATAAAGCAAGCAATGTTGTAAGCTGATGGAGGGGTGCCGTGCCAAGTGAGTTCTGGCCGCGCCCTGAATGAGGTCTGGCCGCGACCTGTTTGACCTATGATGCCTGCGAACTGGAGAAGAATACATTCCGCGACAGGGTGCTATATTTGTACTATCAATAAGCCCCCAAGCCGTAGTGCCAAGGGAGATCAATTGGGACTGCGGTTCAGTAGCCTAGGTGCCGCAGTGCTTCCAAAGTGACGATTCATCTTCCACGCTCCCTTATATAAATTGTTTCTGGCCGTGGACTTCATTACGTTTCCAAAACTTTTGAGAGCACATCGAGAGCGAAACTCTGCACTCTCTCTCTTGCATATTCCGACAACCTTCCGAGGCGGTGTGCAGCGGTTCAAGGCGGCCTGAAGCTGATCATTGCGAGTTTCTTCATTTCCAGGTGATTTTTCAACCACCATACTTTCATAAAGGTCTTTGAAATTTACAGTTTTCTTCCCTTTTGATATGATTTTGCTTTTCCTGGTTCATTTGCTAGAAATCTTGGGTTTTGTTTGTACATTTTGTCCTTTCCCACGTATGCTACATATAAAATACATACAACTGTTCTTGGTGTTCATAATCGAACTCTTCGTATTCTGTGAGTTTGATCCTAAAAATGATTAGAATTTAGATAATCAACTATTTAGGATAGAGACCGTGGCATGGTAGGATTTCAATAATCATTCTCGTGAATTGTTACAATCCTTCTGCGTCATACCGTGCCAAATGGTTGCGGTTCCTCAAATTATCATCCGCGGCATCAAATCACCACCCTTATAGTCTCGAACAACCTTCAAACTTCCATGAAAATTTAGGAATGGCCGTGGCCAGGAATGCCTTGAAACAATTCTATCTTATTACCGCGGCATCCTATGTTCCTCTGCTGACATGGATGTGGCCGCGGCTAGTAGGGACAGTACGAACCCATAAGTTCAAGTAATATTTTTGCCCTTAATAACTCATTAGGGAAATAATTCCAAACGCTTTTCCAAGACCTATAAATAATTCTTCTGCGGCTTCTTAAAGTCTTTTACAAACCATACTGGCTGCGGCGCCTAACCGCGAACTCTACTTTTCAGGTACTGCTGTAGCCATATGAGCTTTGACCCAGACGAGTTCCTGAGAGGCTTTTGGGTAAGGCATTTTGGGACCTCTCCCCCGAGCTTACTTCCATGCCCCTCTAAGATCAATAGGACCTTGAAAACTAAAAGATTGCCCAAACTGCGTGATACTTGACTCAGACTTCGCGGACTCTGCATCTGGGAAGGATTTCAAATCTCCGCCGATGGAAGAGGAAGCCAAATCAAGTACTCATCCAATGGGTGTAGGAGACAGTGCCACGGCTATTAAAAATAACCCAGGTGGAACATCTGGGAGAGCCGAGAGACCCTTGTCCGCGCTTGATATCCGCGGCTCCATGACCCAAGATTGGGTTGAGCAGGTGGCTGAGGTCTTCGAATTTCTAAAAAAATTGACGTGCTCAGTCCCTGCCGCAAACCAAAGACCATGCATGGTTCTATCCGATGATGGAATTTGCTTCCCTCTGCATGCCTTCATCTATGGGCTGCGGCTGCCTGTTCCAGTTACTATTCATTACCTTTTTCAGGCAATAAACCTGGCCCCAACACAGTTGGACCCTAATGGCTGGAGAGCCATTCTCACTGCAGTTGTCCTTTGGGAGAATTTGTTCAAAAAGGACATCACTCCCGCGGAGTTCTTTCACTTCTACCGACCAAAGGAGAACTCAGTGAAGTTCGTGGGCTACTACTACCTCTCTAGCCGCGGTAGGGACGAGACCCTTTACACTGGGAGATCGACCATTGTGAAGAACTGGAAGGAGAAATATTTCAACATCTCCGGCGAAGGCTGGGAGATGCAACCCGAGGAGAATGAAAGAGAAAAGACATATAGAATGCCGCGGCAGTGGGGGTATCCCTCAAAATTACGTAATAAGACTGTAGCCGCGTCCTTTTATTTCACATAAATATGCATAACTTCCACTAAACTTTGAATTGTCTTTTCTTTCTGTTGCCCTTGACAATTTGCACTTGAACAAGTGGCAGGAAAAAAGAGTTGTCGAGGCCGCGGAAGTTCTTGCTAAACATAAGAAGTTCGGCACACTTGTAACGTTGACAACTATATTTGAAGCGAGATTTTTCCCAAAAAAATCCATTCCTCGACAAATGGGCGCGAAAGGTAATTAACTGCGCCATAATTTTTACTCCACGGTCATTTATTCTCTTGAACTCGTGCTATTCCTTTTCAGGTGAAGAAGTTGACAGGGAACTGCTAGCGGCCCAGCTAGCGGACATGGATGAGGACGCATTCGTCCAAAATAATACTGCGCAGAGCAGAAAGAGGAAGAGGTTCAAGGCCAAGGGACCTGCCGCGGCTCCCTTCGGAGAAAATAATGCTGCGCCTGTCGTGGCTCCTGCCGAAAGAACTACAATACCTGCCGCGGATCAAATGGTTAGTGATGAGAACCTTCCGCATGACCATTTTGATGATGACATAGGGGAAAACCTGGCAGCGATGGGATTAATGTCAACCGATGTGCCCCTTCAATCATCCTCTCTTTCGTCGCCAACTGTTGTGGCGGTTAACGCGAACTTGCCACCTCCTCAATTCCGCGGAGAGTCTAGGCCTGATGGTAGACCAAGGCCCCAATTAAGGCAGCCTAACCCCAATTCTTCTTAGGACACTACCTCAAAGGCTGCGCGGAGAATGAAAAGAGCCTTGGATGTCGCGGACCTCGACAGGCTAGTAGGAGAAGATCATGAAGATCTGGAGGACTGTGGCCTCCATTGCCTTCTGAGGGTACGTACCAGTTGTCATTCTTTTAACTTTTGCATCTCATATTTTTCCATATTTTGCTAATGTCTTTTATTTCAGGCCGCGGATGTGATTGTGGTCCAGAAGAGGAAGTACGAGTCCTTGTACAGGTTGAAGGAGGTCGAGAAGAGTGCTCATGCCGCGGACTTACAGGCTGCACGAAGTTTTTCTTTTGAGGCAGGGAAGAAGTCTACTGCCGCAACTCTTCAGGTAGCCCACATGGACCTTGAGAAAGCATTCAAGGCGAAGGAGGAAGCGGAGGAGAATTTTAAGCAAGCCGCGGAATCCCTGAAATCCTCCCAGGCACAGACTGCCAAAGTCGCCCGTGTCGCAGAGATTTCAAATACCAAGCTTGCCCTACTCCAGCAGAAATATGAAGAGTTGGAAGCCAAGTCTGCTAAAAAAGATGAAGATCATGCCGCGACAGTAAAAAAGTTGGAAGTTGATCATGGTGACGCCCTCCAGCTATCCATAGATCATGCCGTGGAGTCATTCAAAGGCTCCAAGGACTTCTTCCTTATCAATAATAGGGCATACCTCCGTGGCTACCAGGAGCTGTGGCAAAGATTTATTAAGAGGTTCCCTGAGGCCAAAGAGGACGTCCTTTCCTGGAAGTTAAGCGATGCCGAACATCAAGAGTGTATCGCTGAACTTAAGGCCGCGGCGGAAGAGAGAGCAAGGCTCAGGGCTGAGGCAGAGGCAGCAGCTGTGGACGGAGAGTCAGAGACTACCGCGGGTGGAGAGGAGGCTGATAATTATGATGACGCAACCTCGTAAACTAATTTTTGTTGCATCATTAATATAGGGCTGCGTTCCTCCTTTTTGTAATATTAACTTCTGATGTGGCTGCGGCCTTCATTCTATAATCTTTGGCTACTAATACCAAGGCTGTGGCCATATTTTTATCACTACGATTGACTGCTTGATATTCCTTACTCTTTTACATTGCATGATGTACATTGCTTGCTATAATGAATGGTTGTACGTAACTGCCTCATTTTAGAAAATGCATCCGTGCCCCGATAGACATAACATTTTAAGTCCGCGGACAGAGATCAATTTCTTTATAGTATGATTATTTGTCAATGTCCGCGCCCACATAAATGGTGCCATTTTACTCCCATAGGACATCAACTACTGCGTCACAAGGCAGCTGCGTGCAAGCCGCGACCCTTTATTATTCCGCATCATTTAAACGTCTTTACTTAATTGTCACGGACATGATTTCAAGGCTGGGGCTTGCTGATTGCACGGATCCCCAGATGCTTTCATTGCACCTGGTTGTCGGAACCATTTATCTTTTGTCATCCCATAACCAACATGAAACATGTAGAGAAAGCCTTTCCTTAGACTTTGTACAATTGATTCTCCTCCACCGTGGCATTTGACACTGTGGTAGTTGTAGTTTTTTCCTTCTTCTAGATGTTAGTGCCTCAGCACTTTCATGAATGAATGGCTCCTAGAGCTTTGCAACCGTATCGGTGGGATGCGGAACATTTCTGGTTCACCTGAACAATGTGCCTCTGTAGACACACGTTGGTATTTCTAAGCCTTCTCGGGCTGGGTCATGTTGCCAAGCCCTAATATGCGAGACACTATCAAGCCTCTCCAGACTGGGTTATGTTATTAAGCCATCCATAACTAATATGTGAGACACTATCAAGCCTCTCTAGGCTGGGTTATGTTATTAAGCCACCCACAACTAATATGCGAGATACTATCAAGCCTATCCAGTATGGGTTATGTTATTAAGCCTCCCACAGCTGCTGATATATATAAAGCCATCCCTGGCTAGATATTATAAGCCTCCCGGATCGTTGACGCATCCCTAAAGCTAAGAGCGAGCATTGTAAGCCCTCACGGCTAATTACGATTTTCAAAAGCTAAGAACGGGCATTATTAGCCCCCGTGGCAAATAAGAGACCCTTGAATTCTCAGATGTTTTTGCGAATATGATCATCAAAAGATAAGATGTAGTTGCACATTATGAGGGGAACTTCTGAGCTAATGAAGGTCGTAATCCCTCCATAAGTGCATCCCGAAGTAGAATAATCCTTCGAGATAATTTTGTTATTCTTCCTCTGGAATCTGTTTAAGACAAAAAGTCTTTTTGTGAGATAACAGATTATGAAACCAAGAGAAATATCAGATATGGCAAAAATTGCTAATTCATATATATATATATATATATATGCTTTAGCTAATGACTTTGTTAACAAAACTTAAAGTCTTGAGTATTAAGGCTACAATGAGCTTCATAAAACATAAACATAAATAGTTGAAATTGGAAAGACTAAGGATGAAGTGCGACATGCAGCCTCTGTTAGGCCTGCCTGGGTCCTTTATGCATTCTTCAGGAATCGCTGCAGCATCCCTTGCCCAATTATCCTTTCAACTTCATCTTTCAGAGCATATCATCGCTCTGTGTCATGGCCATGGTCCTGATGGAATTTGCACCAGGTAGCTTTGTTCCTCTTGTGGGGTGGAGCTCTCAACTTTTCTGGCCACCTCAAAAGATTGTCCTCTTTGATTAACTCAAAGATCTCTTCAATTGGGAAAATCAACGGCGTATAGATGCTCGTTTTTTTCTCTGATTTCTCTGATTTCTCTATTCTCCTTTTCTGACTTCTGCCAGTTGATTTCGCGGCTTCTTTAACTACCGCGGCAGACAAAGATTTTTCCTCCGAACTCATGCCTGTATTTTGAGAGGCCGCGGTCTCTAGCATTAGCACCCTCTGAGTTAGGTAATTGACCTAGGTATGAAGTGAGGCATGGCTGTCATAGAGGTGATTAAGGTGATTGTACAGTTGCACAATCTCATCCTTGACTTCTGCGCTCTGGCTGGATTCTCTTTCCATTTCTGCTTTTGTTAGTATTTATAAAGTATATAGAATCTGAGACAAAACTAATAGAAGTGAGTGATCACAGGAATATTGAAAAAAGGGTAGAATCTGAGACAAAACTACAGACCTCATTCAGGGCGCGGCCAGAACTCACTTGGCACGGCACCCCTCCATCAGCTTATAACACTGCTTGCTTTGCAGGCCGCACCCCCTTTATCCGCAATTGCTGCAGACTTAGTATACGCCACGTGCTTAGGGCATGTGACTCAACACATTTCCTCATAAATAGAGGACCACACCTAGAAGGAAAGGGATCGATTCCATACCCGACCAGGGCAGGCTCTGCAATACCGCCATGTATTCACCTTTATTCTCATACTTGTACGCCTCTTCAGGCATGATTATATTGTACAATGCAACGCACATAATGAGAATGGAGCAACACAGTGGATGTAGGCCTATTTTAAAGGCTGAACCACTCTATATCTTGTCTTCTCTCTATTTGCTTGCTTTACTTATTTAACACACACTTTACTCTTGACTTGCTGGTATGGGAACGCCTTATGTCCGATTTCTCGTATCATCAGTAAAAACATGATTTTTTTATGAAACTTCATGGATATGATGTCCATGGTTAGAAAATCATCTCTAATTTTTTTCATCAAAAAATTCAATAAAACCCCGTTGAGATGAGGTGATATGTAAAAAAGGGTATAAATATTCATTTTCAATTGTTGAAATGTTGGGTTGGCGCCAGCCACTTTATTGATTGATTTTTTTTATGAAACTTCATGGACATGATTTTGTCACTGTGGAGATCATATCCATGAAGTTGCATAAAAAAATTCAATTAAAAAGTGGTTGAGATGATCGCCAACATTTCAACGGTAAAAAATGCATATTTATACCATTTTTTACATATCACCTCATCTCAATGATTTTTTTCTTGAATTTTTTGATGAAACAATTTGGAGACGATCTTCTCATTGTGGATATCATATACATGAAGTTTTATGAAAAAAATCATTTGTTTTCTATTTTAAAAAAATGTTATGTACCGGAGTTTGCACCATAAGGAGTCCTTACAAGAGGGGCCTCTCTCTCTCTCTCTATATATATATATGTGTGGGTGTGTGTTGCAAAGTTTATTAGAGTTTTTATAGGTATTGGAACGCTTAACGATGCAATTGGTTCTATTCGGGAAGTTTTCAATGTAGTACGCAACTTTAGGGGCACTTTATTCATTTCAGTGCTCGAGCTTCGTGCCCGAACTCTTCAAAAAAGATGTAGTCCTTCGAGTTAGCCTCGGGTGGCCTCCGATAATTTATTAATTCGGTTCCTAATGAACATGTTATGACCATTTTCTCGGGGATCTCCTTCTTGATTTTTTGGATAAATCATTTTCTTTTCTTTTATCTTTATTTCTTTTACCTTGTACTACATAAGTGGGTTTTTGTTGTATTTGAAAATATCTTTTCTTAGTTAGTTTTTATCTTATTATATTTAGTTCTTAAATTATAGAAGAGGATTTGGAGGGGATTTTGGGTTTTGCTTCTCTCTCTCCTAGGGTTTCACCCAAATGGGTTTGTAAGTCACTATTCATCATCTTCTTCCTCTATCCAAGCTTCCACTGTTAATTTCTTGTTGTGTTATTTAGTTTTCTTACTTTACTAACTAGGATTGCTTGCTTTCACTTACTTGATTTCATTTAATTTATATCATTTAACATGCTTTCTAGCTAACTTAGTTTAGGTTGTGATTGATTGAACTCACCTTGGGTTGATTTGGTTGCTTTTCTTTGGCGACGGGTTTTATGAGTTTAATTCGATTGGTTTGTTCTTGATTTTATGCATAGGAGATTTAATGGCGTTTGTCATGTATGCGCCGTATTTACGACCTTGCGTGTGTAATTACCGAGGTATTTGTTGATGCCAAAATCATAGTAGGCTTTTATGACAATTTAGGGGTGGCAACTCTAGATTTAATTAATTGATGAAATGAGATTTAATCTTAGTAGACTTGTCTTACCATGTAACCATTTATACTAATTAACTCGAGGTGAGGGATATTAATCGCAATTTATAGTTTTTATTCCTTTTTGTAATCGCAGTTTTAACACATGCCTTTGTTAACAATTATCTTTTACACTTTTATTTTTGAAGTATTAAATCATTATAATTCTAACAACTATTATTTGTGGATTTATATAATCGGACTGGCCGCTATACTCCCGGAAAGAGTGTACTCAATAATTCTAAAGTTTTTATTTTATATATAGCGTTCTTCATTATGACATGTGTGTGGCCTAGTTTCTATTTATATTTACTCATTATGCCTGCATCTCCCGTGTGTTACACCCTATTCCGAGTGCTTCTATTTGATGAGTGTAATATCCGAAGAGGATTGAGTGGAAGCATGCTCAATATTTATCCGGGTTGTAGGCATTTTTACAGAATCCAAGCTTTATGCATGGCCACAACACCATTCACATTTGAGGTTTTAATTCCGTATAGTTATTCTTTTAATGTTAATAGTTTTGGATTATTATGCAAAATTCTCTTTTGCTTCATTAATAATATGTTGAAATATTTAGTTGTTCTTGAGCTTGGCATATTGGTTGGTTGGGCATATTTGGAGAAAATTTGATCTTCGCGAGTGTCATCACTGAAGACCCTCACGAGACAACACTCGTCCACTTGGATAACCTAGGGGTTTAACAACCTTTTGCATATGCTAAACGCAATCATCCGCCTGTCAAAGTGGCACTGGTACATTTTTTACTTATTTATGTTTTATATTGCCATCTGTTGGACTGGTTATGTTTTGTTTCATCACTAGGGACTAACAATGTCTTAGTTAGGGGTTGTGATTAGTCACTAATATTGTATATTATTTCCCATTTTACTTATGCATTATAGTACAATTGTGTCTGTTAATTCCCATATTTAGTCTCATACACTGTATAACCTTGGATTTCGATATATATATATAAAGAAAGAGAGAGAGAGGCTTCTGTGCACCTTAAGTTTGCACACGTGCTGGCATACACCATTTTTTTTAAAATATTAAAAAACTTTGTTAGATTTGAATTTTTTATGTGATATTTAAACATTTCAACGGACCCATATAAAAAAATCAGCTTAATTTTTTTTTTTTGCTATTTTTAAAAAATCAGGCAAACTTTTTGCAATTTTTAAAGTGCTTTAAAGCAACGAAAGTTTGATCGATTTTTTAAAAATAGTAAAAAAGGATTTTTGGAGCTGATTTTTTAAATATCACACAAAAAAAATCCGCTAAAAAATATTTTGTTTACAATTTAAAAAATGATGTACAAACTTAGTGTGCACAGGAGCCTGCCTCTCTCTCCCTCTCTCTCTCTATCTCTTTATATATATATATATATATATGAAGACTCACCTACATCACACTCGATACATCAAACCATACATCACACCTAGTTTTAATCCCTAAGATTTTTTTTTCAAATTTTTTATTTTTATCTTGAAATTAACCTTCCAATGAACTCATGTTCAAAAAATTAGGTCAAAATACATTTTGTAGCTATTTTTAAAAAATCCACAAACTTCTGCTGGCGCAGACCCTTATAAATAAACTATTTTTAGTTGTTTTTATTGGATTTTTTTAAAAATAGCTACAAAATGTATTTTGACCTAATATTTTGAACATATCTTGATTGGAAGGTTAATTTCAAGAGAAAAATAAAAAAATTAATTTTTTTAGGGTCTAGAACTAGGTGTGATGTATGGGTGATATAGGAAGCATAATATATATGAGCCTTGCTCTCTCTCTCTCTCTCTCTCTCTCTCTCTCTCTCTCTCTCCATATATATATATATCAGTGTGTGTGTTGAAAAATTTATTTGAGTTTTTGTAGGTATTTGAACGCTTAATGGTGCAATTGGTGCTATTAAAAAAGTTTTCAATGTGGTACACAACTTCTGATGCATTTTAGCATTTGAGCTTCATGCCCAAACTCTCACGAAAATTGTAGCCCTTCGAGTCGGCTTCGCGTGGCCTCCAACGGTTTGTTAATTCGGTTCCTAATGAACATGTTATGACCATTTTCCCGTTGATCTCCTTCTTGATTTTTAGGATAAATCATTTTCTTTTCTTTTACCACTTACTATATAAGTGGGTTTTTTTTGTATTTGAATATATCTTTCATTTGTTAGTTTTTATCTGGTTATATTTAGTTTTTAGGTTAGAGAAGTGGATTTGGAGGGGATTTGGGTTTTGCTTCTCTTTCCCCTAGTGTTTCACCCAAATGGGTTTGTAAGTCGCTATTCATCATCTTCTTCATCTATCCAAGATTCCATTGTTTATTGCTTGTTATGTTATTTAGTTTTCTTGATTTATTAACTAGGTTCTTTCTTTCACTTACATGCTTTCATTTAATTAATATTATTTAACATGCTTTCTAGCTAACTTAATTTTGGCTGTGATTGACTGAACTCACCATGGGTTAATTTGATTGCTTTGCATTAGTGATGGGTTTTATGAGTTTAATACAATTGGGTTGTTCTTAATTTTACGCCTATGAGATTTAATGGTGTTTATCCTGTATGTGCCATATTTATGACCTCGCGTGTGTAATTTTCGGGGTATTTATTGACGAAAAAATCATAGTAGGCTTTTGTGCAATTTAAGGGGTGACAACTCAAGATTTAATTAATTGATGAAATGAGATTTAATCTTGGTAGACTTGTCTTCCCATGTAACCATTTATATTAATTAACTCGTGGTAAGGTATATTACTCACAATCTATAGTTTTTATTCCTTTTTGTAATCGTAGTTTAAACACATGTCTAGTATTATCTTTTCTTTTGTTAACAATTATCTTTTACACTTTTATTCCTGAAGTATTAAATCAATATAATTCTAAGAGCTAGTTTCTGTGGATTTTGATACTTAGACTAACCACTATAGTCCCGTAAAGAGTGTAGTCAATAGTTTAGGTTTTGTATTGAGGAGGTGAAACGAATTCAATGACTGGCGTACTGACACTGCGCTACTTTTCAGTCTTAATCAAATTGGTGCAATTGTCGGGGACTTATTTGTTTTAGAATTTAATTGTTTTAGTGTTTGGTAATATTTTCTTTCTATTTTTATTTTTTAGTTAACAAATTTTGTAGGACTTCTATATTTGTGTGCCAAGAAACACTTGAATCTATCAGCCACACATCACTTTGTGGAATTTTCCATCTTTAGCTTTATTTAGGGTAAGCTTGTCTTATTCTAATATTTTCGGTAATCGTAACGATAATTCTCAAAATCCCCCTAAATCGTTGAGTTTTGGTGAATACTCTCAAGTGAAAATCTCGAAACATCTAAAATGACTTTGGGTGAGCATTACAAAAGTCAAGTTATGGATTATGGGAATTTTGAGAATGATCATTCCGATATTGGGCCTCAAAATTCTTATGATAAGAATTTTGAAACGAATAATGATTTTGACAATTGTTCCAAGGATAGGTTTTAAAGTTTTAATTTTCAAGAATCCACAACTCCACCAATGACATTGCGTGAGGGCTTGTGCATTCTTGAAAATGAAAAACTTGAAAACCGTTATCGGGAAGAAAATCATCATTGGGAACATGACTTGGATTTATTATTTGAATTCGACGGCGATTTATCTTCCGAGAATTTTGAAGTTGAGGAGTGTTTTGAACCAAATGAGGAATCGATGCCTACTTTAGAACAATTTATTCTTCACTTGGCCCAAGACTTAATAGAGAACAAAAATGAGGAAGCATTGGATGTAGTATCCATTTCCAATGAAATGATTTCTTCTTTTTGATAGCCAAAGAAGAAAGTTCCATGGAAAACGAGCCTATTTTCTTCAAAATTCAATCTTCTAGCGATGATGAGTCATATCTTGAGTTTGAATATATTTTCTCCCCATCTTTATTCTATATTGTCAAATTGATACAACTATCCTATGAATCGGTTCAAAACTGTAAAACATTTAACCTTTCATCGACAAGGATTACTTGCTTGAGTTGCTTTCCATGAAGGCAAGTTTTCCTCCATGTGCGCCACTTAGCATTCCAATTGTAAAATCTTTGGGAGAAAAATTCTATTTTTCTTAGATCCCATGTGCCCGTTCAATCAAAATCCCCCATCCCCCCCCCCCCCCCCCCAAATATTTCAATTGATGATGGTTAATTTCTTTCGCCGTACACATACCTTCGGTTGTTCAAGCATGATTTTTATTTTTCAAAAGGCATGAGCTCAATTGAGGGACCACTAATTATCCCCCAAAATCAAATCATTATTTGTGCGGACGCTCAAAAATTTCAACTCCTTTTGTATAGTTAATTGAGTAATTGAAATTTAGGTTGTACATAGTTAATTCTTTTTTTTTTAATTTTTTTATTTCAATATAGCTTTTAGAGTAACTAGTTAAATTTTTCTTTAATTTTTTATGCTTGGTTCTAACATTTTTGTAGGTTCAACGAACTTGAATTTAGGGAGATTGTACGTCCCAACAATGCGGTTGTAAAAAAATTGGAAAAAATTAACTCACAAAAATATTTTCTTTATTTTTACACACACTTATTCGCACTTCTATGCATATATTTTCATTTTTTATGCGTGTGTGTTTCACCCATTATAAATTTCAACTTTACATTAGTAATGTAGTGTATATATTTATGTTTATATAGCTATACTTATTTTATTATTATTTTAACATTTTAGTGTGTGTATATATATATATATATATATATATATATATATATATATATATATATATATATATATATATATATATATATATGCAATATTTTTTTTACAAGTATTACTCATTTATTCATATATTATTTTTATTATTATTTTTTCATAACTCTCCTCATTTCCCATTACAACAAGGAAGTATGAGTAGGCTTAAAAAATACAAGGCAAGTGTTGGCTTAACAAAGTAAGAAGGTCTTATAGGCTTAACAAAAAATGTAAACAGGTCTTTGCATTGCAAATAGGTTTTTGGCTAATGTAAGGACAAATTTCCAAGCAGAGTCAATTTATAAGTATTGGCACTATTCCAGACAAAATCCAATTTATGTCATAGATAGATTTTTCTTGTCACGATTCCCAGATGGTCTATGACATTTTGTTTTGAAGATCTAGAGGCCAAGCTTCAAGATAGATCATGCCGTGTTTATTAGTGCACGTTTTACATTTTCATGTCATATTGCATTTCGAGATACTCTCGGGTATGAACGCATAATGTTTATGGGACTCGAAAAATGTTTTAAGGATATTTTTTATTTAAAAATTATTTTTAAAATGTTTTTACTTCGTTTTTCTGAAGATAAGTTCGTTTTTCTGAGATAAATATGTTTTATAGTCGTGTAGATCTTTCCTTTTTGTTTTGGAAGATCGAACGACATCTACAGTCGTTCTAACGACATGTGGAAGTCGTTCAAACATCATGCAGTTCTCGTTCTAACAAGATTGCCATATCGTTCGAATGACATGCCAATATCGTTCTAATGACGCGCTGACTTAAAGTTTTATTTAAGGCATGTTTGACTTAGAATTTTGAGGTGTGCAAAACCAAAATTACCAAACAAACAGTTACTTTTTTTGCACTAATTTAGAAAGGTTTTTCAAGTCTAAAAACATTCTTTGTGTTTCAAGATCAAATATTTCATATATATATGCTATACAGATCTTGATTTTGCACCATCCTGAGTTTGTTCATTCTTTGAACATTTGTTTCGTCAAGTTTTGTGGTGAAGAAGCAGAGGATTCCGTATTTTGAATCGTAGATGATTGTCAAAGCTGCATCGGTGGATATCGAGGCACACGTGGACTCGTGTGTTGGGGACCTGGAGTGAAATGATTTATGTGTTTCACTATGGAGGAGCGGTTGAAGTATAAAAGAGCGTCAAGGCTTGTGGGGTATCGATTCATTGAGTAAGTCTACTATCTGTCTTTGTAATACCGTATCATAGTGAATGTCTGGCTTGGGACGTCCAAGGTTTTTTCCCTTAGTGGTTTCCTCATACATCGACATTGTGTGTTTTGTGGACATGGTTTATTTTACTTTCTTAATCACCTAGATGCATGTTTAGGATTAGCAAGATAAAATTTGGTTAAGTTAAATTGCTTCACAAAACTAGTGCGAATTAAAATTGGAATTTTTTCCCACCTAAAGCACACATAAGAAAAAGGGGCCTACAAATTGATATCAGAGCTAGAAATATTTTTTTTATTGTGTTGATCACGTGTGATTGTGGGTATGAATTTCATAAATTTTTATGATTTCGAACTCCTATTTTTTATGGCACTAATTATGCTTATTGAAAAATGCAAAAGTGCTAATGTAAAAAAATGGACTAGATCCAAATTTATAATCACAGATAAAATATAGTATCGCAAATAAGATAATTAAATAAAAGACACAAAATTTTAAAGTGGTTCGACTATATAAGAAAGCCTACGTCCACCGTTATGGTATTGATTTCAGAGATTACAGAAAGCTTGTTACTCTAGTCAATAAGAATATCCTAGAATCCGTTCTATCCTGCCTTTAATGAAAGGATACAATGTATTTATAGTACCCGGAGATCAAGGGTTGGAATGCCTTTATATATTTAAGCATTTACACCCATACATAATGAATTTGATGGTTGGTTGTATAAACCATATGCGATAAAATATTTTGTTGTACTTCTCGTGTGGTGGATTTTCATTTATATTGATGGTCTGCATTCTTCACGTTGGTCGCCATGCTCATCGAGCAACTCTCTGCTGACTGGGATTTATGCCATATTGGAGACACTTGTCCACTTTTGATTAGTCCACGTAGGTGGATAATTTTTGGTATGAGCTTTAGTACTGGCATAAGCCTAGTCTGTTAGACTTTGAGGATCCTCCTTTTAAGTTGGACGTATCATGGATTCCTGTTAATGCTTTTTCTCAGTGCTTAATCACTAAGTATTTGGGAGACTATGGATTGCATGACGCTCATAAAATAGTTCACCCTCCTCATCTAATTAATGCATCGAGAAGAAGTATCAAGATAATACTAAAGAATTTTAACTTTATTAACTCTCATTATACTTTGAATGATCCTCCTGCTGGAATGGAAAGAGTGCAGCCTATATCCAAATCTCAAGGAAAGCATCTAATTGAATAATTTTCCTGTATTTTGTTATTTATTTAACCTTGAATGTAATACAATTAGTATATGAATACAAATCCATATCTTTATGTTGCCAACTTTTGATTATTTAATCAATCAGCCTACTAAATAATTATCTAATGAATTATTAAACTGTAATAGTAGGGATATAGATTCTACTAATGTACTTAGATTTATTGATCTAAGTTTAACATTAGTTATCAGTGGTGACCAAGTGTATGAGGAGTATATGTATGTATTCCAATAGTTAGGAATCTTTACATGTCTTCCTGCATTTAACTTAGTCGGGTAAAACTTGTTTGTAACTATTTTAGTAGTATATGAAGTTTTACAGGATTTTTGTTCTTGACTTGTCAAAGACGAAGTCATACATGAAGTAAATTGTTCTTACCGACCAAGTGTGTTAGGATTGTATTCCTGTATTTAACCTGGTTGGATAATACTTCTTGTTCGTGACTTGTTAATATAAAGATATACATGAAGTAATGATTACTTCTTGTTCTTGACTTGTATATACCAAGTCATACATGAAGTTTAAACTTGGGCGAACAATGACTGTGCCTTAAGCTGTTGGTGCATTCAGAATTCGATAAATTCAACCTCTTTAAGTATATTTTGCTTATCGAAAGATAAGTTCGACCTTATTAAGCATGTATGTGCTGTTGATCGGCAAGAGCTGAAGACCAAGAGACATTTTTACTTATTATTTATGGGGGATGTATATCGCCGTACTCCAAAAAAAAAATAAAAAATAGTGAAGGTACTGAAATCAAAATTTTATTAAAACATGAACAAAAGTTATTTTGGACATAAAGCAAAAGGAAATACAATGTGGAAATCCCTTGAATCATTGATAATACTTTCGGAGGTGTTCGATATTCTAGGGTTTTTTGAATTCTTCCCATTCCAAGGTCTCAATTCGATAGGACCCTAGTTGGATGACTGCTTAAATGCGATATGGTCCATGCTAATTATCCGTAAGCCTGTTATTCTTCTAGATGACCTTCTTAAGGATATAGTTTCCTTGTTTTAGGTTGGTCGGCTTGACCTTTTTGTTGTAGAAGTGAGCTGTCCTATGTTGGTATGCAATATTTCTCAAAGTAACATCTTCTGAGACTTCTTTCAACATATTAGAACCCTGTGAGTTGGTAGGCTTATCTCGATCGGAACCATGGCTTCAGTTCCAAATGCAAGCATGTAAGGTATCTCTCTAGTAACTATTCTCGGTGTTGTTCTGTAGGCTTAAAGAACAAAATGCAATTCATTAATCCATTTTCCCTTAGCAGCATCAAGCCTTTTTTCAGTCCATTGAGTAAAGTTCTATTGGTTACTTCTGTTTGGCCATTACTTTAAGGATGGCCTGGTGTCGAATGGAATTTCTTGATCTTGGACTGGACACAATATGCTTCAAATTCATTATTGTCAAATTAGGTTCCATAGTTTGTAATAAAGGCATAGGGCAACCCATATCTACATATGATGCTCTTCCAAATGAATTGATACACCTTCTTATACAACATTTCAATAAATGGTTCTGCTTCCACCCATTTGGTGAAGTAATTAACAATAACTACCAAGTATTTGAACTTGCCTTTGGTGGTCGGCAATGGTTCGACCAAGTCAATTACCCAAATAGTGAATGGCCAATGTGAAGTTATTGGTGCTAGAGCAATGTTAGATGATTTATGATTGGTAAAGAACTTTTAGAATTTGTTTCACTTTCTTATAAAGGCCTTACAATCTGCCCTCATTGTTGACGAGTAGTACCCCTGAGTGTAGATTCTTTGGAGCAGTGACCGATTAGCTGAATGAGCTCCACAAGAACCTTCATGAACTTTTTTAATCAAATCTTCCACCCCCAAGGGATGAACACATCGTAACAAGGAGATTGTTAATCCCCTTATGTATAAAACTCCCTTATCCAACACATATCTTGCTGCTTTATACCAAAGATTTTTGGCTTATTTGGGATAAGGTGGTAGGATTCCTTCATCAATATAGGCCTTGATCGGGTCCATCAAAAAAGGTCCCAAATCTACAGTAATGAAATTAACCATTAATTCCTCATCAATGCTCCATTTGGCCATGATTTCTATTTGAATTGTTCTCCTGAGCTCAATTCTTATCACTGAAGCTAGCCGATCAAGGGCATCATCTTGGGCATTAGCTATTTTGGGATTTTATTCATTTGTACGCCTGGAAACTTAGCAATAACTTCCTGTCTTGGGTAAGGTGTATGATCATCAACTCTGTTTTGACTCCATATAAATGAAGCACTTGGTCGACCACTAGCTGTGAATCAGTGTGTGCCACTACTTGCTCAGTACCTAATGAATGGGCTAATTCTAGTCCAACTATCAAAGCTTCATACCCTGCCTCATTATTTGAAGCTTTGAATTGAAACCTAAGCACATACTCAACATAAATATTATTAGGAGTATTGAGTATTATACCTGCTCCATTTCCAGTCGCATATGAAGATCAATCTACGTATAGATTCCACATCGGGATATCATTGCTAAAGCTTTCTATTGACAGTATTCCATGATGGAATATCTTCTTACTCTCCTCTGCGTATTTCTGAGCCATTTCTTGAGTTCTGGATGATTTCGATCGATCGGCTGTAACTTTAGTTTTCTTTTGAACTGAGCTCTCTTCATTAGAAGTCTGCTCGACAGGAAAGTTTTATTGATCGAGAACCTCTGGATAGATGAACTCTGCAATGAAATATGCAAAATCTTGACCTTTTAACGAAGACCTTGGTACATAGGCAATGTCATATTCCCCCAGTTCTATTTCCCTGTACATAAATCTTCATGACTTCTCAAGCTTGTGGAGTGCTTGCTGAAGAGGTAAATCAATATACATAATTATGGTATGTGCTTAGTAATAGGGTTTTATATGCCTGGAGGCTTTAGTGAGTTCTAAGGAAAACTTTTCTAAATGTGGATACCTGGTATCGGCTCCCCTGAATGCTTTGCTGGTGTAGTAAACTTATTTTTGGATCCCGTTATCTAATCGAACCAAAGCTGAGCTAACTACAGACTCAGAAATAACTAAGTATAAGTACAATTTTTCTCCCAAGACAGGTCGAGACAATAAAGGTGATGATCCTAGGTTCTTCTTTAAATCTTGTAATGCTTCTTAACATTCTGTATTCCACTCAAAAGTCTTCCTCAACACCTTGAAGAACGACAAGCATCTAACTGTTTCTCGAGAAATGAATATGTTTAAAGTTGCCAATCTACTAGTGAGCCTTTGTACATATTTCTTGCAAATTGATGATTGCATCTCTATCAATGCTTTTAACTTTGCTATATTAGATTCAATTCCCCTTTGATTGACTATAAATCCGAGAAGCATTCCTTCCTGCATGCTGAATACACACTTAGTCCGATTTAACTTCATCCAATGCTCTTCTAATTGGTCAAAAGTCTAACTGAGGTCACTGATATGATATGAGGCCTTTTTGATTTTTGTTAACATATCATCCACATAAACCTCCTTATTCCTGCCCATATACTCTTCAAATACTTTGTTCCCCAAGCTATGGTATGTCGCTTCAACATTTTTAAACCCAAAGGGCATTACGTTGTAGCAATAGGTTCCTCGATTGGTAATGAAGCCTATGCTTTCCCTATCTTCTGGTTTCATCTTTATCTGGTTATACCCATAATAAGCATCCATGAAGCTCAAAATCTCATGATCTAATGTAGCATCCACCAATTGATCAATTCTAGGTAGGGGAAAATGGTCTTTTGGGTAGGCTTTATTCAAATCAGTAAATCCACGCACATTCGCCACTTATCGTTTTTCTTTTTGACCATCACAACGTTGGCCAACCAGGCTGGATACTTAACATCCTCAATAAATTGGACTTTTTGAAGCTTCTTCACTTTTTCTTAAATGGCTTGATTTTTCTTCGGACTAAAAACCCTACGTCTCTGCTTGATCGACTTGGCATCCTTATTGATGTTGAGCATATGATAGAGGAGTTAGGGTCAATCCCATGAATATTCTCATGGCTCCAAGAAAATATATTTTTCGTTGCCTCAGGACCATAATCAATTCCTGTTTAAGGATTGGATCCAGTGTTGAGCTAATCTACATATTCCTCACTGTATTGTCATCCTCCAGTATAATGCTTTAAGTAGTTCCCATAATCTTCCATTTGACTAACTTCGTCTCATCTCGGGGATCTAGGGGTTTAACTTCATATTCATTCTTGGGCTCAATGGTGTATACCTGATAAGTGGTGGTCTTCTTCTTGAAATCAATCAAGTCCTCTTGCTCGGTTGAGGAGTAATAACACTATCTGGATACCTTTTGGTCACCTTTTACAACACCAACCCCCAAATGAGTTAGGATCTTCAAACATTGATGGACTTTGAACGATACAACTTCAAACTTCTTCAATCCTACCCTTCCAAGGATCACATTATAGTCATATTGAATGTTTTTATCCACCATAAAAAAGTGTATTTTCTCCGTACGGCTTGCTGGCCAAGTGCCGAACAACACATATAGCTTGATTGTGCCCAGTGGGTAAAATTTTCACCTGAAAGCTTGTTTATGGTCTGTGGTATGGTTCTAGTTGGATGAGTTTCAAGTATAGGCTTTGAAAACATGGGTAAAACATTATATCGGCTGAACTCCTATTATCAATCAAGACCCTGGCGATGATAGCATCCTGGATTCTGAACTTGACAACCGATGGGTCATCATGGGGGTAAAGTACCCCAGAAAAGTCATTCTTGGAAAATCCGATCACTAGTTTGTCTTTATTGACCTTCCTGGGCTGATGATCATTGTTCATATTGAGTTTCTAGATATAAAAGCAAGAATGCGCTTCATTTAAGTAGTCCTTTCTCTCGACAGTGTGATCTTCTCCTCCTGCATCGCCACCTATAATTACATTACAATCAAATGAACCAAAACTAATCATATCCACCTCGTATTCTTTTGGCTTCTTTGGTAGGTCGAGATTATCTTTATAAGTAGCTCCATAGTTTCTGAAAAACGTTGCTAATGCCGTTTAATACAAGATTAAACTGTATAAGCAACTCCGAGATGTTTGTTGAAGAAACCCTTTTCTTTTGAAAATAAAACTTATAAACAACAAGATGTGTTTACAAAAACTTATGTACGAGAGTAATCAAAACTTTGTAATCAATTTTAAAACTAAGACAGTTTCAAAAATTCAGCGCACTATAAAATGAGATGAGGAGATGAAGATAATCAGAACACACAGTTTTTAACTTGGTAAAACCTCTCCCAATAGAGGAAACTTCCACGGTGACTTCTAAGCCACAAAAGTAAAAATCCACTAACAACAAATAACAGTTATAAACAATACAACATACATGCACACAAATCAACCTATTCTAAGTTTAGGAATATACCCCACTTGATGTCCTTCTAACTTCTCATAGATCTGATTATTGATAATGTTCTTCCAGTTTGATAACTTCCTTTTGCTTTAGCTTCCTTGTGTCGACTCAATAATCTTTGAACTTATTCAAAACACTTCCAGTGTAGTAGTGTGTTAAGTGTTTGTGATGTGATTCCTATCAACATGCATGAACTCACACACACTTAGTTTTTATAGACAGTCCTAGAAAATTACATATAAAGACTATATGCTGTGATTTTCTTTTCTTTCTTTCTTACAGAACTTGAAACCTTTTCGACCTTTAAATATATCCCAGATTCCACGGATATCTTACTTCTAAATCGGTCAAGATCTTAATCAATATCTGTTTTAAAAATGCTTTTGAGATTGAAAATCTCCAAGTGTGAATCCAACTAGGTCAAGGTTAAGTTTCATAAGAATAGAAACCATAAAACATTTTCACAACTAAATCAGTAAGGATTTTCTTAAATCGAGAAAGAAACATGCAGATCTAGTGAAATATAACATGCAGAGTGTAGATCTACAATTTCTATGAAGAAGAAATACAGATCTTCACACGAATGTTTAAGTTGGTAATTAGATCACTGATTGAGAGGTTACAGCTTCAATATGAACAAACCAGTAACACCACTTTCTCTCAAACACTCAAGGTTGTGTTTGGGGTTATGTATATACGAAGGTTTGAATCAGATATGAAGTGTTTAAGGTTAGGGTTAGGGTTTGGCTAACACATTTTTCCCTTTCTCTCTCTTCTCTCTTTTCTTTTCTCTCTTCTCTCTCACTTCTCTCTTCTCTCTATTTTTTTCTCTCAGAAATGACGACTGCCAAAAGTCTTGAAAGGTTGAGAATTAGAGGGCTTTTATAGGAGTGGAGGAAGGTTCTGGATAGTCAAAGTAAATCAAGGGATGAGATTAAGTCTTCCTAATATTGACTTGATCCAAGGGTTATAAGAAGGCGGTGGTTAAGTCGAATGTGATTGGTTCACAGGATAGCACAAGGATAGGTTTAAAACACATGCAGGCCATCGATATGGATAGATCTAACGATCAACAAACCACCAGGCAACCCTCTTACATAAAAAACAAAAATTGATACATCAGGAACGTGACAAGTGTTGGCCTAAGAGTGGCTTGCAAACGCGCGTCAAAGTTAATTACAGGCAGCACCCTGAAGTCTCTAGCGCATTTACATTCTACCCAATCAAACATTCCAATGAAAAATGATATTTTCAAAATACCATATTAACCCCACAAATTTTATAATCACACTTTTATTAATGAAAACATTATTTTAAAAATGTTTAAAAATGTTTAAAAATTTCCAAAAAATTATTAAAACAACATTTTAAGGGGAATTTAACACACAATCAATTTTAAGCAATATATACACATGTATGCACTTCTAATGTGTGTAGTGTGATTCAATTTATACCTTCTTGGATTATTGAAGAGGATTAGAGAGATTAATTCTGAGGCTCTTTGGATTCTAGGTTAGACAACCAATTTTGTCACTATTTTCAAATTAGTAGAGCACTTATACAATATAGACTTAAGTAAGTCAAATGTATAAGGTGCTTCAATCTCCCCCTTTGGAAATATGAGACAAAATCTCCTTTGAGTTAGCTTAAACTCTTAGGGAACAAAAAAAATAAAACCTAGTCCTATACAAAAGATACTATTTACCCATTTCCTAGAAAGTCAAAAATTACATAACTCAACTATTTACAAAATTTGTACACTAGAAATGGTAGACAATCAGTAGAAGAGATTCCTGCAAGTATGCACACTAAGATCAAGCAGTTTAGATGAAACGTGAACAAAACATTGAACCCGTAAGACTCAAATTTCTCCCCCATTTTGTCTCAAATGGACAAAGGGTAAAAATTAAGGTCTTCAGAGTTTAATCAGCACATACCATACCTATAGAATTACGCAAATACAGAAATCTGTTATAGTCTAAAGGTTTAGTGAACATGTCTGCAAGTTGCAGATCAGTAGGCAGGTAATGGATTTCTAACTCCTTAGTTCAATAAGTTCGCGTATAAAATGATGTCTTATCTTAATATGCTTAGTTCGCGAGTGTTGAACCGGGTTTTTAGATATGTTAATAGCGCTTTGATTGTCACAATACAATTGTAACTGATCTTCTTGAATCCCATAGTCGCTTAACATTTGTTTTATCCATAACAATTGAGCACAACAACTTCCTGGTGCTATATATTCGGGCTCATCCGTAGATAACGATGTGCAATTTTGTTTTTTGCTACTCCAACCAACTAAATTATTGCCGACAAAATAGCAGGCACCTGCTGTACTTTTACTGTCATCAGTACATCTGGCCCAATCAACATCAGTATACCCTATGATGGTGCTGCAGGTATCATTAGTGTATCCAAGTCCAAGATTAAGAGTGCCCTTTATGTACTTGATTATACGTTTTACACACGATAAATGGCTCTCTTTAGGGTTATTCTGGTAACGAGCACACAGACATACAACATACATTATATCTGGTCGTGAGGCAGTTAGATAGAGTAGGCTACCAATCATACTACGATAAAGTGTGGAATCAACTGACTTTCCATTTTCATCTTTACATAATTTAACAGTAGTACTCATTGGCGTTTTGGCAACTTTAGCATTATCTAGACCAAATTTCTTAACAAGATCTAAGGCATACTTAGTTTGAGAGACAAAAGGTCCATCAGAATTCTGTTTCACTTGAAATCCTAAGAAAAGTTGTAGCTCCCCCATAAGGGACATGTGAAACTACTTATGCATAATAGCAGAAAAGGATTTAACTTCAGATGTTGAAGTAGACCCAAAGATGATGTCGTCTACATAGACTTGGGCTATAATAATGTTTTTGTCAAAAAGTTTGACAAAGAGGGTCTGGTCATTTCCTCTTCTCTTAAAACCCTTATCCAACAAAAAAGTTGGAAAGGCGTTCATACCAAGCTCGAGGAGCTTGTTTTAAGCCATACAAAGCCTTTTTTAGACGAAAAACATGGTCAGGGTATTTAGGGTCAATGAACCCTTTGGGTTTTTCTACATACGTTTCTTCGGACATAATTCCATTGAGGAAGGCAGACTTGACATCCATTTGATAAAGTGTAAATTTTAAGTGACACGCTATGGCGAAAAGAAGTCGAACAGATTCAAGACGAGTGACAGGGGCAAATGTCTCGCTAAAATCTATTCCTTCTATTTGTGAGTAACCTTGAGCAACTAGTCTAGCTTTGTTTATAAGGATTACCCCATTTTCATCAGATTTGTTCTTAAAGATCCAATGTGTGCCAATAACATTTTTGTTTTGAGGTCGGGGTACAAGATACCAGACATCGTGAATGACAAATTGTAAAAGTTCTTCCTGCATTGCAGAAATCCAGTGTGTGTCATTCAATGCTTCATTAACATTTTTCGGTTCCACAAGGGAGACGAAACATTCATAATTAACATAATTTCTTAACTGGGATCTAGTACGAACTGGCTCATTAGGATTACCGACCATGTTGTCAATGGGATGATCTTTAGAGACCCAACCAGGTACTTCTGGACTCTCAATAGGTAATGAGTCATCTTTTTCTGGTGAATCAGTTTTGAAATCATTTTCAGATTCAACCACAATAGGTGATTCAGATATCTTATTTTCGACAATAGTGTCGCTTACAATTACATTTATCGATTCCATAAGGGTCTTAGTACGCAGATTGTATATACGATAAGCACGACTGTTTGGGGAGTATCCTAAGAAGATGGCTTTATCACCACACGTCTCGAATTTAGACAGATGTTCTCTATCCTTACAGACATAACACTGACTTCCGAAAGTTCTTAGATATTTCAGATTAGGCTTCTTACGGTACCACAACTCATAAGGGGTTTGTTTAGTGTTTTTCCTAAGGTAAAACCTATTAATGATATGACATGCAGTTCTAATAGATTCTACCCAGAAGTATTTAGGTAGAGATTTGGCATGCAACATGACACGTGCCATCTCTTGAAGAGTTCGGTTTTTCCTTTCAGCAATACCATTCTGCTGAGGAGTCTTAGGGGCACTGAATTCGTGTTTGTAACCGTTGTAGTCACAATATTCAACTATTCCTGTGTCTATGAACTCTCCCCCTCTATCGCTACCAATGTGATTGACTTGTGTGTCCTTCTCATTTTCAATTCTTAGTAAAATTTTCAAAAAATTCTGAAACGTGTCATATTTTTGTTTCAAGAAGGCAACCCAAGTGAATCGTGTGAAATCATCAACCATGACAAGGATATAACTGTGTCCACAAAGACTAACAGTTCTAGAGGGACCAATAAGGTCCATATGGATGAGATCTAGAGGTCTAGAGGTGAGAATGTCTTTAACTTTTTTATTTGAAGTCTTAACTATTTTTCCTTCCTGGCAATGACCACAGACAACACTGGAAATAAGTTTAATTTTAGGAATTCCTCTAACAATCTCTTGACTAGACAATCTACCAAGGATATCATAACTTAGGTGACCCATACGATTATGCCAGATTTCATTGTCATCCAATCTGGCAATGTTACAGGTTTCAGAACCAGTCTTGACAGTATAACAATTGTCAGGTGTTCTAAATCCTGTAATAATGCATTTACCTTTATCATTTAGAATTTTACAATTGTTCTTTGAAAAGGTAACTGTATGGTCAGAGTCACAAAATTGTGATATACTTAGGAGGTTGGCTTTAAGGCCTTTAACTAATAGTACATTTTCTAGAGTAGGCATTCCCTCTTCTTTTAAGGTTCCTTTACCTATGATCTGGGATGAAACTCCGTCACCAAAGACTACTTTGCCTCCAGCAAATCTGGTTTTGTTTAAGAGTTTGGTTTCATCTCCTGTCATATGTTTGGAGCATCCTGAATCTAAGTACCAACCGGATGAGGTGTGTTTAGCTTTTAAGGCAGTGATAATAATGTTACACTTCATTTGGGGTAAAAGATCATCTTTTCTAACCCAAATAGCTCTAGTTTTAATTTTGCGCAAGTTTGCCCTCATTTGATAAAATTTTCGAGAAACAGCTTTTTTTCAAAAAACATTTGGAGCAACAAACTGATTATTGTGGAAAATTTGAGCTTTTGGTTTAGGAAAGTTTCTGGGAGCCTTTCTCTTAAATGAACTCTTAGTTTTGGTCTTTCTATTCCTGTAGTTAGAGTTCTTGTCAGGTTGTCTTGCAAGGACATAATGGTTACGATTTTGCCTAGAATAGTTAAAGTTCTTGTAGACAGAAGTGTTGTACACAGGGGTGTTTAGACGCCTAGCATAAAAACCTTCAAAATAATGACCATAAATGTCACAGTAGGAGCAATATTGATTGCTTGAGGGATGAACTTCCTTAGGAAAACTTCTAAAGATGGGTTTAACAGCATTCTGTTCAGAAGTACTATTCCTAGGAGGGATGGTTTTAAAGGTAGATTCAGCCTTTCTGATCAAAGGACAGACATATTTAGTCTTAAGTGTAGTCTCAGCCTTAGAATTACTAGACTCTCCAATGTCTTTCTGTTGTTACTTTTGATCAAATTCCTTTTTAATAAAATGAAAGTCTGGACATGTTTCAATTGGTCTTTTGCCCCTAGACACAAACTTAATAGGTTCAAGATTTGTAGTTTGTGGTTTGTTCTTAGGGCAAAATCCAATACCGGTTCTATCATCAGAATTGGTCTTGGAGTCAACAACAAAGTCAGTAAAACAATTTGAATTGTTTTCAAACTTAGAATTTTTTTTGAAAACAGTAGCTGTCTTTGTTTTTTCTTCCTCCAGTTCGAATAATGTTCCCTTGTATTTCATTTCCAGGGTTTCATTAGTTTTAGTCAACTCTTTTAATTTTTGATCAAAAGTTTCAATTTCGGATTGATGATAAAGACACTGGTTAGTGTACTCTTCGGCATTCAGCTTCACAATATGACTTAGATCATCTAATTTCTTAGTCAGGTCTCTAACAGTCTTCTCCAGTCTAGTGCCTTTTTTGAGAGTTTTAGCATACAAAGTATGAATATCTGGGAGCTCATCTGTGTCTGAGTCTCTAAGTGAAGTGTGTGTAGTGACCCCTAACGATTCAGTTTTAGTACTCACGCACCCATTTACATTGTCGTTATCGAGATCACTTTGACTCACACACACGGAACTAGAGCTAGAAACATTTTCAGATAATAAAGCATCTAGGCCAGTCAAAGCAGTATTCACACAAGAAGGAGTACGAGCATCATTATCACACACAGGCATATCATCATTGTAAATGATCTTAGCATAAAAGGACATGCAAGGGTAAAGTACATTTGATGACTCAAGTTCCTCTTCATCAGCGTCACTTGAATCATCCCAAGTTTTACAGACATTGGCTCTATTGTGTGTGTTGGTTTTATTCAGATTAACTCTGCAATCGTGAGCAATGTGACCTAGTTTCCCACATCTAAAACATTCAATCTTTTTAAGGTCTCTGTTAGATTTGAAGTTGTTGTCCTTAGGATGTTTGTCAAGGCCTCTCTCATGAGGTTTGGGATTAGACACAGTAGGATAATTAGGCTTGCCTTGTTTAGATGCCTGCTTGTTTCTAAATTTAATAATTTTCTTAAATTGTTTAGACATTAAGGCAATCTGATTATCTAGTTTGTCTATATCACATTCCTCATCAGAGTCACAGTTGGTCAGATTAGTCTCATGCTTAGATATTTTAGAGGAAAAACTCAAGTTAGAGTTGGGCTGTTTTCTTTGAGACTGATTTAATTGTTTCTTAAAATCTAATTCCATTTCCACAGTCCTAAGTTTGCTACTGAGTAACTCAGGGGTAAGGTTTTGATCACTCATTTCCTCAATAGCATACCTCTTGCTGTCAAACTTTTGTGGTAATGATCTTAGAATTTTGAAACAATCTCATTCCAATCATATGTTATACCATTAGCATGCAACTTAGTAACTATATCAGTTAAGTTCATGTAAAAGTCATCAAAAGACTTAGAGTCAGACATAATTAAAGAGTTGTATTGCTGGGTAAGCATTTGAGTTTTAGCAGCTTTAACTCTTGAGTCTCCTTCATGGGCAGTGATTAATGTGTCCCAAGCTTCCTTAGAAGTGGCACAAGATGAGATTCTCTTGAACTCATACTCATTAATAAACATAAAAATGGCATTCTTGCCTTTATTGTTATTTCGAGAAATAGTTTTCTCTTTGGTAAACTCACTTAAGATTTTCTTTACCATCTCATCACTTCCTTCAGTGGCTGGTTTAGTAGGATAAGTATATCCATTTTCAATAATGTCCCAGACATCATCTCCTAAAGTCCCTTGGATGAAGGCAACCATTCTTACTTTCCAGTAAGCAAAGTTGTTTCCATCAAAGAGTGGAGGTCTGGACAGATTACCAAACCTTTCATTCTTCTCGTCCATAGTTAGGTTTTTCAGAAAATAATTTCAGAAACACAAGATCTTTTTGAAATAAAAGTTTACAGGGCTCTGATACCAATTGAAAAACGTTGCTAATGCCTTTTAATACAAGATTAAACTGTATAAGCAACTCCGTGATGTTTGTTGAAGAAACCCTTTTCTTTTGAAAATAAAACTTATAAACAACAAGATGTGTTTACAAAAACTTATGCACGAGAGTAATCAAAACTTTGTAATCAGTTTTAAAACTAAGACAATTTCAAAAATTTAGCGCACTATAGAATGAGATGAGGAGATGAAGATAATCAGAACACACAGTTTTTAACGTGGTAAAACCTCTCCCAATAAAGGAAACATCCACGGTGACTTCTAAGTCACAAAAGTAAAAATCCACTAACAACAAATAACAGTTACAAACAATACAACATACATGCACACAAATCAACCTATACTAAGTTTAGGAATATACCCCACTTGGTGTCCTTCTAACTTCTCATAGATCTGATTGTTGATGATGTTCTTCCAGTTTGATAACTTCCTTTTGCTTTAGCTTCCTTGTGTCGACTCAATAATCTTTGATCTTATTCACAACACTTCCAGTGTAGTAGTGTGTTAAGTGTTTGTGATGTGATTCCTATCAACATGCATGAACTCACACACACTTAGTTTTTACACACAGTCCTAGAAAATGACATATAAAGACTATATGCTGTGATTTTCTTTTCTTTCTTTTTTACAGAACTTGAAACCTTTTTGACCTTTAAATATATCCCAGATTCCATGGATATCTTGCTTCTAAATCGGTCAAGATCTTAATCAATCTCTGTTTTAAAAATGCTTTTGAGATTGAAAATCTCCAAGTGTGAATCCAACTAGGTCAAGGTTAAGTTTCATAAGAATAGAAACCATAAAACATTTTCACAACTAAATTAGTAAGGATTTTCTTAAATCGAGAAAGAAACATGCAGATCTAGTGAAATATAACATGCAGAGTGTAGATCTACAATTTCTATGAAGAAGAAATACCGATCTTCACACGAATGTTTAACTTGGTAATAAGATCACTGATTGAGAGGTTACAGCTTCAATATGAACAAACCAGTAACACCACTTTCTCTCAAACACTCAAGGTTGTGTTTGGGGTTATGTATATACGAAGGTTTGAATCAGATATGAAGTGTTTAGGGTTAGGGTTAGGGTTTGGCTAACACAGTTTTCCCTTTCTCTCTCTTCTCTCTTTTCTTTTCTCTCTTCTCTCTATTTTTTTCTCTCAGAAATGACGACTGCCAAAAGTCTTGAAAGGTTGAGAATTAGAGGGCTTTTATAGGAGTGGAGGAAGGTTCTGGATAGTCGAAGGCAATCAAGGGCTGAGATTAAGTCTTCCTAATATTGACTTGATCCAAGGGTTATAAGAAGGCGGTGGTTAAGTCGAATGTGATTGGTTCACAGGATAGCACAAGGATAGGTTTAAAACACATGCAGGCCATCGATAAGGATAGATCTAACGATCAGCAAACCACCAAGCAACCCTCTCACATAACAAACACAAATTGATACATCAGGAACGTGACAAGTGTTGGCCTAAGAGTGGCTTGCAAACGCGCGTCAAAGTTAATTACAGGCAGCACCCTGAAGTCTCTAGCACATTTACATTCTACCCAATCAAACATTCCAATGAAAAATGATATTTTCAAAATACCATATTAACCCCACAAATTTTATAATCACACTTTTATTAATGAAAACATTATTTTAAAAATGTTTAAAAATGTTTAAAAATTCCTAAAAAATTATTAAAACATCATTTTAAGGGGAATTTAACACACAATCAATTTTAAGCAATATATACACATGTATGCACTTCTAATGTGTGTAGTGTGATTCAATTTATACCTTCTTGGATTATTGAAGAGGATTAGAGAGATTAATTCTGAGGCTCTCTGGATTCTAGGTTAGACAACCAATTTTGTCACTATTTCCAAATTAGTTGAGCACTTATACAATATAGACTTAAGTAAGTCAAATGTATAAGGTGATTCAGTTTCTTTCCTGTCATTTCTAGGCTTGCATAAAGAATTTCACCTTCCCCTCGCTTTTCTGCCTTCTCACCGATCAACAAACTTGTTCAATTTTTCTCGACGAATAAGAGATTGCACTTCATTCTTCAAAGCGATACATCTATCTATTATATGGACGTGATCCTTATAGAATTCACAAAATTTAGATTTGTCCCTCCTACTAGGAGGTGCCCTAAATATTTTAGGCCATCACAAATCCTTACTGTGCTTGATTTCCTCTAAGATATGGTGAATGCTAACAGTCAATGAAGTATATGTTCGATACATTTTGAGCTTGTCATCCTTCTTCGATTTCTTCTCCTTTTGGCCCTTCTTATCAGGATTAGTGGCTGGACTTTATTTTGCAGGCATTGCTTGCTCGATGTTCATTAATTTTCCTGCCTTATCCATGAGCTTAGTCATAGTTTTAAGAGGATCTTTGGCCAGAGCATAATACATTTTATCGGGAAGTAACCCACTTATGAGAGCAGTGATGGCTGATTTTTCCTCGTAATCAACCACTTTCGTTTTCTCATTATTAAAATGGGTAATGTACTCCCTTATTATTACCCCTACTCAATGCCTTACACTCAAGAGATGAGCCACCCTCTTCACTCACTTGGACCCAAAACAAAAGTTATTGATGAATAGCTTGGTAAGCTGGTTAAAGTTGGCAATTTGTCCTCGGGGCAAGTTATTGTACCATATTTTTGGGTAGAACCGGTAATGGTGCTCGATAATGATCAACATCTCATCTCATTGGGGACTGAATAAATGTTAGCTAAAGCTTAATACTGTTCAAAGTGAAAAATCGAATCAATTTTTCCATCATATTTGGAGGTAACCACAATAGTTTCAAATTTAGATAGAGTTAGGAAATCAACGATTTCCCGAATGAAGGGAGACCCTTTAATAAAATTCCTCTGTAAGGAATTATTTTCTTTTGCCATTTCTCCTATCCGATCTTTCAATCGCTGGATTGATCCTTTCTATGATGTATTACCTGCGTTAGTTTGTGCAAAGTAGCTCGATTGTCCCGTTGTTTGTGGTGAGCTCTCTTCCTGAGAAGTCTACTCGGTGTGTACAAATTGTCAGACGCTTGATCTTGACCTAACTGAGGCATCACGATGGTCGACTGGGTACTAGGTGGTTTTAGATAATGCCTTAGGAAGGCTACTATTTGCTTGGGGTCCTAAACGATCAAAAGTTATATCTCTACTCAACCTTTCTAGGATGATTGGGCTTTTAGGAGAGAAAGAATGTCCATCATATAATTCTATTGTTGTAACCAATGAACTGACTCCTGGGTGATAAGTCCTATCATGAGATGATCTGGAACAACTATGTCAGCTATGACTAGGAGGTGGGGGTGGCATTTTTCTCCCTAGAGAAGGAACTGCTTGCTGCCCGGATAGGGTTGGAGATCTGGCTTGTATTGACTGCGCTAATTGTCTCATTATTTCCTGCATAACATCTTAACCCCTGACAATACTGGCAAGAATCCCATTTAGATCGACTGCTGTAGGAAGAGCAGAAGGGATGATAGGGTTGCCTTCATTTCGGGCACTGATCTCTCGATCATTCATTTTTCCTTGAACAAGGATGTAAGAGATTAATAACGATAATTAGACACACGTTCCCACAGGCGATGCCAATCTGTTGATGTTAAAAAATGGACAAGATCCAAATTTATAATCACAGATAAAACCTAGTATTTCAAATAAGATAATTAAATGAAAAACATATAATTTTTAAATGGCTCAGTTATATAAGAAAGCCTACGTGCACTGTTATGGTATTGATTTCATAGATTACAAAAATCTAGGTACTCTAGTTAATAAGAATATCCTAGAATCTGTTGTAACTTGCCTTTGATGAAAGGAATAAAATGTATTTATAGTGACCCGAAGATCAAGGGTTGGAATGCCATTATAAATTTAAGCATTTACACCCGTACATAAAGAATGTGATGGTTGGTTTTGTAAACCATGTGCGAAAAGACCTTTGGTTGTACTTCTCATGTGGTGGATTTTAATTTATATTGACGGTTTGCATTCTTCATGTTGGTCAGCATGCCCATCGAGCAACTATTTACTGACTGGGATTTATGCCACTTTGGAGACACTTGTCCACTTCTGATAGGTCCACGTAGGTGGATAATTTTTGGAATCAACAATGAGCGTGTTTGATTAGCGATAGAAAAAGGGTGGCCACCATCGGTCACGAGAGATGGAGAAACCACTAGTTTAAAACCTGTTGAGTCCTGGACCAAAGCCGAACATAGACTTGCACTTTATAACTCTAAAGGTTTAAATGTTATTTCCTCGCCTGTCACCCCGGAAGAGTATATTTGTATTATGATGTGTGAGATGTCGAAAGAGGCTTAGGATGTTCTTGCACTCACTTAAAAGGAACTAGCACGATTTGGGTGTCTAAACTTCAAAATCTCATTACCCAATTTGAGATGATAAAAATGTTATAAAGTGAGACGTTTGATGAGTTTTACACTAGATTTTCCTATATTATTAACTCTTCGTTTAACTTAGAGGAGAAAATACCCGACACCGAGTCATAAAGAAAATCTTAAGGTCATTGACGAGTAGATTTGATAAAAAGTGATCATTTTAAACTTCTTGGATATGCTTGAGTCAATGCAACTAGAAGAGATTGTAGGTAACTTACAAACCTATGAACTTGACATGTTTACCTCCTAGAAAGTGCAAAATAAAGAATAGGGATTTACTCTGAAAGCCCAAAAGGAGGGAACCAAAGTTTGGGATGATGATTCCGACACCGATTTTGAAGATGTTTCTTTGTTGGCAAAGAAGTTCGAAAAGTTTCTGAAGTTCCAAAACCAATCAAAATATGCGAAAAGACTAGAGAAATTCAAGAACAAAAATGTCAATCACGTTCCTAAGAATATAAGTGAGAATGATAAGAGGGATGATTCGGATAATTAGTTTGGTTGTGAGGGTTATGTACATAAGGTGGTGGAGTGCCCCACTAGACTTAAGAAGGAGGGAAATAAACTAATAACATATAATGCCACCTTAAGTGATAGTGAACCAAAAGAGGGAGATAGTTCCCCCATCGAGCACATCTTTATAGCGTTTATGGCATGTCATGTGAGCGACGGAGATAAATCTTCTCATGAAGATACTCATGTGAATGACACTTCCAAGGTCATTTTGTGTGAATCCTAGGTGAGTGAGGGTGAAACTAGTGAAGAGTAAGAGGAGATAGATGTGGGAGAGTTGAAAGTTACCTTTAATGATTTGTATGAGGAAGCGGTAAAGGTGAAAAAGGCAAACTTGAAGTTTCAAGATAAGTTCAAAGAGTGTGCCATAGAAAATAATGATGTATTGACTGAGGATCTTAGGTCACAGGAGAAGACTCTCCGGGAGAACCTAGAGCATATTGAGGGTGAGAGAGATAGTCTTTGTGGTTTTATGGAGGCTATGAAGAAAGAGATTTTAGAGTTTGAGGAATCTAAGAGTTTGCTTGAGTCTGGGATTAGTGAGCTTGAGGAGATGTTGAGAGACTCGAGTAAGGTGAAGTCTGATTTGGAGGCAAGGTTGAAAAGTTGGATAGGATTTTAGGCACCATCCAAATCAAGGATGATAAGTTTGGTATAGGCTTCGATGATCGTATTTCACCCATTCCCAAATCCAATACCAATCGTGTGAGAGAGACAACTAGGAATGTTAGAAGAGGTCCACATTTAGGTCACATTCCTCGCCGTGTTACACTTGCACTCATTGCGATAGGAAGTGTCACCTTAGACGTTATTTTTATGACCTTAAAAATGATCCTAGGAAGTTTAGGAATGAAGTCGTTTCGGTTTCCAAAGCCCCCATGCGTCGTTACACACCTACTTGGGTTAGTAAATCGGACTTAGTGTCTTTAAGAATTAAACTTCTTGACTCTCGTTTTCTTTCACATGATACTTCTCATGCTAAATCTAATGGATGATTGTGTAAGCCATCTTTGTCACATTCTAGTCTTTAGTTCATGATATATATTTTTCTAGTGCTATAACATGTGTATCTCTTTGATTTATATTTTTCATTTATTTGAGTCTTATTTGAAAAATACAAAAGATTTTATTTTTGATAAAAAAATTTGAAAATACAAAAAGATTTTAGTTTTTGAGTTAAAAATATTTTTAAAAAAAAACACAAAAATATTTTTGATTTATTTTTATGTCATGAGTTTTCATGCTTGATATGTCATATTGGCGTGCTTAAACCCCCATTATTTCATTAGCCACGTGGATAGGGCATTTGGTCATGATTATTAATACTTAGAATGATCCTAACCATTGACTAATGGGGTTGTTTCGAAGTTGATTTACATTTGGATTTGACTTTGTATATATGCAATCGCGCACACATGCATGAGCTTTTATGAATGTTTGAATTCTCATGCATATTTGAGTTTGGTGAGACGTTATCCTCTCAATGTTTTCATCTATACATAATTAGACTTAGGATGAGGTGTGCATGTAAGAATCATTGCCGCGAGGATTGATTTTGCTTATAAAAAAATAATGAGTGTTCACGGAAAAGGGCTGCAAGAGTATAATAAACTCGTCATGAAAGCCACCGTTTAAAAGAGCCTGAGAAAAAAATTAAGGCAATAAAAAAAACGTATGCCAAAATGGAGCCCATAGGATTTCGTTAAGGAGAGAAAATAAAAAAGTCATAAGAACTTGAAAAAGAAAATATGAATATATGAGGGTGTGGATGGAAAATACGACGGGTTTTCACCACAAATCCTAATGTTGAAAAACCGTATCATGACGCTATTGTTTTTTGAATCGTTAAAATTCCAGATTTGTATGCATGTTGTTCGTTCAGTTCATTAAGCTCAATATATTAATTGTCACATATGGCTAAAACTTAGTTTAATGACATTTATCTACCAATTAGAGCTTTTTGATCGTTTTGATGTATTCAAATTGTGATTCATTTGTTGTAGTTCATGCCCATTCATTCCGTATCCATGTTTGAGGACATTGATACTATGTTAGCATAAAACTCATACTTGTTTTTTTTTTGTTTTGAGTTTGTTTTTCTACTGTTTCATATTTCTAATTGCGATTTTCATGAAATTTTTTCACTGGGCAAATCCTAAATATTTTTAGAGTTGGAATAAATTTTTTGTAAAGTCTTTCAAATGACATCTGTATGTCGCTCAAATGACATATCCATGTCATTCAAAGGCTGAATCGTGTGACACTAGAAATGAGATTTTATAAGTGCTAAGTATGGTCGTTTCTTAAGTCATTTTTAGGGTCGCTAAATAGTTTCATCGTGCAACCACACACTATTTTGGGTCGTCTCTTAATATATAAGTGTTAAATATGGTCGTTTCTTAAGTCATTAAAATGACTCGAGTTGCCCAGAGTTGACTTTTTTACTCTTTCGTTCTAATTGTGTACCTGTTACATATGTATCCTGATTTTACACTATTTTGGTACATCTATTTTTTTCATGCAATCAATATTATTTATTCTTACTTGATTTTACACTGCATTGATTCATTTAGTCACATTAATTCATTTAGTCACATCATGCTTGATATTGATGATTTCATTTATGTGACTATTTTTTAGCTACGATTTGGTATATTGTGATTCATATTAAGTGGCTATTCATGTTTATCTAGATATGCTTCATTGATTATTTTCATTCTAGATATTTGATTGTTTGTTTATCTTTTTCTTTGGTGGTCTATTTGATACAAAAAGGGGGAGAGATGGTATGTGATGTAGGGGGATTTTTTTTTTTGATGAGAACATATGTTTATCATGTTTTGATCATGTTGTTTACATATTTATATCATTGATTTGAGCTATATTGTTTATGTATACTTTTTGGTATCATATGTTTTGCTCACATGTTTAACAAATAGTTTGTTTTACAAATTGGTATTATAATGTTTTATATCATTTGTACCTCCATACTTCACTTGGTATTTGTTGTTTCATGGGTGTAATGATTACTAAAAGATTGGAGATTTTGCGATGATGTCACATGAACACAAGTATATGCTGTCAGTACGACATTTATTTACTAGATCGTGTCTTGTATTTTTTTGGGGTTATGGGATTGGATTTAGGTCATTCGGCTTGATGGCCCGACTTACGTATTTCTCTGTTTTGGTTTTGTCATGGAATAGCCAATGGGGAGACTTTGTAGGACAAATTTCAAAGTAGAGTCAATTTTTATGTATTGACATTATTCCGGACTAAATCCAATTTGAGTTATAGATAAATTTTTCTTCTCAAGATTCCCACATAGTTTATGACGTGTTTTTTTGAAGATCTAGCGGCCAAGATTCAATATAGATCATGCCTTATTTATTGGTGAACATTTCACGTCTTCATATCATATTTCATTCCAAGATACTCTCAGGTATGAATGCGTAATATTTATGGGACTCGAAACATGCTTTAAGGATTTTATTTAAAAACGATTAAAAAAAATTACTTTATTTTTCTGAAGATAACTTCATTTTTTTAGATAAATATGTTTTAGAGTCGTGTAGATCTTTCCCTTATGTTTTGAAAGATCAAATGACATCTATAGTCGTTCTAACGACATATGGAAGTTGTTCAAATGTCATGTGATTCTCATTCTAATGAGATTGCCATATCGTTGAAATGACATGCCAACATCGTTCTAAAGATGCGCCGACTTAAAGTTGTTATTTAAGGCGTGTTTGACTCAGAATTTTGAGGCGTGCAAAACCAAATTTACAAAACAAACAATTACCTTTTTCTGCATTGGTTTAGAAAGTTTTTCGAGTTTGAAAACATCCTCTATGTTTCAAGATTCGATCTTTCATATACATATGCTATAGCGATCTTGGTTTCTCACTATCCTGAGTTTGTTCATACATTTAACATTTTTTTGGTCGAGGGTTGAGGTGAAAAAATGGAGGAATTTGTGTTCTGAATCGTTGACATTTGCCAAAGATGCATCAGTGGTTAATGCGGCACACGTGGACACGTGTGTTATGGACCTGGCAAGGAAGGATTTCTGCATTGCACTATAGAGGAGCAGTTAAAGGATAGAAGGCTATAAAGGCTTGTGGGGTATCGAATCATTGAGTAAGTCTATTATCTATCTTTATAATACTGTATCATAGTGATTGTCTGACTTAGGCTATCCGAGGTTTTTGCCTCAGTAGTTTCTTCGTACATTAGCATTGTGTGTTTTGTTGGCTTGGTTTATTTTACTTAATCACCTAGATGCATATTTAGGATTAACAAGATAAAATTGGGTTAAGTTAAATTGGTTCTCAAAACTAGTGCGAATTAAAATTGGAAAAAGTTTTTTTTTTGGGAAAAATTGTTTTCAACTAAAGCACACAAAAGAAAAAGGGGCCTACAGATAATATAAGAGTTGTGTTTGGCATAAAGAAAGTTAATCAAGTCTTTGCTTTCCAGGCCTAAGAGATGAGTGGTCTCGACTATTAAAAAAAAGAAAAAAAGGAAAAAATCAGGTGTTTGGCTAAAACAAAGCAGGTTTTTTACAAAAAAAATCGCGGTCGACCGGCACGCCACACGCGTTTGACCGGTCCCATGGGTAAAAAGTCTCTGTCTCTGATCCTAGGCAAAATTCAAAATCGCAGTCAATCGGGCTCCAACCCGCGGTCGATCGGGGTACCTATTACTTTGTCCAAACTGATTCTTTGTTTTCCAATTACTCTTTTTACTCCCCTCCCCTCCTTTACTTTTTACCCTCACATTTCATGCCCTATTTTGTCTTTATGCCACACTAACTTCACCCAACTTCAATTAAATCCACCAATTTCTACACAATCAAGGTATAAATTCTTCCTATTTTCTATGTTTCTTTAGTGTTTTAGGTTGGTAATTGTCATGATTTTAAGGTTTATGTATACTTTGACAATTTTTGAAGTTTTTGTTGGGTGTGTCCCAATTGTGTTGTTCCAACCTGTTTTTATGCTTAATTGTTGTATTATAACCATTCATGAACACAAATCATTGATGGATTATTGTGTTTGTTCATGAATGGGACTTGTGTTGGTTTAAATGACACTCACATACCCTTATACAACATTGTACACACCAAGTGTTTGTTAAAATGCCTAAACCAAGTTTGTTTGGGATTTTTAGCATACACTTTCGTATTTTTCACTCGTTGTCGTACGTCGACACATTTTGTTGAAATGGGGTATGTTTTCACCCGATTTCACGCATTTGCACACGCTATTTTAACCTGTTCACCGACCAACTTTAATTGCTCTTTATATTTTTTTGTCTTGCCTAATTATTGTTTTATAGGTTTAAATGGCCACAAAGTACGATTCGACTTAGTGTGTGCCCTCCCAGGGTTTTGAAGGATTCAAGTCATCTTACGTCACCACAATTGGGAGCATTTTATTGCCACGAATGGCCGCATCAATGAGGAATTGGTGCATATTTTTTATGCGACATTCGTGGTGGTGAAAGGGAGGCGATCACCATATGAGGTTATGGTGTGGGGGGTGTAGATATGTGTCGAGATCCTCTAGTGATCCCAATTGTTTTGTATTATTGTAATGGGAAATCTTTTTTTTTTTATTTTGTCTTTCTTTCTTTCTAATTTTATTTTATTAATTTTTTAGTATTGTATTGTATTAAGTTGTTTTGTGAAATTATGGGATGGAAAATGATAATATAGTTGTTAGTTATTTAATGGATTTTGATGTGTGTCACCATCCATTTTTATTAAATCAAATGTTCACCATCAATTTATCTAATATTTGTACTTCAACCCCTCTAGATTATAATGACTTACGACATAATTTCTTTTAACTTAATTTTTGTGCAATTTTTTTTGTTTTTATTTTGTTTGTATAGGGCTCACGTTGACTACCTCCGGGATCGCTCCGAATAGGGGTGATTTATTTAAATCCCTCACTTTTTCATAGTGTCTTTAATTTCATTGAGATAAATTGTGTGTTTCAAGTAATGGGGTGTGTGATTATTCATCTCAATTTCTATTTTATCATCATGAGCCATGTTTATATTTATTAATTTTTTAAAAAACAAATAAAAATAAAACAAGAAGAAAAAAAATCAAAAATTGTTTTTTTATTTCTTTTCTATTTCTTGGGCCACTTGCCTTAATTTCCAATGATAAATTCAATAATTGCCCTATCCAATTGCTAATTCAATTATATATTTTCTATTTCTTTCATGTTATGAAACTTTAGTCCTCAAATTATTCAATATTGAGAATAAATGCATTAATTAAACCTTAAAAACCCATTTGCACTTGAGCATATTTTATAAATGATTCGGTAGGATATTTATAACTTGGTATCTTTTTGTTGCTTTATGTACACTAAAATCGAGCGATCTTTGTACCTTTCATCGTTTACAAGTGTTTATACATTACTCTTTCCTTCTTGAAAATGTTAAATTTGTTAGTAATCTCACTATTCTTTCATTGATCGTTTATTAATTGAGTTCATTATGAAATGTGTTACTTGATCATGATTTCAAAGTTGTTTTAACTCGAGAATTGTGTAAACTTTAAGAAAGTATCATAGGCCCTTTTTGTTATATTACCCATATTGACCTTAACCTTACCTTATATGTTTTCCCTCTTCAACCCCTTTGAGCCTAAATATAGCCTTTCATTTCAAAATCGAAAATCCCATAACCAGCACCACATTAGAGTTCTAAACCATATATATCACTTTCCATACCTTTATTTGGAATTATACTTGAGATTGAATGATGTTCTTGTTATGTGGTTGCAATTAAGAATGTGAGAGTGAAAAAGTGAGGAAAAAAGGGAAGTGAAAAACAAAAGAAAAAGAAAGAAAAAGTGAAAAAAGAAAAAAGAAAACAAAAGAAAAATATGAGAAAAAGAAGAAAAGAAATAGAAAGAGAAGATTGTGTATGATGTATATAGCGTTCATTAATCCCTGTCACTTTCCATTGTTATATTCAATGCTTGTTATGGAAATCATTTTCCAATTTTGAAATTGCCAATAATTTTTTATTATCCCGAGTTTTCATCCCCGAACACATTTAAATCCGTACACATTCCCTTCCTTTTATAACCTTAACCCAAAACCTACATTACAACCCTATAAAAGTCTTATGTGATCCTAAGGTTATTGTAATTCAAATGTCATAATAATTGCAATAATGTTTGAAAATACATTTGACCTCTTTAATGATGATATCCTTTCATTGAGATTGCAAAGATTTTATTTTATATATAGCGTTCTTCATTGATGACATGTGTTCCGCCTAGTTTCCATTTATATTTGCTCATTATGCCTGCATGCCCCGTGTGTTACACCCTATTCCGAGTGCTTATATTTTTTGAGTGTAATATCCGAAGAGGATTGAGTGGAAGCATGCTCTAATTTTTATCCAGGCTATAGGCATTTTTGCTGAATCAAAGCTTTATGCATGTGCATGCACACCACTCAGATTTGAGATTTTAATTCCATATCGTTATTCTTTTAATAATATGTTGAAAAATTTAGTTGTTGTTGAGCTTTACATATTGGTTGGTTGGGCATATTTTGAGGAAGTTTTATATTTGCAGTCATCCCCGAAAATCCTCACGATAAAACAACCATCCATTAGGTTAACCTAGGGGTTTTACTTATGCATTCTAGTACAATTTTGTTCGTTAATTCCTCTATTTACGCTCATATAATGAATAAGCTAGTGTTCGATATATATATATATATATGTGTGTGTGTGTGTGTGTGTGTGTGTGTGTGTGTGTGTGTTTGTATGTTGCAAGGTTTATTTTAATTTTTGTAGGTATTGGAATGCTTAACAGTGCAATTGGTGCTATTCGGGAAGTTTTCAATGTAGTACGCAACTTCAGGGGAATTTTGTAACACCCCGTGTTTTTATTAATTAATATAATTAATAAATTGGAATATTTGAGAAAAATAAAACTTTGGAATAGATGGTCTTTAATAATTAAACACGTTGATTTCTATATTCGAGTTGTAAATTTCCAATCGGAATTATAATAAAATTTTAGAATGATTTTTGAAAGTATTTTAACTAGCAGGTACGTTTTTGTTGAGTTAAAGAATATTTTCCTAAGTGTAAAAGGTGGATTTTAATCGAGTACTAGGGTCGTTGAAACGACATCGTATGTCGTTCGAAGGAGGTAGTATCTCATTCGAACGACCACGTACGTCGTTCGAACGATAGGGGCAGTGGATGGATTAGAGAGTCCTAATCAGATTTTAACTCTTAAATTCTTTAAATACCAAACTGATACGGGGCTGGGACTTCGAAAAACACTTTTCTCTCAAACTTTCTCCAGTAATTTCTCAAAACACATTTTCTCTCGTCTTCAACCCCTAGCCCTTACTTTTAACAGGTTTTGAAGATTTGATTGGTGTTTTCTCAAGAGGAATTCAATCGTCTACTCTGATTTTTATCAAATTAATCACAGGCATAAATACTCTATTCATTTCCTTTAGTATTATGCATTTTAAGTGTTGCCTAGACCTTAAACTCATGTTTCTCTTAAAATCAATTAGCTATCTAATTAGAGAAAGTGGACACTAAAACTCGGGGATGTTTTTATGAAATCTTTTAATATGAATAATATTCATAACCCGTGGGTGCGTAGGATTCATGAGTGAATTTTGGGTTTTGTTGGTGTAGGTTGCATGTAGGAAAAAACCTAGTTTTAAATTAAATAAATTTGGGGTGTATAACTCACGTAATTTATGTAGAGATAATGAAATTTGTCTTTTAATGTATAAATGATGAAATCTCGGTGTATTCAAATTAAAATAATTAAATGGGATTAGTTGGGTGTTTATGACGATGTGAAAATTAAATTAAGATTTAATTAAATTTGACTATCATGCATAGTTTGGTACATTGATTAATTATGCTTATTTGTGTGACTTGTTGGTATTATTTAATTTCCATTTTGACAACGATTTGTTGGGTATTTTTTCTCTTCCTATATTTTAGGATGCCTTCTAGGTATGGGACTAGTGGGTAGGCCTTTTGATGATTTATGCCTTCTAGGTATGGGACTAGTGAGGGTAGATTATTACGACTTTATTATTTCGGGTGCGTGATGATTTTTGATACTTTATCATCGTTACGCTAGCCTAGACATGAGAGTAGGTCGAGGTTTGTGTTAGAAATTCATCCTATACATAGGACATGACGTATTGATAACTTGGGGACCCTTAGGTATGGGACTTAGGGGTATTTTAAGTATCTCACATTAATTAAAAGGGTGGGGTAATTTATAATTTGTGAAACTGAGAAATTGAGAAATTGAGAATTAATGCCTAAGATAAACACAGGTATTAAAATTGATGGTGACATAATATGTTAGGGGCCGACAGTTTAACCGGATCAGTTTGGGCGATTTATATCGTGTCGTGTGTGGAACCTTGTCATATTGCGAGGGATCGAGAGTTTAAATGGATTCGACTGGCTATTGACAAGGGAAAGTGTGACACTTTGGTGGATTACCACCCGGGGCGGGAGGACCGCCATAATAAAAAGTGAGAACAATTATAAACTTGGGTTAATTTAATTAAATTAACATTGTAGAACTTGGGAATTTAAAATCATATTGGTGTGCCTTTTGAAATGGGGATCTCTGCGGGTAGTTAGTGATTTATAATTATCGCATTTAATTAAAATAGTCTATTGTGATATTTATTGGGTATAATGCTACTGTCTGGATTCAAGGATCCTATTTAAGGAGAGTATTGTGTATTCATCCTCGGGGCTCTGACCTCGTGCGTTGACTAACTTTTTCAGGATAAGTTTTGGGGAAGCTGCATAGGATTATCGAAGTTTATCGTTTGGAAGTGTTGCTGGAGTTCATTCATTTTATTGCTTTATTTAGTTAGGCTTTCTTTTTCAGTCGTATTTAATTATGAAGCTTCATTTGAGTTTTAGTGGGCCATCCGGTTCCAAATTTGTTTAGAGGATTTCAGTTGGATTATTCAGTCGACTTATTATTCAGATTTTATATAATCATTATTAGAGATTGAGTTTAATTGGAGTTTTAGCATGTGATGGATATTTTATCACTCAGTTGTTTATGATTATTTGGGATTGATTCAATTATTTATCTTATGGACTGATTTATTTATGTCTCATATCCATCTCATGCTAAGAGTGGTATTTATTTAGTTCACGCCCGGCGTAGTCCGACGACGGTGGCTGTCGACCCCGTCTGTCAGATTGCACGGGGTGTGAGACATTTTAGTCATTTCAACGTTCGATCTTTGTGCCCGATCTCTTCACGAAAGTTATAGTCCTTCGAGTTCGCGTGGCCTCTAACGGTTCATTAATTCGGTTCTTAACGAACATGTTATGACCATTTTCTCGGAGATCTCCTTCTTGATTTTTTTTATAAATCATTTTCTTTTCTTTTATTTTTATTTCTTTTACCACTTACAATATATAAGTGAGTTTTTGATGTATTTGAAGATATCTTTCATTAGCTAGTTTTTGTATTTCTCTATTTAGTGCTTAGGTTAGAGAAGAGGATTTGGAGGGGATTTTGGGTTTTGCTTCTCTCTCTCATAGGGTTTCACCCAAATGGGCTTGTAAGTCACTATTTATCATCTTCTTCCTCTATCCAATCTTCCATTGTTTATTTCTTGTTGTGTTATTTAGTTTTGCTGCTTTATTAACTAGGTTTACTTGATTTCACTTACTTTCTTTCATTTAATTAATGTCATTTAACATGATTTCTAGGTAACTTAGTTTAGATTGTGTTTCTTTTCTTTGGTGATGGGTTTTACGAGTCTAATTCGATTGGATTGTTATTGATTTTATGCCTAGGAGATTTAACGATGTATATAACGTATGCACCGTATTTATGACCTTGCGTGGGTAATTTTCAGGGTATTTGTTGACGCCAAAATCATTGTAGGATTTTATGACAATTTAGGGGGTGACAACTCTAAATTTAATTAATTGAAGAAATGAGAATTGATCTTGGTAGACTTGACTTCCCATATATAACCATTTATACTAATTAACTCGAGGTGAGGGATATTAGTCCAATCTATAGCTTTCATTCATTTTTTTAATCGTTGTTTAAACACATGCCTAGTATTATCTTTTCTTTTCTTTTCTTTTGTTAACAATTATCTTTTACATTTTTATTTTGAAGTATTAAATCAATATAATTTTAACAACTAGTCTTTGTGGATTTTGATACTCGGTCTTGCCACTATACTCCCGTAAAGAGTGTAGTCAATAATTTAGGTTTTTGTATTGAGGAGGTGAAATGAATAATGGCCTGTCCGGGTATCTAAATCCATAAAGACTAGTTGTTAGAATTATATTGATTCAATACTTTCAGGAATAAAAGTGTAAAGGATATTATGTGAGCAAATCATTAAACTAAGCATGTATTTAAACTTAGATTAACAAAATGAGTAAAACTATAGGTTGATAATCCTCTATCTCGCACGGGCTAAATAGCATAAATGGTTACATGAACATACAAGCGCTAACAAGATTAATCACATTTGGACAATTAATTAAACATGTTGTCACCCTATAAATTTTCATAAAAAGCTTAATTTGAGTTCGGTGTCAATGAATATTCCCAAAATTACACATGAAAGGTCATAAGTACAGAACATACATGATATACCCTGTTAAATCTCCTTGTGACATTAGGAACAATTAGCGCATTAAAACTACCCTAGACCTATCATTCCATAGCATAACAACTAATTAACCCATGTGAGTTTAACAATCTTAACCTATATCAAGTTACTTACAAAGCATGTTAAAGGGCATTAATTAAATGAAAGCAATTAAATCTAGGTTAAAAATAAAGTAAACAAATAATAAGGTAAGAAAAACAACAATGGAAACTTGGATTAAAGAGGAAGAAGATGAATAGTGTTCTTACATACCAAAGTGGGTAAACCCTTGGAGAGAGAGAGAAGCAAAAACTCAAAATCACCTCCAAACCCTAATCTCCCTAAAATGCAATAGGGTGAAAAGTATAACCGTGTCAGTACGCGAGTCACTGAATTCGTTTAATCTCCTCAATACAAAAACCTAAACAATTGACTACACTCTTTACGGGAGTATAGTGGCCAGTCCAGGTATCAAACTCCACAGAGACTAGTTGTTAGAATTATATTGATTTAACACTTCAAGAATAAAAGTGTAAAAGAGAATTGTTAACAAAAGAAAAGATAATACTAGGCATATGTTTAAATTACGATTACAAAAAGGAATAAAAATGATAGATTGAGACTAATATCCGCCACCTCGAGTTAATTAGTATATATGGTTACATGGGAAGACAAGTCTACCAAGATTAAATCTCATTTCATCAATTAATTAAATCTAGAAATGTCACCCCCTAAATTATCATAAAATCCTACTATGATTTTGGCGTTAATAAATACCCCAAAAATTACACACGCAAGGTCGTAAATACGGCGCATACATGATATACACCGTCAAATATCCTGTGTAAAATCAAGAACAATCAATTCGAATTAAACTCATAAAATTGATTACCAAAGCAAATCAACCAAATCAACCCAAGGTGAGTTCAATCAACCACAACCTAAACTAAGTTAGCTAGAAAGCATGTTAAATAACATTAATTAAATAAAATAATGGAAGCTTGGATAGAGGAAGAAAATGATGAATAGTGACTTGCAAACCCATTTGGATTAAACCCTAAGAGAGAGAGAAGCAAAACCCAAAATCCCCTCCAAATCCTCTTATCTAACCTAAGAACTAAATATAATAAGATAAAAACTAACTAATGAAAGATATCTTCAAATACAACAAAACCCCACTTATATAGTAAGTGGTAAAAGAAATAAAGATAAAAGAGAAGAGAATAATTTATCCTAAAAATCAAGAAGGATCTCCCCGAGAAAATGGTCATAACATGTTCGTTAGGAACCGAATTAACGAACCGTCGTAGAGCACACGAAGCTGAATAGAAGGGCTAAAACTTTTGTGAGGAGTTCGAGTATGAAGCACGAACACTGAAGTGACAAAAATGCCCCTAAAGTTGGGTACTACATTGAAAACTTCCCGAATAGTACAAATTGCAATGTTAAGCACTCCAATGCCTATAAAAACTCAAATAAACCTTACAACACCCACCCACACCCACACCCACACCCACCCACACACACATACACACACACATATATATATATATATATATATATATCTATTTTTTGATACCCAAGGTTATACAGTATATGAGCGTAAATACGGGAATTAACGGACATAATTGTACTAGAATGCATAAGTAAAAAGGGCGATAATATACAATATTCGTGACTAGTCACAACCCCCAACTCAGACATTACTTGTCCCTAGTGATGAAACAAAACAAAACTAGTCCAATAGATGGCGATACAAAACATAAATAATAAAAAATATACAAGTACCACTTTCGCGGGCGGACGATTACATTTAGTGTATGCGATAAGCCATTAAACCCCCAAGTTACCCTAGTGGACGAGTGTTGTCTCATGAGGGTTTTCAGGGATGAAACCCACAGACATCAAATTTCCTCAAAATATGCCCAACCAACCAAAGTGCCAAGCTCAACAATAACTAAATATTTCAACATATAATTAACAATGCAAAAGATAATTTTACGCAAAAACCCAAAACTATTAACATTAAAAGAATAACCATATGGAATTAGCACCTCAAATGTGAGTGTGTGCGTGCACATGCATAAAGTTTTAATTCGATAAAAATGCTTACAACCCGGGTAAAAATTAGTGCATGCTTCCACTCAATCCTCTCCGGATATTACACTCAACAAATAGAAGCACTCATAATAGGGTGTAACACATGGGACATGCTGGCATAATGAGTAAATGTAAATAAAAACTAGTCTTCACATGTCATCAATGATGAACGCTACATAAAAAGTCAAAACTTTAGAATTATTGACTGCACTCTTTGCAGGAGTATAGCGGCCAGTCCGGGTATCGAAATCCACAGAGACTAGTTGTTAGAATTATATTGAATTTAATACTTCAAAAAAAACACGTGTAAAAGATAATTGTTAACAAAGTCATGTGTTTGGACTATGATTACAAAAGGGAATAAAAACTATAGATTGTGACTGATATCCTTCACCTCGAGTTAATTAGTATAAATGGTTACATGGGAAGACAAGTCTATTAAGATTAAAGCTCATTTCATCAATTAATTAAATCAACAGTAGTCACCCCCTAAATTGTCATAAATGTCTACTGTGATTTTGGCGTCAATAAATACCTCAAAAATTATACACATAAGGTCGTAAATACGACGCATACAGGATAAACACCATTAAATATCCTAGGCATAAAATCAAGAACAACCTAATCGAATTAAACTCATACAACCCATCACTAAAGAAAAGCAACCAAATCAGCCCAAGGTGAGTTCAATAAATCAAAACCTAATCTAAATTAGATAGAAACCATGTTAAATGACATTAATTACATGAAACTAATAAATGAAAGAAAGTAAATCTAGGTTACAAAGCAAGTACACAAATAACAAAGCATGAAAAAGAGCAATGGAATCTTAAATTAAAGAGGAAGAAGATGAATGGGGTTCTTACAAACCAAAGTGGGTAAACCCTAGTAGAGAGAGAAGATCCACCCAAAGTCCACTCCAAAACCGTAACCTCCTCTAACCTAACTAATAAAAAGATGATAAAAACAAGATTATGAAATATATCTTCAAATACAACAAAACCCACTTATATTGTAAGTGGTAAAAGAAATAAAGATAAAAGAAAAGAAAAGGATTTATCCTAAAAATCAAGAAGGAGATCCCCAGGGAAATGGTCATAACATGTTCATTAGGAACCAAATTAACGAACCATCGGAGGCCACTCAAAGCCGACTCGAAGGGCTACAACTTCTGTGAAGAGTTCGGGCACGAAGCTCGAACATTGAAATGACTAAAATGCCCCTGAAGTTGCGTACTACATTAAAAACTTTTTGAATAGCACCAATTGCACAATTAAACGTTTCAATAGCTATACAAACTCAAATAAACCTTGCAACACACACACACACACACACACACACACATATATATATATATATATATATATATATATATATCGAAACCCAAGGTTATACAGTATATGAGCGTAAATACGGGAATCAATGGACACAATTCTACTAGAATGCATAAGTAAAATGGGTGATAATAAACAATATTCGTGACTAATCAGTTTGTATCATTAATGCTTACTTCTTAGACATCATTCCTGGAGATTCTAAAACATATCAGAGCTCCAATATAATATGTAAGGCTTTTAGAAACATTCAAGGCCAAGATGTGCTTTTTATTGTTGAATTTTTAAATAGCTCGAACTTCCCAGGACTCCAAAATCATAACATGAAATTAAAGATCATCTCACTGATTATGCTTCTAAGAAATATAAACCATACCGAAGGTATTTGTAATGGAACAAGATTGATCATAACACAACTATCTCCATTAGTGATCGAGGCCAAAATTATCACAGGGTTGAACATAGGAAAAAAAATTATTCATCCCAAGAATAATTATGTAGGGAACGGACTCAAACTGGCCCTTTATTATAAGAAGAAGTCAATTTCCAGTTCAAAATTCTTTATCTATGACAATCAATAAAATCCAAGGACAGACACTCGATCAAGTTTCCATTTACTTACCCAAACCAGTCTTCAGTGACGGTCAACTATATGAGGCTATTTTTAGAGTAACTTTAAGTAGCGATCTAAAATTATTTATAAATAATGAGGACTACATTGATTACTATTACACAAAAAATATTGTATATGATGAGGTTCTTTCATCTATATCAATAGGTATAATTACCTAAACCATATAGTTATGACTATCATTAATACTTTCAAATCTTCCTCTACTACCTTATATATGTGTCATCAAAATTGTTTTGCTATATCATCCAATTGAATCATGAACCACATCATAAGACTTGAATATCAAAGGAAGGGAAAGGATGCTTAAAAAATAACTGTTCACGTGGTGTGAAAATGGGAATCCAAACAAAATACGCTGATAACGAGAAAATCTCATATGATATGCTATTACTTGATGACCAGGTAAATCAATTTGAAAAATATCATGTAAATTTATCTTATAACATTTTGCCTCAAAACTACTAAAATAAGAATTTGTAGAATACAATATTCAATTACTTTTGCTTTGCAGTGCGACTCTACATGCTGTGATACGGAAATACTTCTTTGGAAAATTCAAAAATATACTTGAGGAAGGTAGAGTTTGCACAATTACAAACTTCGGAGTTGTGGAAAACAAATATAGCTACAGAGTTTCATCACGGAAGTTCATGATCGAGTTCATACCATCATCTAAGATAATACGTTGTGAAGGAGAGAACTAGTTCATTTCCAAACATCCTTTCCAATTTGTGGAATTCAAAGAATTAACGTCTAAATTAGGCAACGACACATGCCTCCCGGGTAAATAATATTCATAACTCATTTTTACTTATTAAGTATACATTTAATTTAATTTATATCTATATAAGCCTTGTTTATGTCCTTCTCAGATGTTTCGAGTCTCTTGATTACTATGTTGTCTATTGAGGATCAGTTTGCTAAGGGTTCAATAGTTAAAAAAAAGAGTTTTATAGCTTGAAAATCCGAGGTAATAATTTTTTATATATTAACATTGTCTTTTACTTTCAAATGCTTTATAAAATAACAATGTTTCATTTTTGGCAAACAACATTGTTGTACCACGACAAGGGTGTAAAGATTTCTATCACTCTATGGGCTGAGGAAACATCACTGATAAACGACGAATCATGAAAACAATTCTTAGGTCATTTGATAGTAGTCGTTACATCGACAACAGTTAGGTAGTTTAGAGGTACTTAAAATAATATGTGCTTCTTTTTCATATTAATAACCGTTACAAATTTGTAAATAACAGGAAAAAGAACTTAGCAATTTTAGCCCCGACATTATCAATCTTAATGAAGGTCTAAGCAGTAGCCAAGTAATTTTATCATTAACTCCAAGTTTTCCTTTCCTAAAGCACATCTCTGATACGAATGGGATTGAATATGAACACAGTTCAAAAAGGAAGAAATTTGTCAGGTAATTCAAAAAAATTTAACAACGTTCTTCAATAATATTTTCAATGCATAATTTAGATATTTATTAGTTTATATTTGTTATTACTTAAATGCTAGAACATGGATGAAACGAAAAATAAATTACGTTATATCCGAAATGGAGTACTTCAAACAATTTGGAGAATAAAATTGGGGATGCAAATGAGATGGGTCATGAATTGCTAAATACCGTCGATACAATTAATATTTACAAAATTGTTTATTCTACTATGTTTTTTCCAGATGTTATGTAGTTATATTTCTTTTACATGTTTTGGAATCATAAATCCTCTGTAGTTTTTAATCGATTTCCTATTTTGGTTTAGCTTCTTTTATGTGTTCGTAATTCCTCAGGTGTTTTTCCTACTCTAACGTATGCACGGGTTTCCAACTAGTTGGTTACATATTTTGTGTCCACTAGTTTAATAATATTTTTGTTTTATTTTATATCTGCATCCTATTTATACTCCAATATTGTATAAGTGGAAAGTCGATAATTTATATGAATTGATATAATCTCTGTGGGTTCGATCCGTACTTACACTCACTATATTATAATAGCCCGTTCACTTATGGTAACTTATAAATTTGACAACAAATTTTTGGCACTATCTTCTATACGAACTTTTCTTTCTCTGCACATACTTTGCTAATATTATTTATCACTCGGGTACCCCTCCTTGCTCGGAGCCTCAAGTACATTTTCTTATTCCATTGCATATACTTTGTAAACTTTATTTTATTTCTTGGACTTGTTCATTATTCTCCACCTTTTTTTTTCAGCCGATCAATGTGACGATTGAATTGAGTGCTCGCGTGACTTTAGTGCCTCAGGTATAATAGTGGTTTTGATCAATTTCTGTGAAATATGTTTTTAAACTGTTCTTACTCTTATTGATTGTTCAAGTCGAGTAGGCTGATGGTAGATCTCTGGTCTTCTCATTTGAAATTTCTTCCGAACAATAAGTAAGTTGATAATTTATTTTATCCAGACGTCATTCAATTTGACTTTTACTTTTATCCCATTTGTTGTCTTGTAGGAGAGAGAGCAATGCAAGCTACTTGGAAACATGCTCATTCCCATGGGACTTCAAGTGAGTTTTCCTTGTCTATATTGAAGGTCAAAACTTTCCTTTATATTTTCTATCCTTTTGACTTCCATTTTTTTCTTCCTCCTTTTTTTTGAAGGTTGAGCAAAGAGAGGAAGGATCAAAGGCCACCCAACTTGGCAGTGGTGAAGAGAGTGGGAGCGATCAAGGTGGTGAAGTCTCTTGAGTTGACTCGGGGTATGAGAGTTCAATGGATATAAGGTTTATCTACACTAACAAAGAGGCTCTAGGAGAGTATCTACGAGAAATATGGTTTGACCGCTTTGTAGAGCATTTTTGCGAGGATGATAAGACTATGCTTGAACTTATATACAAAAATTTTACCGAGATACATTCATGAGCGAATCCGTTCACAATGTTGAAGGTATCAACATTACCAATTTGGGGCCTCGTCTAATCATCTATGACGATTCACATCTAGGCCCCCCAAAGATCTAAATTTTGCACATGCTTTCCACTTTCTAGCTGCCATCAAAGATTTGGAGGACTGCTACCACTTCAAGCTAGATTGGTTGAATGAGGCTGTTCGAAATATCATTCATCCATCTGTGAAGAAGTTAGTGAAGGCCAAGACTACAAAATAATCTAAATCCTAAGAGCAACAAAAGTGAGCTACAAATATGAGGGAACAAATAAAGTCCCTTGAACTCCAACTTGATAAAGTTTTAATTGACGAAGAGGAGAATGATCACCGAGTGACTAGGATTAATAGATAAATAAATTCCCGTTAGGGAAATTATTATGAAAGATAAACCCTCCCCCTTCCTTGTAACGGGAGATTAGACTATGTATCTCTTAAGTGTTTTTAATAGTATTATAATATTTTTCATTCTTTCAAGTAAGACATTTTGTGAAATTAAAAGAAATTTAAGTTATTTATACTTTTTTTATTATGCGCACACTTTTCACTTTTATCATTTTTGAGCAAACGACTAATCTTTTGTCACGTTCTTATTTCTCTTCACTTATACCATGGGAATCTATAAATTTCCTTACCTACAATTTTTTTTTTATTTGAGCAGGATAATCGTAGCAAGAAGTGTTCTGCTATGGATTCATAATGGTGAGAGTAGAGCATTATGTAAATACTTTGTTCAAATAGAAGAAATATCATTATGTTTAGTTATAACACATTGTCCATAAACAATAATATAACATGTTTAATTTAATCAGAAGCGTAAACATTCAAGTAACATAAACTTCACTATTATAACTAAGAACAAAATTTTTGAACAATTTAATGTTATCGTACTAAGGATTGTTCATGAAAGGAAACTTAATATTTCATTAAAAAAATCTCTAACTTTGAGACCTTTTTAGCATAATATTTATTGAGCTACTTACATTTGATTGATTGAAGACATTCACTTTCTGGCTATGAAATATGGAAATACCTTGACTTCCATACTCCTCTAGCCATAATTGGTTCTTCCTAACTACGATTGAATTTGGGAGTAGACCTGCTTCTCAGATGATGAGTGGATATTCGAAGGATAAAAACATCCACTCGAAACTCCCTTGGTTTGACTAAATTATCATATCCCATGAGAGTTGATGAGTATAGATCTTGAAATTCTTATTTTCCTTGTACCAATGCTCGTCCAGTGATTACAGTTGTACGTGTCTAGAATCTGGTTATAAATCATAGTTTAACACCATCCTTGTAGAGGGTATCATTAATTCAATTAGAAATACAATTTTTATTCCATACACAAGGGGAAATTGAGTGAATCATGTGGGTTTCCTCTTTGAAGTCCTATAGGCCTATAGAACCATAAGAAGTTTATCATCCCAAGTCCCTGGAAGGTCTTATAACATTTTCTTGAGGATATTGATCACTTTGGTAAGAGCAAAATTTATAATTGGTCATTTTACTTTTATTTAGCTTATCCCATTAAACCCTACAACACCTTCTAACCTGCTTTATTAAAATATTCAATCATAAATGTAAACATTAACCATAATGAAGTAATACTGAGTACTAATGGCATAAATAAATAAAGTAACCAAATAACTCTCAGCAAGTCCCAAGTAAAATCATCCAACTAATTCATGAAGTAAAATAACAAAGTCTAAAAATGAAAGTTGTCTAATTATGGGGAACATGCCAGAAATAAAATACTAGAATAACATTATAACTATATACAAGGGATTTAGGCATCTAAGAAAATACTGCATGCATCCATAACTGGTGCAGTATCGTCTGATTGTAAGGATAAGCTAACCCTAACATCCCTTTGGCTGAGCACCTAAAAGGTTTTAAAAATGTTTTTGATACGGATGAGTGCCCAAAACATTTTGAAAATATTTTCAAGTATTTAAAATGCAATAATGAATATGCAGCAAAATTATTCATGTTTATCTGGTGTCGCACTCACGTGGGAATATCCTCGCCCCTCATCTATAGTGCGTTCCTAACACATGTATTTTAATTTTCTAGGGCTAGCCCTCCTAACTAGTCTTGTCAATTTTAACATAGCCAATACGTTGACCCTCTAGCTCAACTATGCTACACGCATCTTACTTTACTTTTCTTATTACTTAGCTAATCACGTAAGCTATATCATAGTAATTCTTAATTATAATCTTACAGTAATATAATAAACGTAACTATACACATATACATATATTTATATGTATATATATATAGCATCCCCGAGATGTCTTCCCGAGTGCATCCCTTAGTATGCTATGATACACCAAGTATGTCCCATACCATCCCTGGGCCACCGAGTCAAAATCTCATCACCAAACCCAAATTGTAAAAACATATTACAGGCGGTCATAAACATATATTCATGGGTCATAAACATACCACATTATCCCCCCGAACTCGAAACTCAGCTATCCCCACTCAGGGATAGTGGTTGTGCAACAATACTATGACCTGGGTAAACGACACAACACTTGCTGGTCACGCTAGGGTGGATCTCCCACTACACGCAACCTCCAATGATATCATAACTAAATTATATATGTTCAGATATAAATCTATCACATATAGACACACACACACACACACACACACACACACACACATAATCGTCTAACATGCATAATGTCTCTCATAGCACTAGCCCATAAATCCTGAGTTTATCCCAATTCCCCAATTTTTATCAAGTATTCACTTACTTATGATTAGATATCTAACTTCACATTTGTAGTCAACGTACTATTCTACCTGAGCACTTATCCTATTCCTTCACGAAATCCTAACTCGATTTCATAATGATTATCTCAGCACTTTTCACCCTAGTATACTCGTAATCTCTTACCCGGAATTTACCCCTGTTTAACCTAAGGTACTTTCTAACCTTCCATTTTTATTTCCAGAAGTCCTATTCCATCTCTCGGACTCCATAAACCATGCCGAAACATAAATGGTCCAATAAAAACTAAAAAAGGCAAGGGAGGTCAGCACAATAAATTGAACCGATTTGATGATTGAATCAGTTCACTCTCCTTAACGAAAGAGTTAGGTTCTGCTGGGTTGCCAATACAAAATTTTGACAGAATTCTCCTCTTTCCCTTTAACCTTTGGAGTTCTAATTTTCACCCAAGCCACTAATATATTTACTAGATCAATCCCAAATATAAGTTTACAGGTTTCTACATATACATCATCCCAACAAACATCTAACTCATGAGATTATCAATTTACATCAAGATTTGTGCGTGGTTTCAGCCTTAATCCAAGATTTCATCTTTTATTATTTAGATAACTCAAGAATTCATCTATATCATTCTATTCACATCAGATTTAACATGTTAACATAATAAAGTTCCTCTTCAATGATTTCACTTACCAAATTCCCATTTTACATGTTTCTCCCATCCGAGAATTTGTGTTCTTCCGATATCAAATTTATACATAAATTATTAAAATTAGACTAGGATTAAAGCAATCTAAATACTTGATTTGATATTAAAGAATTTATAAGACTCTCCCCTTGACTTCCACTCTTAGCAATGTTCTTGAGCCCTGATGAACGTGATCTCCCACTCAGATCCCTTTTATTTAATTTTCTCCCTCTTCTTCTTCTTCTTCTTCTTCTTCTTCTTCTTCTTCTTCTTCTTCTTCTTCTTCTTCTTCTTCTTCTTCTTCTTCTTCTTCTTCTTCTCTCAAATCCCTAGCCACTTGAGTGGTTGTATGGATTCCCTTTCCATCCACATTACCTAATTATAACCCTAAAGATTCCAAATTCTGAAATTACGTTATCCCTATGTGTAAAATATCCCAAATACCCTTTTTTGCTCCCATTTAGTCTAAAAAGCCCTTGAAACCCAATTATAACCCCTGAGTACCTATTTCTAACTATTTCAACCCATTCTAGACCATTAGTGCACTAGAAAACACCATCTAAGTTATCTAACATTTATTTTCCATCTCACGCCCGACATGACTCTAACTGCGTGTCCCAAATGAGATGCCATTAAACCTGTTTCCTTAACTCACTTAAGACATAATATAATTTAAAGTATTTTTATTTACTCATCACACAAGTAAATATAAATACGCATAAATATTAATCCACATAAATAATAATCCACTTATTCCCTAATTAATATTTATTTAAGTCACTTTATTTATCAATATAATTAAATTACGTGCACGCGTGTAATTTCAAAAATGCTAAAAAATACACGGTTTTACAATGTCGTTCGAGCAAGATGCGAATGGTCATTAGAATGAGGTTCCAGGATTCGAACGGGATCTTAAGCGTTGCCTTTTTAGTCAACTCTCGAACGTCATTTGAAGTTTCGTTGGAAATCATTTGAATGACATTAGGTACATCATTCGTTTCAGGTAGCTGTTCATTTGAACGAGTACGCGTGTTTTTATTTTTTGAAGCAAATATGATGCAATATTTTATACCTATGTCCTTATAATAACTTTTCCTATAAAAAGAGATGTGGGGATACATTTTTTTCTAAGGCTTTTTAGAGTTCATTTGTGATTAAACTCTATAATTTTTCATCTAAACCCCTTGGATATTTTTGGATCACTTTTCTAAAACAAGAAGAGCAAAATCTAAAGTTCTAAACCCTTATAGATAAATTATCTATTGCTGATTTGTGGAGTCGAGGCTCTATGGATAAAGAAGATCAAAATTGTGTATTCCTAAGGATGATCCGTGGATATTGAGACAATACCTACTTACTGTGGGCGGTGCTGGACTACATCATTTTTTGTTGAAGATTTGAAGACTCTTGTGCATTATAATTAGTGGATCTCTAAGTAGTTTGTAAGTCATTACGTGTCTGTCTTATCTCTAACATATCTAAATTATAAGTTTTTCCTGAAAAAGAATTTCCCTCTATTTCTTCTTCTTCTTTTTCTTTTTCTTATTTGGTTTGGATATATGGTTTGGGTTTGGGTTTACACAATCTTGAATTTTCACTTTAAATTAAATCAAGATAAAATTTGGTAAAAAATAAATCTTTGTGTGAGTGAGCTAATATATGGATTATATATATAACTCCTACTTTCTTAAATTGTTATCAGAGCTGGTTACACTAATTTATTATACGATCTTCAAATTGGGATTATATGGATAATTTGTATAATAGGTTAACTATTTTTGATGGGTAAAATTATGCATTTTGAAAACCTAAAATGAAGTCGGCACTGAAGTCAATTGATGAGAGAGTCTAGCTTGTTTGTGAAAGAGGGTGGGCACTACCTACTATGACTAACGACGATGACAAAAGTCTTAAACCTGTTAGTGCCTGGTCATAAGATGATTTTAGATGGAGTAATTTAATTCTCGTGACTTGAGTGCAATCACTCTCGCTGAATTTCATCGCATTATGACGTATACCACGTCTAAGGAAGTGTGGAATACCCCCAATTTACTCACGAGGATACTGACACTGTGAAAGATTCTAAGCTATAATATCTCACCAAATAGTTTGAGACCATTACTATGCTAGATACTGTGACTTTTGATGAAATTTATGCATATTTATCTGATATAGTCAATTCTAGCTTTAATTTAGGTACGATAATTCCTGGTACGAGAGTTATGAAATTGATCCCTATCATCCTGTTTCATCCCTAAAGTCGCGATCCTAAATTCTTTAGTCATTTTAAATATCCTTAGGTTATAAAAACTCGTGGAAGACCTTTAAACTTTTGAAATCGATATGTTCCCTAAAATTTGAAATTCTTAAGAAGAAGGGATTTCTTTAAAAAACCGATCTAAAAAGATAAAACAAGAGGTTTCTTTTGACTCTGAATTTGATTTTGATCTTAATGATACTGTCATTTTTGCGAAAAAGTTCAAAAAATTTCTCAAATTTAACAAAGAAAATTCTTCCAAAGAAAATAAAAGTTTTGAGAAAAATAAAAGTGTCAATGAGGGAAAAAACCTTTCTAATAAAGACAAAATGAGATGTTATGAGTGTGAAGGAAAGGGCCACAAATACCATGAGTGTGAACTAGACTAAAGAGACAGGTCAAAGGCAAAACTACCTGCAAAGTCACTCTTAGCGATAGTGACATTGAGTCGGTGGATTTCGGGGATGTATCACTGCATGAACCAAAATTTTGTGCTTTTATGGCCAATCATGAGAGTACTTTTAGTTCGTTCCACATCGATGAGGAAAATTCTAAAATGTGATAGCCTCGACACTTTGTCAAACCATTCTGGAGATAATGGGAGTGATGAATAGAATTTGAGTGAGGGAGAAGGTGTACTTCAAAGCCCTTACGATGAACTTTACAAATATTTTTTGAGAACCAAAAAGAAAAGTAGATGTTTAACTCTTAGGATGCTTGGTTTAGAGAAGGATGTGAAAGTTTTGACAGAGTGTGAGGCGTCGATGAGTTAAATCGAGAAGCTGAAAGTTTCTTTGTGTGAGCAATTAGTTATGGTTGGTAGGAAAAATACCGATTTGACCAATATTATGGATAGTCTTACGAAAGATCATCAAGCTACATTGAAGACTCATGAAAAACTTGATGCCCATGTCTCCCAGCTCGAGAACGATCTTGACTGTGATCGAAAGTTTAAGGTCATTATAAAGGGTACATCTAAGAAGGTTGGACAGATGTTCCTCAGTATCGCATTAGGTTTTAATAAGAGGTGGGGAATAGGTTACAACGGTGCATCCGCTTCCAATGTCGTACCCAAACCAATTCTTGAGTTTGTGATGGATCCTTATAGGCCTCAACATAACTCATCAAGGAGACCTAACCCACCAAGTAGAGACTGTCCTATAAGTTTTAACTAACGTAGACCTAAGCCTGTTTATGTTTGTTCCCATTGAAAAAAAGAAGTCATCTTAGGGAATTTTATTTTAAGCTGGGGGAAAGTTTCTCACATGCCACTCCCCGATATACTCCCCCATGAGTCCAAAAAAGTTCACACACATGCTCCCACACATGTTACTCCATATGGTGCCACACACAATTATAGAGATTTTGCTCATTTTTTTAGAGCAAGTAGAGTTTTTGGTCAATACTTCGTAGTGTTTGAAGGAGGAATTTCAAAGGATGTCTACTCCTTTTAAGAACACCTTCGGGACTAATGATTGAGGTTATGACTTTTATCTAGTATAGGGTGATTATCAAGCTGCGTTCATTTGTCCTTATTTCTAGATTGTATTATATTTTTACCTTTTTATATGCTTTTATTTAAAATTTTTTTAAAATCCCCAAAATATTTTTTATTTTTAGAAAAAGTTTGAAAGATTCCAAAAATTTTTTGAAGAGTGTGCGACTGTGTGATAATTGATTAAATTAAATTCGCAAGTTTCCAAGTAACCCTTATTTAATTAGAGTCCCTAAACATGCATCTAAAGTGCAAGTGTCAACCCATAAACAAATAAAGCAATCAATGCAGTAAATATGCTGAGACACAAATTTCAGGAAAAAACCCCTTTCGGGTAAAACCTTTATTTCACTATGAATATATAAATCACAACTTACAATTACATAGAGAAATATGCAATGGATCAACACGTAGCCAACCCACAAAGACACGCAGTCTTGAACTCAGCAAGAGAATACACGCATCACCCTCCAAGGACTCGCAACCCAAACAACAAAGGAAGAATCGCAACTCTCCTCAATGACACGCAACCATAAAACTTTGTAGAGACTCCCTCAGCAATGACTGCAGCCCTCGGTTGCAAAGATCTCTCCACAAAGATGAACAGTAGCAAAGCTTGTGTTCTAGGTTTCAAAACGATTCACAAAAGTAATTGAGATTTTTGTGTGTGAATCAAAAATATGTTTGACACATCAAAAAATGAAGTCTTCTTGTGTTTGAACTCTTAAAAACGTTTTCTCAAAGACTTAAAGAAATACACCACCAAAATAGTTATATATATAGGAAATATGAGCTGGTGGATAAACATTACACGAAAATGTTCGATTTTATCCCAGGCGGACCGGTCTGACCTCGGATCGGTTCTTTTTAAAATAGGCTTCTTCGGTTCGCAATCAGTCTGTGGTATACTGGAGCAAAGCGGATCGGTTCGGTAGGGAGGCAGACCGGTCCGACTTTCCAGAAAAATTAAAATTCTTTTAAAAACTTCATTTTGCTTGAAAAAATTACTTCTTATTTTTTATAAAAATATTTTATAAAAAATTTCCCAACACTAAATATGAAGCTTAAGGAACTTAAAAACAAAAATTTACCAAGTTCATTCTCGCAGAGGTTATGATGTTGAAGAAGCTTTGATATTCAGATCCGTTGTTGTAGATGCGATCTTGAATTTCTTCAACGGTGTAACGGCGTACGACATACAAATTGATAATGGACAAAAATGCCCTTACAAATCTCCTCCTATATCTATGCCGGTACATACATAAAAAATATCCAAATTATCAACTAATGACCTATACAAATCTACCCTCCCATGAACCCTAAATGTGGAAAGATACAAATGTTTAAATCTTCATCGTTTGTTCTTCAATCTTCAACAATCATCAAATCTCAGAGCTTTTCTCATCAGGGTGTGCAACATATTGATCTTCAATCTTCATACCTACACACATGAGACAAAGCAAATACCACGTGGCATATCGAGTTTGAAATGAGATAAACATAGATACCAATTTATGATAAAAGCATAAGCTAAATCTCAAAAACTCCCCCAAAATTCAAACTCCCCCATAATATGATAATTCTTTCTCCCCCTTTTTATGATGTCCCTAAATAGACAAATGAGAAGAATGAATCAAATAAGCAAAATCAGGGTGTCACGGTACACAAAACAGGGCATCAAACAATATGGTAAACGTGCTCTTGCAAGGAGATGCTCAGAAACAATGCACAAACTATTTTTAATTTTTCAATTTTTTCATACAAAAAAAATAACATACCAATTTGAAAAAAATATGCTACAAAAATCACACCATGGATTTAGACTCATACAACCAAGTCATGGAAATGGAATGAATGGGTGTGAACACATTCGATAGGTAAATCAACTCAATCAATCATATGTGCATGATGCATATATGTACCCCTAACGAATGAACATCAAAAGTATCCTTAGGTGAAAAAAATTGTTAAATTTAGATGACATCGTCTTATGCAAATCAACAAATCAAAGTCAAAATGATTTCCACCCCAATAATAAAATTCCTCCATTTTTAGGTCCAATTTAACGGTGGCTTAGTATTCGCAAAGGCAAAATGATCCTTTCGTAGCCCTTCCCCGTTTTCAAACAAGGAACACAAACTCACAAAACGGTTTTTATATGCACAATTTCCTTATCAAAATTTATCACGCTTGGTTTGTTTTAAGGACAGGATTGAAGTGAAAACACCCAACCAACATGTGATAAGACAAACACAATAATCAAACAAATCCGTGCATGTGTGCAATAAAGGAAACATGAGTCAAACATGTAGGAAGTAACACTTAATTACATCTTAATGACTCCAAACATTATAAAGCACATGGATGAATTTACGTATTATCTCAAAACACTATCAAATAGTCACATGAAAATAATGGAATGATGTTGTGACTCGGTCATCCTAAGTGTCCATCCATAAACGGTGCAAACAAAATACAAAAATCTTTTTGGTTTTTTCAAAAAATTTATCAAAATAAAATCTTTTTGTATTTTTCTAAAAAAAATAAAACATACAAAAATTACATGTCACAACGCTAGCAAAAATATATCAAAAAGCATAACTAGCGTATGAATAACATGCAAACACAATCATCTATATGATATGGCAAGAGAAGATGTAACAACCCGCGTAATTTTGGGCTATTTTAATTAATTTTTAGAAAATGGAGGAAAATAAAGTTTTTGATAAAATTATTTTTATTGCTCAAATATGTTGGTTATTATTTTTAAAGGCGAGAATTTCAAACGGTTTCGAAATCGGAGTTAAAACGGATTTTAAAATGATTTTAAAATGTTTTTAACTCTTGGAGTTGTTTTAACTTCCAACTCTTCATTTCTTTGCTTTATTTAAAGGAGTCTTTTGGATTCCAACTCTTCATTTCTTTGCATTATAAAAGGAAGTTGTGGGCAACCTTTTTAACTTACTTTTGGCACAAATTTTGGCAGCAAATATATTTTATATTCCTCTTCTTTTTATATACATATTGGCCCTTGAGATTTATGAGTTCCAACCTTAGATTAGAGGTGTTCTTGGGGATATTTTGTTGGAGGATCTTGGAGGAGATTTTGTAAATATTTTGTGTTGATCTTGAGGATGTGATCATTGGTTTCTCATCATGGTTTAAAGTATGGGGTTTTACACAATATGCTCCTTAAATCTCGCGAGTGTCATTCTCTTTGAATTCTTGTTTAATTGAACTCATATTTGAATTGATAAATTCATTGAAATCTGGAAAATAATTGTTGAAATTATTTTGATTCATGTGGTATCACTATATTGTTGTTGAGCACGCTGTGATGAGATTTTAATATGGCACAGATGTTGGGCACCCGCCAAAATTCCTGTTTACCGGGCTATGGCTTGTTAAAGCATATACGGATGTGGTGAGGCCTCGTGACCCAGTTAAAGTGTTGTTGAGAAATTATATTGATAAATGCTTTGAGATTTGCATTTTGATTTGAATATTCATACTCGTGTTGTTACGCTTTGTTCATCGTTATTATAATTGTTGAGCATCTTTCTTGTCGTATTGTGTACTTCCCCATATTTTATTTTAGTTGGCAGGTTAGCGTGGATTTGAGCGCTTTGGATTATTGGGATTATTTTAGCGTGGAGTATTTGGGAAGACTTTTAATACAGGTTGGAAGAATTGTATTAATTATTTCATTGGTGTATAAAGCATTTTTATTCGAGTTAGATAGTTGTATTTTATTATTCGAGAGACGTTGTTGTATTTTATTTGAAGAGAATTGAGATTAGTGGATTTATATTATTGTGGGTTTATTTAGATGCTCTATACCTTGTCACTTGTAGATTTGGATTTATTTTATCGCATTAGCGCTCCGTTCGCTCTCCCCGAGCGAGCGGGGTGTTACAAATGGTATCAAAGCTTAGGTATACGACAACCCTCGGGTCTTGGGTTTTGGGTTCATTGCTTGGTTAGTAATTTTTGGAGATAGAAAATTTTAGGTGAAATTCGTGATAGGTTTTGGAATTAGATGTGAGGAATTTATACTTGGAGACGAAATTATTTTTGGAGATTAGTGGCCTGATTTTGAGAGTTAGGCCTTCGACGAATTTCGAGGGCGAAATTCCATTGTTAGTGGGGAAGTGTAACAACCCGCGTAATTTTGGGCTATTTTAATTAATTTTTAGAAAATGGAGGAAAATAAAGTTTTTGATAAAATTATTTTTATTGCTCAAATATGTTGGTTATTATTTTTAAAGGCGAGAATTTTAAACGGTTTCAAAATCGGAGTTAAAACGGATTTTAAAATGATTTTAAAATGTTTTCAACTCTTGGAGTTGTTTTGACTTCCAACTCTTCATTTCTTTGCCTTATTTAAAGGAGTCTTTTGGATTCCAACTCTTCATTTCTTTTCATTATAAAAGGAAGTCGTGGGCAACCTTTTTAACTTACTTTTGGCACAAATTTTGGCAGCAAATATATTTTATATTCCTCTTCTTTTTATATACACATTGACCCTTGAGATTTATGAGTTCCAACCTTAGATTAGAGGTGTTCTTGGGGCTATTTTGTTGGAGGATCTTGGAGGAGCTTTAGTAGATATTTTGTGTTGATCTTGAGGATGTGATCATTGGTTTCTCATCATGGTTTGAGGTATGGGGTTTACACAATATGCTCCTTAAATCTCGCGAGTGTCATTCTCTTTGAATTCTTGTTTAATTGAACTCATATTTGAATTGATAAATTCATTGAAATCTGGAAAATAATTGTTGAAATTATTTTGATTCATGTGGTATCACTATATTGTTGTTGAGAACGTTGTCATGAGATTTTAATATGGCACGGATGTTGGGCACCCGCCAAAATTCCTGTTTCCCGGGCTATGGCTTGTTAAAGCATATACGGATGTGGTGAGGCCTGGTGACCCAGTTAAAGTGTTGTTGAGAAATTATATTGATAAATGATTTGAGATTTTCATTTTGATTTGAATATTCGTACTCGTGTTGTTACACTTTATTCATCGTTAATATAATTGTTGAGCATCTTTCTTGTCGTATTGTGTACTTCCCCATATTTTAATTTAGTTGGCAGGTTAGCGTGGATTTGAGCGCTTTGGATTATTGGATTATTTTAGCATGGAGTATTTGGGAAGAGTTTTAATACAGGTTGGAAGAATTGTATTAATTATTTCATTGGTGTATAGAGCATTTTTATTCGAGTTAGATAGTTGTATTTTATTATTCGAGAGACGTTGCTGTATTTTATTTGAAGAGAATTGAGATTAGTGGATTTATATTATTGTGGGTTTATTTATATGCTCTATACCTTGTCACTTGTAGATTTGTATTTATGTTATCGCATTAGCGCTCCGTTCGTTCTCCCCGAGCGGGCGGGGTGTTACAGAAGAATCATGTGCAGGCAAACGAGAATCAACTTGTCTAAAGTCTAGCGTATCCAAAAGTGATTTCCTAACCCAAATAGATGTGAAACATGGTGTAGGGGATTTGGGAACCACGGGAACACTAGACATAGACTTCCAATGACATTTTCCAAGATCAAAACAGAATCTCCTAAGGTGACCTTTCCTACCACAATATGAACATGTGTAAACGAGTGGAATGACACCTAAAGTGTGATCTTTTCTAACATCCTTGGAGTTAGTTGACCCTCTAAAACAAAATATGGTTTTTGCTTTTACACTCGAAGCATGAGAACAAGATGAGCCATTACCCTCACTATCAAACCTACTTGAGTCGGTCAAATCATTCTTTAGCTTCAAAATTTTTGACTCAAGCAAAGAATTAGACTCTTCCAAATTAAGGGACGCCTTTTTTAAGTTTTCAATAATTCCTAAAGCGTATCTCTCTCTGTCTCAATTAAAATAAACTTTTTTTTAAGAGTCTTTTCACGTGCCACAAACTTATTGACTAAAATATTCTTCTCCTCTTTGTCACAAACATAAACCATCGAATTTTTAAGGTCCTCCAATTCCTTTTCCACAAATAGGACCCTATCCTCACTCTCCTTTTTTGCAATTTTCAGAGAATCAAAATCAATACACAAATTACCAAAGTGATCACGACAAATATCACTTTGAGTTTGAAACGCTTGCAAATATTCAATCTTACTTTTAAAGTGAGAATTTTCTTTTTCCAAAACTTGAATTCTTTTGCAAAGTTTCAAATTCAAACTTTTTAAATTTTTAGCATGGTCGTGAACTTTATCAAAAATAGGCTCCTCATTAAATGAGCGTTCCATTGAAAAAATTGTGATTTTTTCACAATACGGATAAAAAAAATCAATATCACACGATTTTACGGAAAATAGGAATACTCGATAATTTAGAGTAACCTGCTCTGATACCAATTTGAAAACGTGAGTAAAAAATTGTATCAGAAAGTAAATCCTCTAAAAATCAGGATCACGCGATAAATTAGCGTAACCTTCTCTGATACCAATTTGAAAAGGTGAGTAGACAAATTGTATTAGAAAGTAAATCCTCTAAAAATCAAGATCACGCGATAAATTAGCGTAACCTGCTCTGATACCAATTTGAAGAGTGTGCGACTGTGTGATAATTGATTAAATTAAATTCGCAAGTTTCCAAGTAACCCTTATTTAATTAGAGTCCCTAAACATGCATCTAAAGTGCAAGTGTTAACCCATAAACAAATAAAGCAATCAATGCAGTAAATATGCTGAGTCACAAATTTCAGGAAAAAACCCCTTTCGGGTAAAACCTTTATTTCACTATGAATATATAAATCGCAACTTACAATTACATAGAGAAATATGCAATGGATCAACACGCAGCCAACCCACAAAGACATGCAATCTTGAACTCAGCAAGAGAATACACGCAGCACCCTCCAAGGACTCGCAGCCCAAACAACAAAGGAAGAATCGCAACTCTCCTTAATGACACGCAGCCATAAAACTTTGTAGAGACTCCCTCAGCAATGACTGCAGCCCTCGGTTGCAAAGATCTCTCCACAAAGATGAACAGTAGCAAAGCTTGTGTTCTAGGTTTCAAAAAGATTCACAAAAGTAATTGAGATTTTTGTGTGTGAATCAAAAAGATGTTTGACACATCAAAAAATGAACTCTTCTTGTGTTTGAACTCTTAAAAACGTTTTCTCAAAGACTTAAAGAAATACACCACCAAAATAGTTATATATATAGGAAATATGAGCTGGTGGATAAAAATTACACGAAAATGTTTGATTTTATCCCAGGCGGACCGGTCCGACCTCGGATCGGTTCTTTTTAAAATAGGCTTCTTCGGTTTGCAATCGGTCCGTGGTATACTGGAGCAAAGCGGATTGGTTCGGTAGGGAGGCGGACCGGTCCGACTTTCCAGAAAAATTAAAATTCTTTTAAAAAATTCATTTTGCTTGAAAAAATTACTTTATATTTTTTATAAAAATATTTTATAAAAAATTTCCCAACACTAAGTATGAAGCTTAAGGAACTTAAAAACAAAAATTTACCATGTTCATTCTCGCAGAGATTATGATGTTGAAGACGCTTTGATATTCGGATCCGTTGTTGTAGATGCGATCTTGAATTTCTTCAACGGTGTAATGGCGTACGACATACAAATTGACAATGGACAAAAATGTCCTTACAGATTTTGTTTGATAAAATTTTTGAAAAAGAAAAATATATTTTTGTATTCTGTTTTTCACCATATATGGATGTGCATTTAAGATGTTCGAATCACCTCTACATTATGTAGAGGTAGGTCGAGGCTTAAAGTTGATTAAAACAACGACAACACTTCATAAGAAAGATTAGGGATGGTTGCTCTCACAAAGCTGAAGCTGGTCGAAGGATCTCCTATAAAGATGGTCACTTGAACAAAGATGAAGCGCTCGAAGGACCTCTCACAAAGATAGAGCCCAAGAGATAAACTTGGAAAATGCAAATTGTAATAGGAACTTTGATGTACTTATATTTAGCTCTCTTTGTAAATATAAATTTCACTTTGTAAAGTTGTGCGGTTGCTCGGTACCCTCGAGGGACCATGTCTGGAAGGGAATGGGAGAGATTACATGCTCTATCGAATAACCTTATTCCGTGTATATCGCAAGGATTTGGTTTGGAGGATTAGGTGCAAGGTAACATTGGAAGAGACCAACCCCTTTAGGGTTTTTAGGAAAAACCTTGGTTCATACACAATATGGCTCAATAGTACCTCAAGATACCATCTCTGGGAACCCAATCGAGAGTCCCCAATCCTAAACAGTTCTCCAAAAGGTTAACCTATAATTTTTACATACACCATAAGTTGATCGAATAGTTATTAGTCAAGCAACCTTGAATTTGATGAGCTACCTTTTTGAGTGATGTGACGACACATCCTTTGCAGGTTACTATTTATCAACTCTTTGACATCACCATGTCTGACATTTAAGAACTCGATAAAATAACACTTAAATGAAGATATTCCTATGATGGTAAGTCCATAACTAACACATCACATCCTATTTAATGCGTTCATAACTCTGAGAGTCTAAACATTGTTCCCGCCAAAATATCATATCTAACTCATTTAATGCAATAAACACACAAGACTATTGACATCAAGAGGGGTCAAACGCATTTATTATAGTAAGGTCACTCAAATGATCTTTCTCTCCTATAAATACCTCCAAAGTTATACTATTTATGGATCACACTTTTCTAGCCCAGAACTGCTAGCAAAATACTTCTAGAGAAAGAGAGTTTATCATGAGAACATTTATTGTGTGACCGACCTCATTTACTCCATTCATGTTTAATGTTACTGCCTTGCCATTATTTCACTAAATGTGCTCGCTCTTACTCCCTCCAATCAAGTCAACTGTGGGATTCCCTTTTTTCTTATTGATTGTTTCATTATAGCATTTATATTGTAAGAACATATTTAATACATGAGTTTTATACAATGAATGTGCCGACTTGGGACTTATATTTATTATCATTTATGTTTGTTCTAAGGCCCTAATCACCATCTTGATAATGGGTTATGCCTTCCTTGACCTTTGTATCATTTCAAGAACTCACCTCCTATATTTAGTGACTCCGCTGGGGAGGTATTCTCTTTTGAGAGATGGATAACGATAGTGTGGCAAAGAACATTGATTTCGATACTATATATCGTGAGGAAGAAGAGTATCTCTCCATATTGCCAGATAAGGAGTGAGTAGGGAGAAAGGAGATCGCTGCGCACACTCTTAGTGGGATGATGGACGAAATTCTGCACAGATGGAAGGGCTAATGATCTTGTTCGCTGACTCCATCAAAACTCCGCAGCTCAGGCAATGTTGGGGAGTACGGTGGGGCCTAGTTCTTTCGTGAACCCACCGGCGGTTTTAAAAGCTCCCTTTATCACAGAGGAATGGATCCGACAATGACTAATAGTGCTGCCCCGTCAACGCCACCGCTGAACGGTCCCTTTGCGGTAGGAGGAGGGACACATGGCACCACTGTTCCAACTTTGGCCTCAACTACGTGTCCAAGCAGTGGAAAACTGATCGCACCACCAATGGTAAATCCAGGGGCGGCGATTCCTAAGTAACACAACTTAACCCACCTACGCGGAGGAAATGAAATAAGAGATTTCGAAAATGATGGTTGCCTCTAAGGTAGGAGGAGAAGATTCTTCGATATATGATGATTTTCGTACTTCGTACCCAGAGGAATACAATAACGAACCCTACCCGATGGGGGTATATTCCCCGTATCTTTGAAAAGTATACAAGAAAAGAGGGCAATCCCATAGAGCATATTAAAAGGTTTGTGGAGAATCTTAGGGGCCACTATAATAACAAAAAGCTGAGGCCGAGGGAATTTTCTAAGTCTCTAATCGAGAAGGCTTACACATGGCACTCCCATTTGGCTCCAGGTAGTGTGGACACGTGGTAGGATCTTCATGTTCAGTTTGTACAAAATTTCTTCTTGGGAGGCGACGAGTTCACCCTTACATAATTGGATCAAGAGTAACAGAAGCCCGGCTAGGATGTAGTGACAAATATTAGGAGGTTTTGCGAGCGCTCTTTAGATGTGAGAGAGGAGACACGAGAGGCTCAGCTTTTTTAGGTTTGTGCATAAGGTTTGTTTCCCAAATATATATGCTATTTGATAAATGAAACTCGGGAGGGTACGTTTGCTTCGTTCTTTAAATCTGCGAGGAACATTGCCCCAGTTGTGAAGCTGTTTCCAACACCATCGCCGACCTTGTCAAACTTGCTACTGAAGCCATCAAGTAGCTCAGGGATTGGAATACCTCCTCATTTGAACTATGCTAAAGATGAAAGTGGAAGGAAAGAAGGAGAAAATCGCAGCCAAAGGGGAAGTGGAAGCAAGAGAAAGTTCGACAAAGATGACTTCTTGGGGCTGCCTTGCTTAGTGGAATTGGATATTGAAACCTAGGATCTCATGATTCGAGATAACATGTGTTGTCCCATTATGGCCGACATAACACCCATAAATAGAGAGGCCAAAAAAGATTCCTTGTTGGAGAAGTCTGCCATCTCTTACTGATAACGACCCGTATCTTAATAAAGTTGATCAACCTTCTTCTCAGCCTTAGCTAAAGACTCCTTGATATCCACAACCTCCTCCTCAGCCTTAGTAATTTCAGAGTTCAAAGTGGCCCTTTTCTCAGCAAATCGATAAACCATTTTAGGGCAAAACCCTCACCCATAAGGACATTGATTTGTCCCATCATCTCCTTAATCTTTGAGGAACTTAAAGAGGGAAGGGGAGTATGTAGTACATCTGCTAAAACTGTGGCAAATCCCAAAAGCCTGCAAGACATCATGATAAGGATGGCTTAAATACAATGAGAGGTAAACGTGGAAGGGTGGCGTTCCAATAATCGCTCAATCAGTTCATTATAAGGAGGGGTTACGATATAGATAAAATCCTTTAAAGTGTACCTCACAATCTCAATAGGATCCAATTATGGAGGATGTACATTGAAAGCGCTGTCACTGGGAGAGGTAAAGACAAAATTTGAGGTCATACCATCTTCTTGCAAAATGGGAGTTGGGTCTCGTTCCCCTCCCTCCACGTTTTGGGTTGTCAGAGATACATGGCTAAGTTCAACAAAGTTCCCAACAGACTCTGGAGGAACATTCTCAGGATGCACTTACTTGATAGGGGAAACAACATCCCCTAAAGTCTTTTTCAGGCTCACTTCAACCTAAGAGAATGAGGAATAAGTCAAGTTCGAAGAAAACAAAGAATGAGCATAACAAATGTTCTTAAGCTTGAGTTTGCCAAAAGAACCTTCATGGTTGATCAATTAGGTAAACTGATTGTCTCTTTAAAAGTCCTTGTTTTGCTTAAAGAACCTTTATGTTTGCTCGACTAAGTAAGACTCGGTATTCTTAAGCCTCAGTTTTCCTAAAGCACCTTTATGGATACTTAACTAAGTAAACTATTGTCACTTCAAAAGTCCTAGTTTTGCTTAAAGTATCTTAATGGATGAACATTAAATATATCCGAGTCACCCATTCATTCCATATCCACATGTCTATTTTGTAGTGTTTTGAAATGTGACATCATTTCATATATGTTCTTTATAATGTGTGGAGTCATTAAGATGTGATTTGATGATAACTTGCTACATGTTTGACTCATTGTCTCCTTTATTACACACGAGCACGAGATTATTTGAGTATTGAACTTACCCGTCGCATGTCAATCATAGTATTTTTCATCTCAATCTTTCTTTAAAGTGAACCAAATGTAAAAAACAAGATAAAAAGTTATGCATGTAACAACTATTTTTTGGATTTCAATCGTTTTTTGAAAAATTTGTTATTTATTAAGAAATGGAAAAGGGCTACAAAAGACAAAGTCTTTGCATTAAAAGACACCATTTGTAATGAAAAGAGCCAAAAATATTATCAACACATAAAAATAGAAGTGCCAGGACAAATTTAGAACATTGATGTTTCGTTACAAATGAGCATTACTTTCATCAAAATAATTGAGTGCGTCAAAGCCCAATTTTAAAATTCTAAATATGAGATGGTTCACATAATAAACCAAAATTTAAATTTCTTTCAAATTTAACAATTAAGGTTCCCAAAATATAATTTACACAAAATTAAAATTAAACTCAACCAAATAAAAATTTAATTCAAGTTTTACATATGCTTAAACAAACCAAGCATGACTATTTTTACCCAAATATAAACAAGCACCAAATTAATCTAAAGTTGCAATTTGAACCAAATTAATCATTTTCAATCTTGTTAACCTAAGCATGCATCTAGGTGAGTTTTTCATGATAAAAAGTAAATACACAACCACAAGACCGTGATGTACGTGGAAACCCACAAAGGGAAAAACCTCGGACGACCCAGCCAACACATCCACTAGGTATGGTTTTACAAAGACAAGACAAAAGAATTACTTCCTCGACTCGACTCCCTCTAAAGATTTTATGCTTCTTCTTGCTTCTACCTCCTCCTAGTTGATAACTCCGAAATCCACCGCAGTATCAAAATTCACTGATGGGGCGGCTTAACAACCGTCAAACATACGAAAGCCCCATCAATTGTATGCACACCACGAATCCCAATAAACACGAACTCCTCCGCAGGAAACCTTATCTTTTGGGATGAGAATAAAACTCGATGCCAACTTGATGATCTCAAAACAAAATATATTTAGAAACTTGGATCATACTAACCTATGGGGGTAAACTTTGTGTTTTGATGAGAATTAAATCGTAAAAATCAAGAACACAAATGGGACTTTTTGGATTAAAGATATTGCTCTCTCAAGCACGTGAAAAGGATGAATTCGTTTTGATAATATAAAGTCGAACGAGATCCCAGTTTCTTTTGAACGACTTTTCAAAAAGTCCTAAAAGGCTTTTTATGCCCCAAATTTTTTATATAAAGATTGAAAATGATTTTTTGAGAAAAATATAAAGTCATTCTGACAAAACATTTATAAAAAGACACCCATAAAAAATATCCAAGGTTCTCTATATATTAAATGCATTCATACCTTCAGAGACCTTGGAATTCAAATGTTGATGACTTATAAAATTGGCACAAAAATTGACACTGATGATATCTTCACGATAGGCTTGGCCGCTACTCCTTCAACTTGAAAGTCATAGGCTTGAAGGGATATAACAAACTACTATCCTATGACTCAATTAGTTTTTTCTGGAATTAAGTCAAAACTATAAATAGACTCAATTGGAAATTTTCCCATACAAATCTTCCCGTTTGGCTATTCTAGGACAAAACCCAAAATAAAAAAGTCCATGGGACATCAAGCTCTTCTAAAAAATACAGACGCTTGACTATACATATGGGATGAAATGCTTTGCCGCTTTGAAAGGTTGCCACTAAGGATAAAAACCTGCACACTTAAACACACCATACACTTCATAGGGAATATAACAAGATAAATAACATATTTAAATACTCCCCCTTTATCTAACATGAACTACTAAAGAAAGTGACATCTCCCCCTAAGTTAGATCTCCTAAATTAAAAGGTTTAGAAACCATTTCTCCCCCTATTTGTTTGGAATAGACAAAGATTAAAATGCATATCTTAACTCATTTCTCCCCAATTAAAACAAATTCTCCCCCTGAATGTAATAAGGGATAGAAATAGTGGAAAAACAAGTATATCATGCAATGACGAATAAAGTGACTAGTATAATAAATCACATGGCATGATAAACATCTAATCCAATGCAATGATTAATAAATACCACCAATGATTCGAAATAAAAACGATACCAAATAGAAGAATCTAATATAAGCATGAGATATCAATCGCAACAAGATGAATATCTATATCAACATGAATCATACACGGACTAGATAACAATGCAAAGACTCAAAAATAAAAGAAATACCGTATATATATACAAAAGATTCCAATAACACACACACACACACATATGCATAGGTATAAACACCACACCCGAAAAAAAATACATTAAGCTTTCCACACTCATATGGCAAAAATATGTCTAAATAACATATGGTAAACAATAGTGAAGGGGTGTGAACTATCAACAAAAGAATTAAGACTCAATCACTTAAACATGTTCATGGAGTTCTTATTTGATTTCAAAACTTTATCAAACTTAAATATAGTCTCATATGACAAGATAAAGTGAACTCAAGGAACAAACATACACAATACACACAAGCCTATAATTTTGATGATTCTACAAACCAATACAGTCATGATAAAATAAGAATAACTAGGATACATTGCCATTGTGAAAACCCGTTGATATATCCATCTAAACTTCCTCAAACATAATGATTATTTCCTTTTCTTTTGAATGTTCATATCTATCAGAGGGTAGTGTGACTAGGGCCTGGAAATATTCTGAATTAGGTGAGGCGTGACCCACTTCAATGAATTTTTCCTTCAAGGTCCTCAAGAACTTCTGGTGCAGCTTCTGGTAAAACCTTCTCTTTTTGGTAAAAATAAAACTCAGGCTGGAACTCACTCCCTGCAAGAAGATGAACTTCACAACAATAACAACAACTTTTCCCGAGAGAAACTATTTAGAGTGATGGATATCAGTGGGGAGTGAAAGAACAAGGCACTTAACACTAGAGAGAGAGAGAAGGGAGAGGATAATAGGAGGTTCTGGTGTGATTTTGATAGACTAACAGTGCAGCTTAAGTTATGATTTTTTCTGCTTGACCTTACCCAGGGGTCCTATTTATACATGGGCACTAGGGATAAGTTGGAACTTTTGGGCGCCAAAATTGAGAGGGTTGGCGAGGGACAAGGTCTGAAACATACCATTTGTCCCTACCTGTGTGTAGCCGCATGTCCCCTCTGACAAGTGCCACCTGGTGCAAACCAAAGTCAAAAATCAAATATGTCCGTGCTTGAGGACAAAATATCAGATTTGGTAAATGTCGTTTAAAATGGTAACTTGTGGTACAAACTTTGTGAACTTGAGATGGGAGGCCTTACGGACCTCCTCCTCTAAAGTAATTTTTATTTGGGGGGGGGGGGGTCTTGAGGACCCCCTTCTCCAAAATCATTTTTTATAATAAAAATTCATTTTTGGTGAGCAACCTCTTGGTTACTCATTCTAGTTATGACTGAGCATGCTGTGTAAGGACTTGAGTGACTCCTAGGGTCTTTCTACTAGTATTCTTTCGATTCCAAAGTGCTAAGTGGTTGAGCTTGCTCAACAAACCTTGATCCTCAGTCGCCAAGTCAAAACTCCCAAGAGATCCCAACTGGCATATTTAAGCCCTTCTTTATCAACTAGGCTACATGTACAAGAAAACAAGTGTTAGTACTTTTGTTCTTTAAAAGAAGGTATCTACTCCCTCATCATATCTTGTTTTCTAGAAGCTGAGGGGGAGGACCTTGAGGGTTTCTCATCCAAGATTTTTCGGAAGCTGAGGGACCTGAAGGGTTCCCCGTTCAATATTTTCTGAAAGCTGAGGCGGAGGACCTTGAGGGTTCCTCACCCAAGATTTTCTGGAAGCTCAGGGACCTTGAGGGTTTCGTGTTCAAACTTTTCTAGATGCTAAGGAGGAGGACCTTGAGGTTTCCTCACCCAATAATTATTTATGGATGCTAAGGAACCTTGAGGGTTTTGGATTCAATATTTTTTGGACACTAAGGTGGAGGACATTGAGGGTTCCTCACCCAATATTTTCTGGAAACTGAGGAACCTTGAGGGTTCTGGGTTCAATATTTTCTGGAAGCTGAGGGGCTCTAGGGATTTCCCATCTAATATTTTTTGGAATTTGAGGGACTCCGAGAGTACCTCATACAATATTTGTTGGGAAGATGAGGGGGGAGGTCCTTGAGGATCCCTCACCCCAAGATTTAGTGGGCAGGCTTGAAAAACCATTCTACATTAACCCCTCATGCAAAGTCTTTTGTGTTGGGCAGACCAAATGGCTTTGACCCCATAAATTCAATTCTCAATTTTTTTTTGAGGGACCCTAGGGTTCCTCATCACTATCCCCGGGGTCATTAAATGCACTATCCCTTCATTATAGGTTTTTGGGTCTCGAGAAGCAACATGTTAGCATGGGAACTATCATCTTATCATTTGGGAAATAAAATCCGCTACCTTTTTTATATTCCCGCATGTTTTCCCTTTTTCATATAAAAGCTATTTTTTTAATAAAATCTTTCACTTTTACCACATTCTCAAAATATTCATAGAGAGTTGAAATTTCCAGTGAGAAATTTCAAAGACTCCATAACCTTTTTCTTTCAAAATACTGTCCATGGCTTCATCACCACCTATTGCTTCTTCAGATGTTGATGCCACCGTCATTCCCATCATGATAGGATCTTTGCCTATCCCTATTTCTATATCTACGGTGGTGGCTGATAGAGTTGCTTTTGCATATATTTGTCGTTGTTGGGAAGCTCCTCTAATAAAAACCACAAATACCTACAAAATATAATAAACTAAAGTGTAGCGGTAAGTAAGGGAATCAATCCAAATCTAAGGGTGAAACATATAAAAGAGGCATGCAATTCAATTGTTTATTATTCTCTTTTTCGATTTTTTCATTTTCTATTTTTTTAAGCTTTTTCAATATTAAAACATTTTTTTGAGATGAGGTGAAATAAGTCTAAACTAAACAAAGATGTAAATAACTAACTAAAAAGTAAGTGAAGATGCTAAATAAATCTAACTAATTAAAAATCTAAAATATGAGAATGGTGAGGAAATAAAAGTGAGGAGGGATAGGATGACACCATATATTCTAGTTAATTAAAATTGATTAATTCATTAAAATTAATTATCCCAAATTAGTATCAAAATCACAAATCAACTCTCGTTGCAAATGTAATTTTAATAATAATATTTTAGAAAATTAATTTTAACACTCCTACAACTCTTGAAATGTAGATCCAAACATCATCTAACAAATCACCCGCTAGGATCGATCAATTAAACTAGTTTAAATCATAAAAGTAAGTCTAGAGTTGAAATTAAAGCAATAATACCACACTTGATAAACCCCTATCTCTAGCTCGAATCTAAAATGGGTATCATAACTAGAATTTTGATTTTCTCTCGAAAATTATTTTTCCTCTCTCGAGGCGTAAATTAAAATGTAAGAGTGCAAAATTAATCATCAAAGGAACACTTAATTTAAATTAGTTAATTAAATTAGGATTAACATCAAATAATGGGTCACCCCACCCCTTGAAAGGGGATTTAGCCTAACACGATCTTAAACATGATGAACAAATAATCAAAGGCATATAAAATAAAAGAGTAGAGAAAAGAGAACAAATCTTTAACAAGTCTCCTTGAAATTGGCAATTTGAACTCTATCTTCTTCAATACAATTCAATCACTCACAATCAAATCTCACTAATTCTCTAAAAAAAAAAAAGAATAAAAAAAACTATTTATAAAAATATTTTTTCCCTAATTTATTTTTTGCTCTAAAATATCTATCTTCTTATCCAAGTCTCTAATTCTTCTTCTTCCAAATGAGCTTTTGGGTGTTCATTTATAATGTAACAAATGGATCTAGGGGCATAAATGGAAGGACAAAGGTGTGCATGTGGTTTGGGTAAGGGAATAAAAATTTATTTTTGGTAATGGGTATGGAATGGAGGTTCGAGTCATGGGTTAAAGGTGGTCGCGAGCACTGGGGGGTTAGGGCGTGATGCGGGTTCCGTCGGGTTTGGTTGTCGCCGGGTCTCGGGTGGTTGGGTCGATGGTGACGAAGTTCGGGTTAAGGTTTGACGACGATGGAATTAGGGTTAAACTCGAGTTTGGGTGTCGCTAGTTGGAGGTGGGTTCGTGGTTTGGGGCGGCTGGGGATCGGGAAGTAAGGGGGATTGGTGGTAGTGAGGTTGCCAGCGGGAATGGATGGTCGGAGATGTTGACGTAGAGAGGGGCTGCTGGGTCGTTGGGGTTGTGGTTCGGTGGGGGTGGTTTCGGGTTAAGTCTAGCGGTTGGATAGTGTGGGGGTTGTGAGGAATGTGACATGGGTATTGTAGGTTATGGAGGTGTTGATTGATTTTGTTAATGGTGTATGAGAGAGAGTGGTTAATGGTGGGAGGTTGAAGATGAAGTTGGGATAGGGTTGTGTGTGTGTGGGTGTATGGTGTTTAGTGTGAGGATTTAGTTTAGGGGTGTGTGTGTGTGTGTGGGATAAGGTATGAGTGGGTTGGTTGGGTGTATATGAATGTAGAATAGTGTGGTGTGTGTGAAAGAGTTGTTTGGGTGTGAGTATGGTGTAGGTAAGTGTTTGTGTTTAATTTGTGACCTCATTAAAATAAAATAAAATAAAATAAAAATAAACCTAATAAAATAAAAACAAGTAAAATAAAAATAAAAACTAAACTAAACTAAAAAATCTAGTAAACTATTAAAGACTAATCCTAAAAATAAAAATAAATAAAAATAAACATTAAAAATCTAATAATACTAAAAAAAAAACTAAGATCCTAAATAAAAAATATAAAAGACACAAAATAAAAATAAAAATTTATTAAAACTAAAACTATAATACTAATATAATAAAACTAAAGAAAGATAAAATTTAATAAAACTAGAAAATAAATTCCTAAAAACTAATCCTAATAAAATAAAGACAAAATAATGATAAAAGTTAAAAACTAATAAAAATTAAAATAAAATGCACTAATTAAAAAGAAATATAAAAATTGCAAATAAATCCTAGAAAATTTCTAAATAAATCTAAAATAAACCTAAAATAAAACGACAGAAAATAAAAATCTAGAAAAATCTAAAAAACACAAACTAAACACACCGGCTCGGGTGAAGGTTTGGGCTAAGTTTAGGCTCGTGGAAGGTACTGGATTGGGGAACTAGCTCCATAAATCGCATATTTGACTTGAAATAAGCGTCGAAATTTCACAAACGACGATCAAGCCTGCACATTGACATTTACGAATATAAGACCCAAATTGCCGAGAATTAGCAATTAAAATGCGTCTATTCGGTGTATAAAATGTACACTTTTGGGTGCTTATCACACCACCCCAAATAGAACATTGCTAGTACTCGAGAAAAATATAAAGAGAAATAGAGATAAGAAGCCAAAAGTGTACCCCTTTCGCAACCACTTGCGATTGCACTTAGCATGTGCAACAAGCCTTTGAACCTATAGGTTGCCCTACAGGACGAGTTGTGTCTCGTGAGGGTTTGCAGGGAATTTACCCATAAAATGCTTTATTTTCAAATGGGCAATCAATCTCTTATTAGACGTGGAATAATCGCACAACCCATCATGAGAATTTTTTTTGAGAAATGCAATCTAAAGTGTAGAAAAAGATTAGATAAGTAAATACACAAGGCACATCCTTCCTAGAACTCAACGTTTGTGGTGTGAATCTGTCAAAACGGGTCGAGTATCATAAGAGTAATTCCTAGATTACCTTTTTGGAATCCATGCTTCAACTTCAAAATCTCACGGATATATCTCTTTCAAACGAACTCATGAGATTAGGGTAAGTGTATCGCTTTAGTGTGTGAGGAGGTGAGTAAATGTAAGAAAGTTCAAACGTCTCACTCACACATTCGAAATAACGAACATGTAGAAGGAAAAAGGATCTCATGAAAGAATGCTAATCACCATAGTGAGAACGTCGAGTTATTCACCACGTTGACTTTTATTTGCCCGAACACCTAGGAAAAATATGGGTGATAGGGGAATGAGATGGTAAGGATGGGATGATATGAGGTAGAATGGGATAGTGATATGAATGATGAGTGATGGATGTGTCATGGATATTCGAGAAGAGTGTACATATGAGGAACAAATGTCTTTATTTCAAAATAAGTAACTACAAAATATCCTTTTCTTTTCTCCCTTTTCCTTTTTTTTTTCTTTAAAGTTTCTTTTCTTTTTTCTATTATTATTTTTCTTTATTTTATACTCTCAAAATGGAAGACATTTTACATTTGGGAAAACACTCTTTTTCTCAAAATGATGGATGATATGGACATGATATGTGATGGTGTGGGGAATATGTGGTAATATGAAAGAATATGGAAAATGGTAGGTGTATGGATGAAAATTTGGTGATCAGGACAAACTTCAAGACATGTGTTTCTTACAACTCAAAAGTGATGTCGTTGTCAGTGATCAAGCCAAAATTTTATGAAGAGAAATAAGATCATGCAACGAATTAAATGCGGACCCAAAAGAAGTTGAATCAACTTGTGACTCGGAGATTGCGTAAAAGTCTCTGAAAGGTGAAAGGCACGAATCTCACAAGCTAAAGTCTCTACTAGTGATCCTTAAGGTTCTCTTGAGAATTGTAGTACTCTTAAAACCTAAACCATAGTGACGTGATATGTGCTCAAATTTTGTTGAGTCTAGAAATTCATAGTGCAACATGTCTTGTTATACATTACATAAGCTATTTATAAAAAATAAATCCTCTAGCTTGATGCCTAGACTTAAAAAGATGGATGATAGAAAATTCACGTCAATGAGTGATATGAAAGAAACTGCACGAAAATTTAAAAATCAGGTTTCAAAATAAAAAAAATAAAAAAGAGTTACGATTTTGATAAAATTCCCCACCCCCAAACAAAAAGGAACTTCGTCCTCGATGTTAAGTAAAATGATTTTTAAAATTTAGAGCATAAGGTAGGAAAGAGATTATTGAAATCAGCCGCTAATGAAGTGGACAAATGAAGTTAAGAATAAACCTGAAGAAGTGATATGATGATAAAAGGGTACAAGTCTATAAACATAGAAAGCATAGGGTGACGTGAAACACCACCCCCAAACAAGATGAGACTCATACAAGAAATCACGGCCTGCCTCCCGATAACGCTAAGTTTAATGTCTTCATCCTGACCGAACCATTCTGACCCTAAAGATAAGATCTATGAAAGCACGAGGCGGCAAAAAAATTGGGTGATGAGAATCGCCCCCAAACCAGACTGAAGCATCAGCCTTGTTGGATAAAGGCTAAAACGGGTCAATGCACTTGTATGGCGAAGTGCTTCACACGATGCAAAGCATCGGTGGACCATGGGCGGGTGGGTATTAGGGCAAAGATAAAGAGGTATCGTTCTCGGGCCTTATTGAGTCAGAAGGTGAGGGCAGTGAGGGCCCTATAAGAATGGTTCTCTAGATGGTGAGGAAGGCGAAAAGGTTTGAAAAGTGAAATGGAGTGGGGACCATATAAATCACATGACCATTCTATAAATTGGCGATGATAATGGTCTAGCCGTGACACATTAGGGAGCTGTTGATGGGAAAAATCAACATCACAAGAGAGTCGCAGGCATAGAGTAACAAGATCGGTGTCACGAAACTGGAGAGTAGCACCACAAATACTCTCATGGATGGGGGATGGTTTCAGGTGAGGATCTAAAAATGTATATGGAAGCATGAAATGTGTAAAATCGAGATCCAAACTTGGTGGTGGAGTGGAAGGGATAATGGGTGGGTCAGGTGGGATAAATGGTGTATCAGGTGGGATAAACGGTTGGGGAAGATGATCCAACTCAAGTGTATGGGACACACTCGTCAGGAGGAGTAAAGGAATACTCACAAGGGAGTGTGGTATCGAAATATGGAGTGGTAAACTTCTGGACAAGAATATCTAACGAGGCATCCAATTCTAAGAAAGATGAATCAACAGTAATACATGACTCAAATTGAGTCAAGCATGGTGGAACATGATCCATATCCGGAGAGGTAGAAACCATCTCAGATTAAATCTCAAGAAAATGGTGATCACTCGTAGCCGGAGCTAACCATTGATGAATTGGTTCCTCGGGAACACACACTGTCACACCCCAAACCCAATATCCATACAAATCATTTGTTATTAGAATAATTGGATCAAAATCTTGAGCTCATTGGAAATATAATTCATTTATCAATATTTTTTGGCATAATGTGCAAAATGAACATAATATTATTCTTATACAATAATAAAATCAATACCAGAGTCATAATTAAGCGGACATACAATACTATGATTAACTAAGATAAAATTTTACAATCATTAACTCAATCCATGCTAACGTAATATATACAATATGTGAGTATATTAAAATCTTCAGTGTGACAATGATAAAATCCCCATATTTAAACCCCAGCTCTTTCCAACGGTGCTACTCTCAAAGTTATTGGTCATATGGTATCCTAGCTGGCAGTGTACAGACCTGAAATTGTTAAAATATAAATCGTAAGCATTAGGAGGTACTCCTTACCTACAATGAAATAACAATTATATATTGAATATGTGGATATAAAATCCGAACAATCCTGCCCATTGGCAATAAAAAATCTTAGATTATAACATCCGAATGGTTTTGCCCATTGGCAATAACAAATTTTGGAACATGAGTTCCAATAAATCGTTGTCTCAAGACAAATCAAATCATTGGATCTTTGTCCAATTCCAATCCTGGATCATAAGACCCAAACAAATCCTGGATATTTGAATATCTAAACAAATCTTGAATACTGAAGTATTCAAATAAATCTTGCTCTTAGAGCTATATTCAAATATCTGTATATATGAAACAATCATAAGTACACTCACCTTGCTAACTTATCAGGCTTTACCTTTTCCTTTGTCCGACATTTGTTCAACCGGTTTTTCTTCCCTTCCTATCATTCGTACACTATTAGTATCACCATAATAATATCAACAATCCAATGAATATCTCAAACATGACTCAATTCATAAGCATCATATGATTCTATTCAAATCATTTATTATAAGTGAAATTCCATCCAAATTCATGTTAATATATTTGACATATCCAATTCATAGACCAAACATACATTCATTTCTTCTTGGTAATTTGCCCTATAGGTTCTTTTATTGTTCATTCGACTTCCCAAAATTTTCATAATTTTTCTACAGCATAAATTTCTATGATATTTTACCTAATATCATTAAACATATTGAAAAATACAAAATTAAATTTTCATAATTTTTAAGGTTCATTTGATATGTCAAGCAAAATATCGAACATATGGCGTGCATACTTTCAGCCTTGGGGAAAATTTTATACCCGAACTTCAAACCATCACCCAAGATTCATTTATTGCTATTTTAAAATGATTTTTGGTATTTCATACATATGTGAGTCTATTTTCATCTCCAATTATAATCAATCCATTCCAGTAAGTATACAAAAAGATATGGAGAATTGAATACACAAGGTTACTAAACGAAGTAATTTTAAGGGTTTGTACATTCAACTTAACTTAAACTTATATCTAACCATAAATATACATCAAGGGCTTAAAGTTTAGTAAAAAAATGATGATTTATATCATCTAATTCAGTAATATAAGAAAAATAACAAGATTTGGGGTTAGGATTACCCTCGGGACTTTTACATAATTTCCATGGATTTTTCTCCAAATTTTCTCCTCGATTTCTTCCTAAACTTTCCAATTCTCTCTTCCTCTCAAGACAAACTCTTTAATGGATGAATTATGCTGAAGGAGGGGATCATTTAAAGCCTTTAAAGTTAGCCAAAACCAACCTCCTTCTTTAACCAATCAAAATCCACCATTTGTTAGCCTAATAAGACGAAATATCATTTAACGAATGGACAAATTTGTCCCTGCTTCGTAATTCCTGCTTAACTTCTCGCTCGGACCTCCATTTAACACACCGTTTGTCATGTTACAAACCTAACTCATATATACACAACTATATAGTTTTCTCCTCAAGTCTATTGTTATGTTATAAAGGTCAAAATTAGCCTTAAACATGAATATTCCTATCGAAAACTTCAAAATTTTATATTTGTAACTAATTCAATATTTCATTCTTTATGAAGGTAAGGTTAGACTAAACATAATGACTTAACATTATATATACTAATAAAATATTATCCATATCACATAAGCTAAGCATGATTTAAGCATAATTAATCATAATTATATTTGGGTTGTAACACACATAATGGGCTCAATAGGTGTAAACTCAAGAATTTTTTTTGGATTCGACGGGAAAGTGAAGGTGAACCTAAATGGGGGCTTCAGTTGGATAGAGCGAGATGTTATCAGGCTCACTAGAGATGGATAAATCAACTCAAGTGTCAACTTGAGGCCCAGACCATGGAATGGTTTGAACAACAGGATTCTCGGGGTGGTAGGGTTGGTCACACTCAAAATCAGTGGCACAAGACGACGCATCATCAATCCACGGGGGGCAACAATGGGTTGACTTGAGGTGAAGTCTGACTCTCGCTCACACTTAATTTCATGTAATCTTTGTTAAGCTGTTGGCTTCATTTTGAATTTGAGTGGATTGATCTTTCTCAAGTATGAGCTTTTACAAGAGGCTTTCGAGAGTGAAGGTCGATGATGGCGGTGAAGTGACGGGTGGTGGTCGTGGTTGGGGTAGACACAACTCGCTACGATACGGGAATACTCATATGAAGTGTGGGTAACGGCATCAAGTTTATCATACACTAAAGGATCGCCTTCGTGATGGACAAATGGTTGATAATTTTGGGATGCATAGTGAGGGAACTGATCGGGATAGGGTGCACAAGGTTGCCATGGCAACTGTTGGAACGTGTGAGGATCCACAACACCGGCTCGGGATTCGTATTGCATGAAAGGTTGATTAGGCCTCCAAGAATAACTAGGGTACTCATACAACTCAAAAGTGAGTTTGTCAGGATAAAAGACCAAGATGGGTTCTGGAACAGTGTCATATGGACACACATGTTCCATGGTGGGTTCGGATGGATATGGAATGTAAGGGCACTCATGGGACATTTTATTGGCATAAGAACAATGGGTGCACAACAAAGTATGCGACACGTCGACACTTGACACCGAGGCGATAAAATAGGAGGTGCGTGCATAGATGGGTCAAGAGTATCAACAATACTCGTGAGAGAGCTGAAACCACTAAGGATATCATAAAGAGATGGACCGGGATCACTCTCCCACGTGTCGCATAACAATGGAAAATGATCAAAGTAGTCCCGTAAGGGACGTTCGTCGGCCATGTGGAGAGAAGTAGTTTTTTGGATTTTTTAAATTTTTTCAAAATGAAAGAAAATATTTTCGGATTTTTCTGAAAATGAAAGAAAGAAAATATTTTTGAATTTTCTAAAAAATAAAGGAAGAAAATGTTTTTGATTTTTTTTTTTGCAAAAAAAAAGGAAGAAAAGATGGACTCTTAAATTTTGAACTAACACACTAAAATCGACTACCAAAAAAAAATAAATATGGAAACACACAAGTGAAGGATATATCCTAACTAACACATAGCCAATTTTATCTTCAAAATTAGTGAGAGGGTAGTCAAATTTTAATTAAGTCCGTAGGCGATAAAAATCATGAAAATTATCTTTGTGATCGCCTTTGGAAAAATATTCTCCTATTGGGCTACCTAGTTGATTGATTTTAAATTTAATGATGGCTAGGATAACACACAAATGGTAAGCAAGTGAGTCGGGTGATGAAACCCCTTCTCGTGAATGACTGGGTATAGGTCTTAATTGATTAATTCATCACACACATTCGAAAATAAATTCAAGAATAAAATCAAATAAGAGCATATAAGCACAGGAAATAATCGACTCCCTAACAAGAGAGGCGCTAGCTTTCAAGAGATGTACCTCCCACGGTTTTTACGCCCGGGGGTGCTGAAAAATTTAGTCAACTGGGGGGAGATTACGCCTATCTCAGTCGGCCCTGGAAGTTTTACCGACCCAAAGTAGAGAGGCTTCTTTTCCTCGCCTTCGGACGCCCTCTCTCTACCTTGTCCGGTTTTCCTATCATGCTTTTCTTCGATTATTAAAAACTTAAATGAAAAATAAGTGGTGTCTCTAAGCACTGTAATACAAACGAAGAATAAAAATCCTAATAGAAACCTTCTAAAAAATGAAAAATGGTACAAAAAATAAAAGTGCAATACAAATAAATCACAAATAGGAATCCTCTCCAATGATTCAAGCTCCAAAGATTGGCAACGACACCATTTGATAGAATTTCTTTTGCGTATATTTGTCGTTGTTGGGAAGCTCCTCTAATCAAAACCTAAAATACCTATAAAATATAATAAACTAAAGTGTAGCGGTAAGTAAGGGAATCAATCCAAATCTAAGGGTGGAACATATAAAAGAGGCATGCAATTAATTTGTTTATTATTATCTTTTTATTTTATTTTTTTATTTTCTATTTTTTTAAACTTTTTCAATATTAAAACAATTTTTTTGATATGATGTGAAATAAGACTAAACTAAACCAAGATGTAAATAACTAACTAGAAAGTAAGTGAAGATGATAAATAAATCTAACTAATTAAAAATCTAATATATGAGAATGGTGAGGAAATAAAAGTGAGGGCTAACAAGGGATAGGATGACACCATATATTCTAGTTAATTAAAATTAATTAATTCATTAAAATTAATTATCCCAAATTAGTATCAAAATGACAAATCAAATCTCATTGCAAATATAATTTTAATAATAACATTTTAGAAAATTAATTTTAACACTTCTACAACTCTTGAAATGTAGATCCAAACATCATTTAACAAATCACCCGCTAGGATCGATCGATTAAACTAGTTTAAGTCATAAAAAGTAAGTCTAGAGTTGAAATTAAAGCAATAATACCACACTTGATAAACCCGTATCTCTAGTTCGAATCTAAAATGAGTATTATAACTAGAATTTGAATTTTCTCTCGAAAATCATTTATCCTCTCTCGAGGCGTAAATTAAAATGTAAGAGTACAAAATTAATCATCAAAGGGACATTTAATTTAAATTAATTAATTAAATTAGGAGTAACATCAAATAATGGGTCACTCCACCTCTTGAAAGGGGATTTAGCTTAACATGATATTAAACATGATGAAAAAATAATCAAAGGCATATAAAATAAAAGAGTAGAGAAAAGAGAACAAATCTTTAACAAGTCTCCTTGAAATTGGCAATTTGAACTCTATCTTCTTCAATACTATTCAATCACTCACAATCCAATCTCATCAATTCTCTAAAAAAAATAAAATAAAAACAAAATGAAACTATTTACAAAATATTTTTTTCCTAATTTATTTTCTACTCTAAACTATCTCTCTTCTTCTCCAAGTCTCTTATTCTTCTTACAAATGAGCTTTTGGGTATTCATATATAGTGTGGCACATGGAGTTAGGAGCATAAATGGAAGGACAAAGGTGTGCATGTGGTTTAGGTGAGGTAAGGAGTGAGGGAATATAAAATTATTTTGGGTGAGGGTAATTTGGGTAATGGGTATGGCATGGAGGTTTGGGTCATGGGTTAAAGGTGGTCGCCGACACCGGAGGGTTGGGTCGAGATGGGGGTTCCGTCGAGTTTGGACGTCACCGGGTCTCGGGGGTTGGGTCGACGGCGAAGAAATTCGGTTTAAGGTTCAACGACAACAGAATTCGGGTTAAACCCGGGTTTGGGCGTCGCCGGTTACAAGTGGGTTCGTGGTTTGGGGAGGCTGGGAATCGGGTGGGTTGCCGAGGTTGTGGTCCGGCGGGGGTGGTTTCGGGTTAAATCTGGTGGTTGGATAGTGTGGGGGTTAGGAGTAATCGAAAATGGGTATTGTAGGTTATGGAGGTGTTGGTTGATTTTGTTAATGGTGGATGAGTGAGAGTGGTTAATGGTGGGAGGTTGAAGATGAAGTTGGGGTAGTGTTGTGTATATGTGGGTGTATGGTGTTGAGTGTGATAGTGAGGATTTGGTTTAGGTGTGTGTGTATATGTGATAAGGTATGACTGGGTTGGTTGGGTATATATGAATATAGAATAGTGTGGTGTGTTTGAATGACTTGTTTGTGTGTAAGTAAGGTGTAGGTAAGTGTGTGTGTGTTTAATTTGTGACCCTATTAAAATAAAATAAAATATAATAAAAATAAACCTAATAAAATAAAAACAAGTGAAATAAAAATAAAAACTAAACTAGACTAAAAAATCTAGTAAACTATTAAAGACTAATCCTAAAAATAAAACGAAATAAAAATAATCATTAAAAATCTACTCAACTCAACTCAACTCAACAAAGCCTTTTCCCAATTATTTGGGGTCGGCTACATGAATCCTATTTTTCCATTCCATTCTGTCCAGTGCAATATCTTCGGTTACACCACATGATATCATATCCTTTTTTTTATAATATCCCACCAAGTTAATTTAGGCCTACCTCTACCCCTTGGGTTACCATCAATACTAACTAAATCACTCTTCCTTACAGGATCATCCATTGGTCTACGCTTGACGTGTCCAAACCATCGAAGTCGATTTTCTCTCAATTTATCTTCTATAGGAGCTACTTTCACCATTTTACGAATTTGTTCATTTTTAATTTTATCCTTTCGAGTTTTACCACAAATCCATCTTAGCATTCGCATCTCCGCCACACTCATTTTCTGCACGTTTTGTTTCTTGGTTGCCCAACACTCTGTCCCATATAACGTGGCGGGTCTAATGGCCGTCCTATAAAATTTTCCTTTTAACTTCAAAGGTATACGCCTATCACACAGAACGCCGATCGCACTTCTCCACTTAACCCAGCCTTCTCTAATCCTATGCGTAACAACATCACTAATATCTCCATCTTTTTGTATAATCGATCCTAAATAACGAAAATGATCATTTCTAGGTATTTCTTGACCCTCCAATTTCACCACATCTCCATTTGTCCTCCTATTACTACTAAAATTACACTCCACATATTCTGTTTTAGTTCTGCTTATTTTAAATCCTCTTGTTTCTAAAGTTTCTCTCCACAATTCTAACCTAGCGTTTATCCCCATCTTAGTCTCATCGACTAAAAACTAATAAAAATCAAAATATTATACACTAATTAAAAAGATATATAAAAATAGAAAATAAATCCTAGAAAATTTCTAAATAAATAAAAAATAAACCTAAAATAAGACGACACAAAATAAAAATCTAGAAAATCTAAACAACACAAACTAAACACACATGGTATCGGGTGAAGGTTTGGGCTATGTTTAGGCTCGTGTAAGGTACGAGATTGGGGAATTAGCTCCATAAATCAAATATTTGCCTTGAACTATGCGTCAAAATTGCGCAAACGGCGATCAAGCCTGCACATTAACATTTACGCATATAAGACCCAAATTACCGAGAATTGTTAATGAAAATGCATCTATTCGGGGTATAAATTGTACACTTTTGGGTGCTTATCACACCACCCCCCAAACAGAACATTGCTAGTCCTCGAGCAAAATATAAAGAGAAACAAAGATAAGAAGCCAAAAGTGTATCACTTTCGCGGGCACTTGTGATTGCACTTAACATGTACTACAAGCCTTTAAACCTATAGGTTGCCCTACATGGCGAGTTGTATCTCTTAAGGGTTTTCAGGGAATTTACCCACAAAATGCTTTATTTTCAAATGGGCAGTCATTCTCTTATTAGACGTGGAATAATCGCACAATCCATCATGAGAAAAATATTTTGAGAAATGCAAGCTAAAGTGTAGAAAAAGATTAGCTAAGTAAATACACAAGGCACATCCTTCCTAGAACTCAACGTGTGTGGTATGAATTAGTCAAAACGGATCGAGTATCATAAGAGTAATTCCTAGATTGCCTTTTCGGAATCAACGCTTCAATTTTAAAATGTCACAGATATCTCTCTCTCAAACAAACTCATGAGATTAAGGTAAGTGTATCCCTCTTGTGTGTGAGGAGGTGAGTAAATGTAAGAAAGTTCAAATGTCTCAAACACACATTAGAATGAACGAACATGTAGAAAGAAAAATGATCTCATGGAAGAATGCTAACTATAGTGAGAACGTCGAGTTATTCACCACGTTGACTTTCATTTTCCCGAACACCTAGGAAAAATATGGATTTTTGTGGGTGATGGGGAAATGAGATGGGAAGGATGGGATGATATGAGGTAGAATGGGATAGTGATACGAATGGTGAGTGATGGATGTGTGATGGATATTCAAGAAGAGTGTACACATGAGGAACAAATGTCTTTATTTCAAAATAAGTAACTACAAACTCTCTATTTTTTTTCTTTTCTCTCTTTTATCTTTTTTTTTAAATTTTCTTTTCTTTTTTCTTCTTTTTTCTATTTTTTTCTTTCTTTCTTTTATACTCTCAACATGGAAGATATTTTAGATTTGGGAAAGCACCATTTTTCTCAAAATGATGGATGATATGGAGATGATATGTGATGGTGTGGGGAATATGAAAGAATTTGGTAAATGGTAGGTGTATGGATGAAAATTTGGTGATCGGGACAAACATCAGGACACGTGTTTCTTACAACTCGAAAGTGATGTCGTTCTCAGTGATCAAGCCAAAATTTTATGATGAAAAATGAGATCGTGCAACGAATTAAATGTGGACCCAAAAGAAGTTGAATCAACTTGTGACTCGGAGATTGCGTATAACTCTCTAAAAGGTGAAAGGCACGAATTTCACAAACTAAAGTCTCTACTAGTGATCCTTGAGGTTCTCTTGAGAATTGTAATACTCTTCAACTCTGAACCGTAGTGACGTGATATGTGCGCAAATTTTGTTGAGTTCAGAAATTCATAGTGCAACATTCATTGATATGCATTACATAAGCTATTTATAAAACAAATAAATCCTCTAGCTTGATTCCTAGACTTAAAAAGATGGATGATAGAAAATTCACGTCAATGAGTGAGATGAAAGAAACTGCACGAAAATTTTAAAAACAGGTTTAAAAATAAAAAAAAATTCAAAAGAAGTACGATTTTGATAAAATTCCCCACCCCAAAACAAAAAGGAACATCATCCTCGATGTTAAGTAAAATGTTTTTTAAAATTTAGAGCATAAGGTAGGAAAGATATTACCAGAATCAACCGCTAATGAAGTGAATAGATGAAGCCAAGAATAAACCTGAAGAAGTGATATGATGACAAAAGGGTACAAGTCTATAAACATGGAAAGCATAGGGTGACGAGAAACACCACCCCCAAATAAGATGAGACTCATACAAGAAATCACGGTCTGCCTCCCGATAGCGCTAAGTTTAATGTCTTCATCCTGACCGAACCATTCTGACCCTAAAGATAAGATCTATGAAAGAACGAGGTGACAAAAAAATTGGGTGATGAGAATTGCCCCCAAACCAGACTGAAGCATCAGCCTTGTTGGATAAAGGCTAAAACAAGTCAATGTACTTGTATGTCGAAGTTCTTCACGCGATGCAAAGCATCGGTGGACCATGGGCGGGTGGGTATTAGGGTAAAGATAAAGAGGTATCGGTCTTGGGCTTTATTGTGCTGAAAGGTGAGGGCAACGAGGGCCCTTTAAGAATGGTGCTCTTATTGGTGAGGAAGGCGAAAAGGTTTGAAAAGTGGAATGGAGTGGGGATCATATAAATCACACAACCATTCTATAAATGGGCGATGATAATGGTCGAGTCATGACACACCAGTGACTGTTGATGGGAAAAATCAACATCATAAGAGAGCCGGAGGCATAAAGTAACAAGCTCGGTGTCACAGAAGTGGAGAGTAGCACCGCAAATACTCTCATGGATGGGGGATGGTTTTAGGTGAGGATCTAAAAATGTATATGGAAACATGAAATATGTAAAATCTAGATCCAAACTAGGTGGTGGAGTGTAAGGGATAATGGGTGGGTCGGGTGGGATAAATGGTGTATCGGGTGGGATAAACGGTTGGGGAAGATGATCCAAGTCAAGTGTAGGGGACACGCACTCATCGGGAGGAGTAAAGGAATATTCACTAGGGAGTGTGGTATTAAAAGATGGAGTGGTCAACTACTGGACAAGAATATCTAATGAGGCATCCAATTCTAAGAAAGAGAAATCAACAGTAATACATGACTCAAATTGAGTCAAGCATAGTGGAACATGATCCATATCCGGAGAGGTAGAAACCATATCAGATTCAATCTCAAGAAAATGGTGATCACTCGTAGCCGGAGCTAACCTATGATGAGCCGGAGCGCACCACTCCTCTGATGGGTTACCTATCAAAAAATTATTGGATATGGAGGTTATCGATGGAGAATCTCGCTTTAGGGCGAGGACCTCTAAGGGTTCATCGTCATTTTCTATAGTTAACAAAGGTTCCTCGTCTGAGGCCTTACATTTGAGAGAGGACTCATTCGACCCTTTGAATTCGAGGAGTTCCTCGATTGGGTGTGATATTGTGGATTTTTCGCTTAAATGTTTGGACTTGGGGGGTGCCTCATCTTCTTCCTTGATTTCTAGGTGTTCCTCGCACCTTGTACCATGGGTTCCTCGCCTATTGTTGTGACAACGAAGGGTTCCTCGACTACAAAACCGCTTCGACCACTTTGGGTTCCTCGCCTACCACTTCGGGTTCCTCGCCTGTCGCTTCAACCATAATGGGTTCCTCACCTACTATCGCGATAGTGAAGGGTTCCTCAACCATCCATTTCCTAATTTTAGGTTCCTCACTTGAGCTTTTGAAATTATGGGGTGCCTCGCCTGCCATTCTGATTTTAAGGGGTCCCTCGCACTCTATGGGGGAGACTACTGGTTCCGTACATGAGGTGTTAACCACGGAGGCTTCCTCGCATAGGCATTTTTTTATTATGTGTGCTTTTCCTGAGGTATTGATCATGGTATATTCCTCACCAACCATAACTTCTGCCAACGTTGAGGGTTCCTTACCTAGGCACTTAGAAACTATGGGTTTCTTGCCTGAGATTTTGAACTTTAGGGGGTCATCATCTGTATCTTCTGCGACTGTGGGTTCCTCACTAGAGCCAATGGCCATTGTTAGTTCTTCCACTGCCTCTTTTTTTTTCAAGCTTGGGAAGTTTATATGCGTACTCGTTCGGGAAGGAATTTTGGCGTCTATCATCACGCACCTTTTTTGGTACCTAGTGATAATTTCATGACTTCCTTACTCAATTTGAGGAGAGGTTTGTTGCCAATGTTCTCTAGTGACCCCACGTGGGGTTAGGTGAGTCTACTGATTCCCCTATTATTCTTCCCGACTCTATTCTTAGAGTTTGAAATGATCGTGGGACTTCCTTTACTCCAATATTGAAATTAAAGCTGTGGGGGTGCCACCTTCGTGTTACGACCCTTCTTATCCTTATTACCATTCGTGTAGCGACCCTTCATAGTTATTATCAAAGGCATGTGGAAACTTCACCTTACAAGGAATGTTTTATAGATCCCATCACTTGGGGGGACTGTATGTGCCTCCTCACCATTACCTGCCTTCCTTCACACCCACTTGGTTCTTGCTTTGGAAATGGCGGGTCTTCCTTATCCATATTTGCGTGACTGGGCCTCCCCATGAGACCCCTCCGACTAAATACTTTAAAATGTGGTTCTTAATTAGACGGACCTAGAAAAAAGTTGGCACCTTAGCACTACACCCAGGATACCTCTTTAGAAGACTACTCCTGTGGCCATCCCCAATCCTCGTGGCGGGTGGGAGAGTGAGGATCCTAGGTCCCACGCATCCCTCTCGGGAGTGCTTCGACCGACGTCATTGATGAGGTGAAAATGTAGAGAGATAGAGTCGCCAGTCTATTTTACTCAAATCAAATAAAAGAAAGGGAGCCATCCTGAAGGACAACATCCAAATACATACTGATGCATGCAAAACCAAAGTGATTCAAAAAGTGTCCGGAGGCTAAGTTACGAAATGGGAAGGTGTTAGGCACCCATTCTGTCCTTATGGTCTCCCATGGGTTTTTTGCTATTTTCCTTTATTTTCCCTGTGATATGTGTGCATGTGTATATATAGTGGAGATAGGAATCCTCAACTTGTATCATGGAAGAGATAAAGCAAGTCATCCGTAGGAAGGTTCATAAAAATAATATTAGAAAATAGGATTTATGCGATTATCCTTGCGTTGATCGATATAATGGAACGATAGCGTATGTGGAATAATACGCCACTAAGAACAAATATATGCATATATAAATATATGTAATCTAATAGAGTTGAGTTTAGAGAAAATAGAAAATGAGAGAAAAAGTAAGAATAGGACTCGAGTCTCGGGTTTTACCCCGAGACGCCTAAGTAGCCTATAGAGGCATCAAAGTCCACGTAGTGTGTGTGTGTAAAGAAGTGTTTTAGTTATGAGAGAAGTGTAAGAAAAGTGTGAGAAATCCCATTTGGAATTTGTGGGCATACCCTATTTTTCTTATTTTTTGGGTTTTTATTTGTACGAAAATAAGAGATGTGCAATAATACTAAATAAAAAGTATATTTGGATATGTGAGATGAGAGAATAAAAGTGCTAAGTAATAAAACAAGTCAATGTGAATTTATGGGAATTTAAGGAGAGAATTGAGAAAATTTAACCTTTTTTAAGATCTTGAGCATGATCTTGAATGTTGGAGAGCAGACCTTGCACTTGGATGATGATGGAGGGTAGTGAATTCACCAAGTTTGATGAAAAGGATGATGAAACATGAAGGTTGGGAGAGGGGTTTGGACGTGGAAATCACGCTGACTTCGAGAGAGGTTTTCTGGATTTGCTAAGAGTGATGTCTTTCCGGATATGGGCCCCTTGAAATGAGGTCAGGCCCTCCTTTTTATAGGCTCGATGCATTGTTGATCGGTATAGCCCTAGTCCTACCAATCAACAGGTGTGTTTAGGCACACTGCCGATAGGCAGGGTCTGGGACCTGCCGTTTGGCAGTGTCTTTTAGGACTTTTTGGAAAATCAGTCGCAGAGTGCAAACCGTTGATCAGAATAGCGCACGGGGCAAATTGTTGGAAAGGTAATTCAGAGACCTTCGAAAGTCCTTTGGATTGATCCTGAGTTCGGGAGTAAACTTTGGGTCAAGTGTGGCACGGAAGCGCTCATTGGTCCATTGGACGAGAAAACTTTGGACGCAAATGGATCGTTCGTCTGTATGGTAAGTCAAAATCGCACACATGGAAGACCATTGGAAAGGTTAGGAGATGTACTTTGACATTACAAAGAGTTTGACCCAGTTTGGGGAGTTGACTTTAGTCAACCAGGCCCTAGAAAAATTTGATGACCTTTCGGAGAAAAATGGATCGTTCGTACATATCGTAAGATATAATTGCGCACAGGACGAACCTTTGGAAAGGTGTTTCAGTTCCCTTTGAAGATTCATTCAGCGTCGGTCGAACAAAAGGGTTGACTTTTGTCAAATGGAGCCCGGGAGCGCCCAATGGTCTCCTGATCGAGTTTTGGTGGAAAATGGGTCGTTCGTCCGCATGGTAAGTCAAAACAGCACACAAGATGGACCTTTGGAAAGGGGATTCAGTTCCCTTCAAAGATTCATTTAGTCTCGGTCGAGCTGAAGAGTTTTACTTTTTGGTTAAACGGAGCCCAGGAGCATCCGATAGCCTTTAGGTCGATACTCGAGGTATGACCTGAGTTTGCAATAATGAAGGGAGGTTCTAGGGACATAAGGAGAGTTTAGGGAGTAATAGAATGGGGTGTCTATAGAGCCCCTCAATGGGTGAGTTTGGAACAAATGATAGCTGTCGAATAGACACCGTATGATGCCTTTGGAATAGGATGAACAATTCAGAGGGTCGAGGTTGATTCTGAGGATTTAAGGAAATAAGGATGACTAATTCTGTTGGTCGAAGCCAATTCTGCGGTCTTGGGGGCGTGATGGGGATGGTCTTAAAGGAAATGATGACCAAAGTAATAATGGGGTTGACCAATTCTGCGGGTCTAATCCAATTCTGAGGGTTTAGGTTGTGAGGACCGATTCTGCTGGTTGAAGACAATTCTTTGGGCTTGGGATGAGATGACCAATTCTACGGGTCGAAGCCAATTATGCGGGCTTAAAGTAAGATGACCAATTCTGTGGGTCAAAGTCAATTCGGTGGACTTAAGATGAGATGACCAATTCTGCAAATCGAAGCCAATTCTGCGGGCTTAAGGTGAGATGACCAATTATGTGGGTCGAAGCCAATTCTACGGGCTTAAAGTGAGATGACCAATTCTGCGGGCTTAAGGTGAGATGACCAATTTTGCAGGTCGAATCCAATTCTACGAGCTTAAGGTGAGATGACAAATTATGCCGTATTTAGATGAGATCACCAATTCTACGGGTCGAAGCCAATTCTGAGGGCTTGAAGATGAGATGACCAATTATGTGTGTCGAAGTCAATTTTGCGGGCTTAAAGTGAGATGACGAATTCTGCGGGCTTAAGGTGAGATGACCAATTCTGCGGGTCGAAGCCAATTCTACGGGCTTAAGGTGAGATGAACAATTCTACGTGTCGAAGCCAAGTTTGCGGGCTTTAGGTGAGATGACCAATTCTACGGGTCGAAGCTAATTCTACGAGCTTGAAGAAGAGATGACCAATTCTGCGGGCTTAAGGTGAGATGACCAATATTGCTGGTCGAAGCCAATTCTGCAGGCTTAAGGTGAGATGACCAATTCTGCGGGTCAAATCCAATTCTTCGGGCTTAAGGTGAGATGTTCTCGGGGAACTCTGCCGGGGAAAATTACCTTGTGATCTTGATTTGAGCTGGGGAGCCGACGACTGGGGAAATCCTTGTGATTTTGGAGATTTTCCGAAGGAAAGGAAAATTTGATGTTATAAACTCCATTGGGGAAGTGATTAGGTGGTCCAGGTATTGGACATATTTCTCGGGAAGGTTTGAGACCTTTGCGGTATAGGAGGTGAACCTTAGAGATTCTCAGGGGACGTTGCTGGGAGGGGAATCACTTGGCTCTTGAGAGTTCCGCTGGGAAAATACGAATTCCTCTTGACGGAGTGTGAAATTTCCTTGGTGAAAATGTTCTAAATCCTTTCTGGGACTTTTAAGAATTTTTTGAGGATTTTTCAGGGCTTTCTGGTATTTTCTGGGACCTTTTTGTACGAAATTATAAGGGGGTGCTGATCGTCATGGTGCAGAGGGTGCCATTCGGTAGTGGCACGGACTTTTGGACTGCCTCAGGAAGGCAAAGGGGTTGTGACAATCGGTAGGTGGGGGTACAGTGCCGATCGACATGACCCTTGGCATCCAATATAAAAGGGGCAAATTCACTTCATTTTCACAGCTTCTTGCTTTCTCTCTTTTTGCAATTTTCTTTTGCGAAGCGTTCTAGCATTCTGATGTCTAAAAGATAATCACTTTTTAAGCACTGCAGCACATAGGGAATGGTTGACTGTTGATGACTGGGCGAACGTGGAATGGAGGGATAGGGCGCCTCTTGCATTGGGGAGCGAGAATTCTTTTGACGCATTTGAGCTAGTTGCGGATGAGCGGATCTTGTTGCAGGAGCCGTCATGTCATTGCTCTTCGAGGGTGGTTATGTAAGTAAAGTAACGTGTGGCATTCTTTTTGGTGATTTCTTTCTTTCTTTATTGGATTCTGATAAGATTTTTCTTTTGACAGTCCGATGTCTTTTTGAAGAACATGCGTGCCCGCAGGACGACGGGGCTTAAGGATGTCTGGGAGCATCTTTTGCCTGTGGGACATTCGGTGGTATCATCAGCGGGTTTTGGGAGGTTGGCGGCTGCGTTGGATGAGACACCCCGTTCGACAACGATCTTGTACGCTCTGGGAGATAGATTGTGGGATACTACCCAAACTTTCCATTTCGGCTTTGGGGAGATGACCGTGACTCTAATAGATGTGTAGCAGCTGTTAGGGGTGCATTGTGTTGGGGAGAATATAAAGGTGGATCGCTTCCTGTGGGTGAGGTCGAAGGCGGTACGGGCGACGCTCGATGATGTAGGGAGGATAATGTCTGGGGATTCCATTTGGATGTCCCTGTTGAAGGATGTTTTGCTGAGTAGGGTGCTTGATGTGGAGGACGGGCTGCAGGTGAGGTAGATAACCCGGTTGATTATTCTGCTAGTGCTGGGGGGCTTTATGGTGACGTCAAGCGGCGATGTCATCCATTTGTGGTTCTTGCCGTACTTGAGGGTGTTTTCGAACATTCCCTTCTATGATTGGGGGAGCCTGACTTTGGCGACGCTTTATTTTTCTCTGGATGCATTCAGCCGGTGCTACTGGTAAACTTTTACTGGATCCATGTATCTCCTTGAGGTATTCTTTAATTTGTGCATTTTCCTTTCATACATTCGCAGTTTCCTTATGCGTCTTTTTTTATTGTAACTTCTTGTCTTTGGGAGATGTGGTTCTATGAGGTGATTGGGTGAAATACCCAGCTGATGGCTCTAAAGGATGAGACTGTTGGGGACTTCTGCCCGTTGTATCGATGGCTCAAGGCCAATCGACAGTCGAGGGGATCTCTTTCTTTGGAGGCAGTGCGTCAGGTCTTGAATGGCCTGACCAGTGATAGGGTAAGACTTTTCCTTTTCAGTCTTGGTATCTGTATGCTCTGATTCTGTATTGACTTATACCTTCTTGGGGATTTTTAGGTGACCTTTTACCCTTGGGGGATTGCTATTCAGGACACGGGGTTGACTGGGGTGAACGCACAACTACGGCGCTTACTGGCGTATGAGTTTGTCCACTCCTGGTATCTCGGGGAGAGGGTGGTTCGACAGATCTCTAAGGAGGAGGTGGTGGTGCCACCTGCACATCCTCCTATGTCCATGAGGCAGGAGCGGCTGCTGCCAGAGGATGCGAGGATTGCGGTGTTGATCGGTGATTCCTACCTGTTGAACACTGATACGGCTGCGTCGTATGATTACATGGAATTTGTGATGAGATGGATGATGGCGCCTAGAATATATGATGCCTTGCCTTTCCGTCCTATGAGTTTGAGTCGACGGGTGGGATCCTACCACAACGATGGCGGTCCATCGACGTCTGCAACGATGGCAACTTTGGAGGTTCCATTTGTGCGGTTGCATACCCCTTGGTACAACATTAAGCGAGTTAATGGAAGGATGATTCCTGTGGTGCATCGTCCTCATGCGATGGATTCGAAGGATCTAGGTTTGATAGAGGAGGTTCTTCGATATGAGGTATATCTTTTCCTGTTCCTCTCTTTATTTCTTTTTGATTTCTTTTCTATTTTTTTACTGATTCTGGCTTCTACTTCCAGCAACTCCAGGTATCGACCACTTGGATGAGGGACATCCGAGACTGGATATCTTCGGTGACTACCCATATTTGGGATGCGGTTCCTATTCCTTCCTGCTTGGTGTCGTCATCTTTGTACGGGGAGGATTCTAGCTCGAGTAGCGGTGGTACATTGTCTCATCACAGTGGAAAGAGAGCGTATCATAGGGGTAGAAGCTCTTAGAAGAAAGGGCAAGTGAGATAGAGAGTGAGAGATTGTGGGTTCGGGCTGTGTCCCGTTGTTTTTGTTTTTCTTTACTTCCTGCAAAATTTATGTAACACAGAAGAGATATCTATGCAATGCAAATGGAGTTTTTTATTATCTTTTGTTAATGGTGAATGAATGCATGCACATGCGCTTTTTACTTTGCTGTTGAGACCGTAAAAAAAGATATTTTTGGGATTTTGAAGGAAAGTTTTAAAAATGAGAAATTATACAAGGGTGGAAGGGGATTTTTGAAATTCTGTTGATAATATCAATTTATTTTTTATTGAGTTTCTGATTTTGACAAAAGAGGAAAAAAGGGAAGTTTCTAAAAATAGGGGGTTACCGATTGGCAAGCTCCTTGTCCTTCCTATCGACAGTCAAGTCCAATCCCGTCAATTCAAAGCTTTGATTAATACCTTCTTCAGCCTTTGGTACTTTGTGGGGCAAGATTTCTTCCGATTTCTGTAGGGGTTATGTCTTTTGTGAGGGGTTTTCCAAGTATAAAAAAGGGGCGTGGATGGGTCTTTCTTCCTCACACTTTCACTTTCTTCCCTTCCCACATTCTCTCTTTCTTACTATTTCTTAATCTTGCAAGATTGCTCTCCATGGTAGTATTGAGTTTACTAACTACCTCAAACCCCTGGAAGCAATGTGCTCTTATAATGTCAACTACGATGCTTTCAACATGCGTTGAGTCTCTTTGTGGCACAATCGTCCCATAGAATGGAACATGCTGATGGCGGCAGTACAATTTTGGTACCCCAAAGACCATGTATTCCGCTTTGGCTTGGAGGAAGTCTGTCCTATGTATGAGGAATTTTCTGCCATATTGGGGATAAATCCCAGTGTTGCTGCCTATTCTGGAGCTAGGAGAATACCCGTATGTTCGGTTGGTTGGCCTCAGACAGACCTCTTTCTATTTCCTTTGGCGACTTCTGCATTAATTTGGCTGGGAGAAGGTCATGCCACCTCAGACACTAGATTTATTTTCGGTAGAAGAATTGACTGACCTTCTGCACATGTGGCTTGGCTCTTTGTGGGAGAGTCGGTGTCTGTAGACCCATCCCTCTCAGTCTATTGGGAGAGTTTGGCATATCCATGGGGATTATATGAAGTGGTTATGGAGAAGAGTAGTTAATACGATGTTGGCAGTGGAGACTGGACAAAGGTGGCTTATCTTATTTAATACCATGGAAGGAGGTGTTGTGGTTTTTTTGAAGCTGGTTCGAGCCTATCGATCCATGGAACATCTGCGGCACTCCATTCAGGCATGGGAAGCTTAGGGACCCCAGGATGCAGATGATGATGATGGATTGGGATCCTCTGGTAGTTATGGATAGGAATCTTGGAGAGTTTATTTTGAAGAACAAGTTTGGGAATTTTATTTGGTTTTTTTAGGAAAGTAGGGGGAAGGGAGTTATCCGTTCCTTTTCTTATGTAATTGGTACCGTAATTTCTTATCAGTGAAATAAACAAGTTTTTTATCATCCAGCTGTGCCTTGTGATGAGTTTTATGTTTTTGAATCATCTATACCGATCACTAAGGAATACATAATCCTTTTGTTCAAGTATATGTTAGAAGGAACTGTCGTTCTCGGAGATGAGAAAAGAATAGTTTTTTGTGAAAAAGAAAGGGCTGTGCTTGTGTAAAATGTATGAGCTGCCTACATACCCCTGGGGTTTTGAAATTTTGAAATTTTTATGAGAAAGATTTTTGCAGAGGATCAGGCCCACGTAGTTATGGGTAGAGGGAAGTGAAGATTTTTTTTAAAGAATAGAAGGGAGATGAGAATAGTTGCAGTGCACTGAGATTTTAGACTAGGGGTAAAATTTCTTAGGACGGTCCAGGTTGACTGGATGAGACATATCCTCTCCATCTAAGTCAGTGAGCATGGCACCACCGGACAAGATCTTTTTTACAATGTATGGGCCACTCCACTTGGGCTTAAGTTTTCCTCTAGGGTCCCAGATGGGTTCCATAATCTCTTTGAGGGCTAGATCCCCTTCTTGGACACCGCGGTCCTTGACTCTCTTGTTAAATGAATGCGTTATTCGGTGATGGTACCCTTGTATGTTATACAAGGATTTTAGTCTCCTTTCGTCTAGGAGGGTCAGCTCGTCAAGACGACTTTGGCACCAGTTTTCTTCGCTGACCTTGCTTTCAAGCATGACGTGTAGCGAGGGTATTTCCAGCTCCGTGGGTAAGACTGCTTCCGTGTCACAGACTAGATAGTAAGGGGTAGCCCCAGTAGAGGTTCGAATTAAGGTCCTGTAGCCCTAGAGGGAATAAGGTATTCGGTCGGCCCAATCTCGATAGCTTTCAGTCATCTTACTGATGATGTCTTTAAGGTTCTTATTGGCGGCTTTGACTGCACCATTGGTCTGAGGTCGATAGGAAGAAGATTTATGTCTATGAATCCCATACTCATTGATCACTTTTATAACTTCTTCCTCGAAGTGCACGTTGTTATCTGATAGTATCTCGTGCGGGACCCCATACCAGCAGATGATGTTTTTCTTGATGAATTTGGCCACTTTCTTGGCGTTCAACACTGCGTATTACTCAGCTTTGACCCATTTGATGAAGTAATTAATGGAAACTAGGATGAAATCATGCCTGTTGGAAGCTTTGGTGTAACCTTCCCTATGATGTCGATGCCCCAGGTGGATAACGGCCAGGGAGAGGTCATGTTGTATAATTTATCACGGAGGCAGATACTGAAGGTTAGAGAACTGTTGGCATTTGAGGCATCTCCGAACATAGGCGGTACAATCCTGGGTCATGGTGGTCCAATAGTAACCTTATCAGATGATCTTCTTGGCAAGCATGTGACCGTTCATTTGGGGCCCTCATTCTCCTTTGTGGATTTTCTTCATTATCTTTTCAATGTCAGCCCTTGCGATACAGTGCAGATGAGTTCCATCGAAGTTCCTTTTGAGTAGTGCTTTATGGAAGATGATGTACTGGGTGGCCAGTCTTTGGAGGGTTGCTTGATCTTTTTTATTGGAACATTAGGGATACCTACCATGCTTGATAAGGTTCCATATATCATAGTACCAACAATTGGCTAGCTCGGGATCGTCTGTGGTGACGAGCTAAATGTGGTAGCAGTGGGTTGGTTTGCCCTGCTTTTGAACTAGGAAGGGGTTCATTATTATTCCTTCCGGCATGTCAAACATGGAGGCCAAGGTATCAAGGGCATCAACTAGGTTATTCTTTGCTCGAGGTAGGTAGTGGAAGGTGATATCTTGGAATTGGGAGGGTAGTTCTTCTAAGTGGGCATGGAAGGGTTGGAGAATCTTGTCCATGCCTCTCCATTTTCTAAGCACTTGATCGATGATGAGGGAGGAATCCCTGTAGACATCTAGGTATTGAATAACTTTCTTGAGAGCAACTTGGAGGCCTACCATGCACGCCTCATATTCAGTTATGTTGTTGGTACAAGGGAAATCCAATTTGATGGCGATGTGAGTGTGGGAGTCATCTGGGGCGATCAGAAGTATCCCAATGCCATATCCCTTTTTGTTGACAACGTCGTGAAAGAAAATTTTCCACCAGAGATTGTCTTGGGTAGTGCAGAGGATGTTTTCAGCTTGGAATTCAGATATCCAGACATCGGCTTCATCCACGGGATAATCAGCGAAGTAGTCAGAGATGGTTATTACTTTCATAGCTTTTTGTGTGACGTACATGATATCAAACTCAACTAGGAGCATCAACCATTGGTCTATTCAGATGGATAAGGCAGGTTTCTCAAGAACGTATTTGATGGGGTCTATTCGGGATACAAGTTTTATGGGGAAGGCGAGCATGTAGTGCCGTAACTTTTGGGAGACCCAGATAAGCGCGACACATGCCTTTTCTAAAGTAGTGTAGTTAACTCTGTATTCAGCCAATTTGAGATTGGCGTAATATATGGATCTTTATATTGCATGACTCTTTAAGGTATTGGGCTAGCAAAGCCCCAGCTGCAGTGTCAGTTATGGTTAGGTATAGGAGCAAAGGGAGTCCAGGTCGTGGTGGCATGAGTATCGGGGGTTGGGTTAGATATTTCTTGATTCGGTCAAAAGCTTCTTAGCAGGCCTCGTTCCAAACCTTGGTTGAATCCTTTTGGAGTAGCTTGAAAATAGGTTCGCAGATGGAAGTTAACTGGATGATGAATCGGCTGATGGATTGTAATTTCCCAAGGAAACCTCGGACTGCTTTCTATGTACGAGGTTGTGGCATCTCAAGTATGGCTTTCAGTTTGGCAAGATCTGCTTCTATCCCTTTCTCACTGACCTTTAATCACAAGAGTTTTCCCTTTATAACGCCGAAGACGCATTTCTGCGAATTGAGTCTCATCTGATACTGTCGCAGTCATTCGAAGAACTTTCGGAGAGCGGGAACATGACCTTCTCTAGTTTTGGATTTGATAATCATATCATCTACATAGACCTTAACTTATTTAAAAATCAAATCGTGCAGGATGGTTATGGTAGCCCTCTGGTAGGTAGCCCCAGCATTCTTGAGACCAAATGGCATAACAGTGTAGCAAAAAGTTACCCATGGGGTGATGGACGCAATTTTTTCTTGGTGATCTTGGTGCATTTTAAATTGATTATATCCGGTAAACCCGTCGACGAATGCCTTAAGAGCATGACTGGCTGTGTTGTCCACAATCATGTCGATATTAGATAGCGGATAATCGTCCTTTGGAGAGGCTTTGTTCAAGTCCCAGTAGTCTACACACATCCGAACCTTCCCTCCTGATTTTGGCACATGCACTATGTTGTCTAGCCATATGGGATATTCGATCACACGAATGAAGCCTACGTTCAGCTGTTTAACCACCTCCTCTTTGACTCTGAGCGACCATTCGGTGTGGAGCTTTATTACCTTTTGTTTATCTGGCTTGTAATTTGGAAGAGTGGGGATCTCATGTTGAGCAATTTTAGGATCAATGTCGGGCATATCATCATAGGTCCATGCGAAGACATCCACGAATTAATTCAATAATTCTTCGAGTTGTGCGCGCTCATGCTCGTCAAGGGTATCCCCTATCCAAATCTCGCGTTGTTGGATACTAGAATCGAGGTTAATAACAACAGTCTCTTCTTCATTAACTTGAAAGCTGCTATGTTTATTATTATTAACCTTATTTATATCAGTTAAGAATTATTCATTTGTAAAATCATCATCATCAAAAGTTTGATTATAATCTAAACAATAAATATAAGGCACAACAAGATACTCAAAATCTTCGTTTATTTCATTGAGAGGAAAAATAGCATTGAGAACCTCATCAAATGAGGACTCGATTACATTTGAGCAAGGATAAACAATAGAAGAAGAAATGGGGTAAACATTGGGATTAAGGGGGATTTCAACAGGTAGAACTGGTGCAGCATGCCAGTTGATGAAAGGTGTATCAGCAGCTTTGATCAGAGGGGATGGATCCAGTGATGTAGTGCCTGAATGACCCATGAAGACTGTCAGCCCCAGTATTTATAAGTCGAATGAGTCTTAGGAATCCCTTTACTCAGATTCTTCGGTATCTTTGATGAGCGGTTGTACATGGTATTGGAAACTTTTGTCCCATGGGTAGCTATCTTAGAAAAAGATCTCCATTCTAGCTTCATCTTATTGTCTGTATGGTCATACCATGGTTCCAGAAAGTCGTAAAAGGGGAAGTCTTCCTCCTCTTTAATGAATCGTCCATTCAAGGAGTCACCTCGGATGATCTGGATGCAGTCTAGTCTCCTCTTTGGTTGAGACTGGTGGATCATTCTGAGCTCTTGGTCTGATGGTTGATACCCCAAACCATAAGGAGGGAAAGTTTTCTTTAGTTCAATAGGCTCAAGTATCCCTTATTGTCTTTTTTCGAGCCCTAGTCCGGGCATGAAGTGCATGTTTCTGAACATATGAATCACATTGACGTTGCCACGAGGGTTGTATTCTGGACAAACCCTTTCTTTGAAGTCGTCCCCTACCGGGAGTAGAAGTTATTCAACTTAAAATCCTGATAGGAGCATATCATTTGATCCATGCTATATCTCAAGGATTGGACTACTGGTACTTGCACCCTCGGTATTATCGTCATCGCCCAAAATGGTGATGACCCATCCGTTGGCGAAGAATTTCAATTTTTGATGGAGTGAGGAAGACAAACCTTTGATACTGTGGAGCCAAGGTCGTCCAAGTAACAGATTGAAACAAGCTAGGATGCCAATAACTTGGAATTCGACGACAGGGTTTATAGGAACAACCCCTATTACAAGCTTTATGGATCCCATCACCTCCCTGCGGGTATTATCGTAGGCACGTACAATAGCGGAGGTTGAGCGAGGTTACTTTCTTTCAGGCCTAAACATTTGAAGGTTCTTAGTGGGAAAACATTCAATGCGGATCCATTATTGACAAGAGAGAGTGGTACGATTTTTCAAATAACTTCGACGGAGATGTTGAGTGCATGATTATGGTTTGGAACAATTTTGGGAATCTATTCTTCGAAAAAGGATAGCATTCGGCTAGAGTTCAAGGATTAGACCAAATTTACCACTTCTTCTCGTGTGGTAGAGGGAGGATTTGTGGGTCCAGTGAGCAACTCGATCAGAGCATTTATGTGCAACTGAGAAGATATGAAAAGCCCCCATAGAGTGATGTTCTCTTGAGTTTTCTTGAGTTGGTCGAGGATCTTGCTCTTCTCGAGACTCATCTATGGCATAGGGAGGTTTTCAACGCCCCTCCCCTTATCATTTTCTGGTAGTGAACTTGGGATCTGGTAATGCTCCCTGATCTGGTCATGTGATTTACTGAAGAAAGGAAGAATATGAGTCTTGTTTCCTCATAAATCTCAGGTTGTTCTGCCACCTTGTTTATTTCTCCGAGGAGTTCTTCAAATGATATCATCCCACACATGTCGGCTACCAGGCCAGTTTTATCAGGAGCTTGCTCTTCGTTCGAATCTCTGAATTCATCCCCCCATTCGGTGGAAACAATTCTGTCTTTCCATGTAAAGTCGATGAATTTCAAAACTTCGACAACTTCTTCATACAGGTCATTCCATTCTGTGGGGATGTGTAAGGGTGAAGGGACCAGGCGTCCTTATAGCTTTAGATTATCAAGTAACTCAGTCATACTGCAAATGTTGTTGGTTTACCTGAATAATTCTTCCATGATCTGGACAACGTCATCCAAGCCGACTTCATTGGTCAGTACAACCCAACTGTCTGACTCTCAAGCCCATTTTTGTGCTTCTAAGAACAACATACTGAACCTCTCGAAATCAATGATCATTTGTGAGGTCAATTTTAGCCCGAACTTTAGGAGTTGGTTTAAGACTTCGGATAATTCCATGCTTTCATTTTAGAACGGGTACGGATAGCAATGCATGCTCTAATAAGGAGTGGCAGTGCCTGATCAATGAGGCTAGTAGGGTGTAGGAGGAAATATGGGTAGGTTTAGAGAGGTTTAGGAGATTATATGGGTGTGATTTTAGTTGAGGGATCAAATTTTGGGTTCTTTTCCAAAAAGATAGCATTGGCATGATTTGGGAGTGGGTTGTGAGTATTATTTGGCTTAGGATTAGCTAGTGGGGCAATGGTACCCGGTCAATTACACCTTGGATTATGTTTCGGAGGTGAAAGCATTGGTCGGTGGTATAGCCAACAGTTTGATGAAAGGCGCAATGGGCATCTGCCTTGAAGTTTCTTAGGAGTGGATTTGGCAATGGATGGGGATCCAAGGGTTTGATAAGGTTTCGTCTTGACAGGGCTTGATGAACTTTGGAGAGGGGAGCATGGATCTCGATGTATTCTTTTCGAATTGTGATAGGGGGACTTTCTGGTGCCCATGAAGTGGTTGGTTGAAATATGTTATTGATGGTTGAGACTGCGGCACTGGAAGGTTTGTCATATTTTCTCGGGGTGAATTGTATGGACACCTTCTTTAGTTCAACCTTTGTTTTAGCAAGACCTTCCTCGATTCCTACTCCTGCTTATCTGAAATCCTGAAAGTGGGGATAGTATTGTCCTCCCATGGTTGCTCGGACATGGGGCAATAATTTCTTCTTCACTATGCTGACTTGTTCTTCCTCGGAAGGACGATTGGTCATAGTGACTGCCTTTTCCCTCTATCAGGCTATGAAGTTACTGACTGATTCCTCAGAGTTCTGTTTGAGCAGCTCTAAATCGCGACAAGTGACCTCAAGCTCTTCGTTATATTTGTGCTGCGATAGGAATTCTCAGGCCACATCCTCCCAGCTATGGATTCTAGACTCTTTGAGAGATAAAATCCATCGAAGGGTGCTATCCTTCAGAGTTTGCTGAAATAATTGGTCCATCACTTCTTCAGAAGCCCCTAGTAGTGTCATGAAACGGTGAAAACTACGGAGATGAACAATCGGGGGTCCACTTCCTCCGAATTTTTCGATATTTGGCATCTTGAACTTCTCAAGTAACTTTGCCTTAGGATAAGGAGACATGTGGGTCTAGTCCATGTAATTCTCAGAGATTATGACTTGGTCAAACTTATTCATGAGCATCTTGAGGTCTTCTTTGACTTTGTTAAACTCTTCCTCTTTCGGATCAATGATCATAGGCAAGTTGGCCCCAGCTTGGTAAAGGTTCGGCGTTGGAAGCTGGGCAGGCGGTGGCCCATTAACAGGAGGGTCACATGGAGTGCGCTGATATTCTTCGGGGGTGGACCCATAGCACGAGGAAATAGGTCCTCGGGCTCTTGAGGAATGGGAACCTAGTTTCATTGCATCTTTCGAACCTCAGTCTGGAAGTTGTCAATCTTGGACACGATCTGAGCCAGGACTGCCGTCAATTCCGATTGCACAATGGGTACTTGATCTTTGTTCACTATGGAAAGCGGATGGATTCCGGACTCGAAATAAGTAGTAGGGGAATGAACAGAACTCCGAGGTTATTTGACTAAAGATCGAAGCCATTAAGGAGCCAGGCCAAGGGCGTGGGATCGACCTGAGAAGGCGTAAAATGGGATTTATTTTTTAGGAAAAGGAATGAAAATATTTTTGGCATTTTTTTTAAGATTGGAAGAAAAAATATTTTTGGCTTTTTGATAAAGAGAGGAGAAATATTTTTGGATTTTTAATAAAGAAAAGGGAAATTTTTTTGGGAGACGATCTCAGCATGATTATTGTAATTATTATGTTCTCACTTATATTAAATTCTCCTAAATGCAAAATGAAATGCCGGATGGGGCTTGATCCTGGAAAAGGTGGGTTAGTAATATATGCAAAGCTATGGCTGGACTAGTGACTAGGCTCACGGACAGGGTCCCATTTTAAAAATACTCAAAAATTTAGGCGACAGGCCAACCTGGAATTTCAATAGATTTTCGGGTTGAAATCAGCAATCTTATATGTGTGTCCTAGGATTGACACCTATATGCGGGTATGCAGTTGGTTGGGTGAATCAGAAAGGGTTCCCCCCTTTGGCATGACTTCCATGATAAATGTCTTGCTCTTACGAGCAATCGGTACGTGTGGCCAAGAAATTTGATATACCTGAGTGTACATGAATTGCCTCACCATATACCTCGTGGGGACGATACGTGTGCGAGTGAATTCGATATACTCGGCGTACGTGAACGAGTGACCTACGGTGTACCTCCCGTCATAACTTCGGTCAAGCGGTACGATGTCGGGGAACCGTTCGATATACGTCGAAGGTACTTGGCCAATGGAAAATGAAAGTCATATCACTTAGGCTAACTGTGTAAGGACATTTTTCTCATGTCCAACATGTTACATTTGTGTATGTCGTACGCCGCTACATTCGGCACGTCACTTTACGATATCATATGATGGCTTCTATCCGAATTTTGGGAATCAAGCATTCATCATATCCATCATGTGTCCCACATCTGCTTCAATGACTTCACGTTCCACAATTTTAGGGACTTAATGCAAGTGGTACGCAAGAGAAGTCAAAACAGTGAAAGAAGGCAAGATATGGAAGTTCAAGGGCATTTTGGTAATTTTATAGACACCATCCAGAAGGCCGGTTAATTAGAAAGTTGTAAATCTCGCCGCAATGAAGATACTGGAAGAAACGTCACCTCAATCCGACTACGGTGAAGAAGTTATGTCCCTTTGAAAATGGAGAAAATTCTGAGGAAAAACTCTTGGAAAAATGCTAAGTGTTTAAAGCCCCACATTCCAGCGAATTTCTGCGAACCAAAGCCAAACCAGTTCAGGGGTGAACCGATTTGTGGTACACCCAAACCGGTTCGGGGTACCTGATGCTGGATAGAGTTCCAGATTTTTAAAACTCTTCTTGTTTTCCCTATAAAAGCCAACTTCGGGGGAGTTATTTTACAAGACTTGGAGAGACATTTTTGAGAGTTCTATTAGCTCAAGTCTTCACCTTTTTTAGTCCCAAGACTCATGTTTTGATTCACACATCATTGCCAAACCTTTGTGAATCCTTTTGAAACCCAAAAACACAACTTTGAGTTTGTTCAACCCTTGTGGAGAAGCTGTTTTCTTCTTCATTGCTGCGCATCTGGAGTTCCTGAGGGAGATTCCAGCCGACGACATCAGAATCGACACCTGTACGTCTTTCTGTATCAATGTTTCTAGCCATTTATTTTTAGGTTTGACAAAGACACCATGTGTTACACTTGTGGGCGATTATCAGGTTGTATGTAAGTCAATGGTCTTGTAAATTCTTCGAAGTTTAAGAAATAAAAGGTTTTACCCGAAAGGGATTTTTTCCTTAACTTTGTGTCACGTGCTTCATATATTTATCGTTTGACACGCGCACACACATAGATGCATGTTTAGGGGTTGATTTACTTTGGTTTATATAGACTCTAATTAAAAAAGGGTTGATTTACTTTGGTTTACTTTGGTTGATTTACTTTGGAATCTTGCGAATTAATTTAATCAATTATCACACACCGAACCTATTCGGTTTTACAAACTACGCCCAGCCAGACCAGCGCCCATCATGAAGTGACCCTCACAAAATTTGGTCAATCACAATGCTCTTTGGTGATATCGTGTGAATCATGCATGATCCTCTTATTAGTATCTTATTATGAGAGTATCTTTCTTGATCATGCCCAACAGGGAGCCAAGTATGAGTACCAATGGTATACCAAGTATGGGTGGGTGATGCGTGCAACATGTGGATATATGTGATCCTAGGTGCATGTGGTGCAAAGTGTACATGGAGATTTTTCTACTAGTGTGTGAATAGAAGCATAAGTATGGGGGACACATGGAAAAGGGGAACATGCGAAAATGGGTGAAAATATAAACAAACATAACACCCATGTAAATATAGTCTATCCCTTAAAATAAAATCCCCAGCGGAGTCGCCACTGTGGCCATCCACGATCCTCGCGGTGGGCGGAAGAGTGAGGGTCCTAGATCCCGCGCATCCCTCTCGGGAGTGCTTTCACCGGCGTCGTTGATGAGGTGAAAAACGTAGATAGATGGAGTCGCCAGTCTATTTTACTCAAAACTGACAAAAGAAAGGGAGCTATCCCGAAGGACAACATCCAAAGACATACTGATGCATGCGAAACCAAAATGATTGGAAAAGGGTACGGAGGCTAAGTTACGAAATGGGAAGGTGTTAGGCACGCCTTCCGCCCTTACGATCTCTCATGGCTTTTTTGCTATTTTCCTTTATTTTCCCCGTGATATGTGTGCATATGTATATATAGTGGAGATAGGAATACTTGACTTGTATCATTAAAGAGATAAAGCGAGTCATCCGCAGGAAGGTTCATAAAAATAATATTAGAAAATAGGATTTACGCGATTATCCTTGCGTTGATCATTATAATGGAACGGTAACGCATGTGGAATAATACGCCACTATGAACAAATATATGCATATATAAATATATGTAATATAAGAGAGTTGAGTTTAGAGAAAATAGAAAATGAGAGAAAAAGTGAGAATAGGACTCGAGTCTCGAGTTTTACCCCGAGATGCCTACGTAGCCTATAGAGGCATAAAAGTCCACGTTGTTCGCTTGCAAAAATGAGGGGGTGGGGTTATCCCATAAATCCAACTGGGGACTTCTCTTATTTGTGTGTGTGTTTGTGTGTGTCTGTGTGTAAAGAAGTGTTTTAGTTGTGAGAGAAGTGTAAAAAAAGTGTTAGAACCCCCATTTGGAATTTATGGGCAAACCCTCTTTTTCTTATTTTTTGGGTTTTTATTTGTATGAAAATAATAGATGTGCAGTAATACAAAATAAAAATTATATTAGGATATGTGAGATGAGAGAATAAAAGTGTTAAGTAATAAAACAAGCTAATGCGAATTTATAAGAATTTAAGGAGAGAATTAAGAAAATGGGACCTTCTTGCAGATCTTGAATATTGGAGAGAAGCCCTTGCAATTGGATGATGATGGAGGGTAGTGAATTCACCAAGTTTGATGAAAAGGATGATGAAACGTGAAGATTGGGAAAGGGGTTTGGACGTGGAAATCACGCTGACTTCGTGAGGGGTTTTCTGGATTTGCTAAGAGTGATGTCTTTACGGATATGGGCCCCTTGAAATGAGGTCAGACCCTCCCTTTTATAGGCTCGAGGCATTGTTGATCGGTATAGCCCTAGTCCTACCAATCAACAGGTGTGTTTAGGCACACTGCCGATAGGCAGGGTCTGGGACCTGCCATTTGGCAGTGTCTTTTAGGACTTTTCAGAAAATCAGTCGCAGAGTGCAAACCGTTGATCAGAATAGCGTACGGGGAAATTTTTTGGAAAGGTAATTCAGAGACCTTCAAAAGTCCTTGGACTGCACCAGGGTTCAGGAGTTGACTTGGGGTCAAATGTGGCTCGGAAGCGCTCGTCGATCTTTTGGATGGGAAAACTTCCAATGCAAACGGATCATTTGTCCGCATGGTAAGTCAGAATCACACACGGGGCGGGCTGTTGGAAAGATTGGGATTTGTACATCAACATTCCAAAGAGTTTGACCCAATTTGGGGAGCTGACTTTGGATAACTGGGACCTGGAAGCATTTGGTGACCTCTCAGAGTAAAACAGATTGTTCGTCCATACCGTAAGTCAGAATCGCGCATGGGATAGACCATTGGAAAGCTATTTCGGTTCCCTTTAAAGATTCACTGAGCCTTAGTCGAGATGAAGGGTTGACTTTGGACAAATGGATCTTGGGAGCGCCCAGTGGCCTCCTTATCGTATTTCGAGGGAAAATGGGTCGTCCGTCCGCATGGTAAGTCAGAACCGCATACGGGATGGACTGTTGGAAAGGGGATTTAATGACCTTAGAAGATTCATTTAGTCTTGGTTGATCTAAAGAGTTTGACTTTTTAGTCAAACGGAGCTCGAGAGCATCTGATGGCCTCTAGGTCGGTACTCGGGGTATGACTTGGGTTTGCAATGATGAAGGGAGGTGATAGGGACCTAAGAAGAGTTTAAGGGCTAATATAATGGGGTGTATTCAACTCCCTTCTTAGTGAAGCCACCTCTCGATGAATCTATCCAACCTCAACCGACCGAGATTCCTCCTGCGAAAATATAAAGGCCAATCCAAGGGTAAAGGAAAAACAAAAGCTCCCACGATGAGTAAGAGAAAACACTCTGATGTGGATGTGTCAAACTTCATCCCAGCTACTACCGCCTCTCCCCATCTCTCCTATGAGGACCAGAGCTATGAAGAGGAAGAAGGGGGTTGATGTTGTTGCTCCTTCTAGACTGGACCAGGGGTCCGATACCGATGATCTTATAGTGGAGGAGACCTATTAGACTGTAAGAGAGAGGGGTTATGAGGACTTGGGCTTTTCCTCTCAGGAGACGCAGGTCACATCTAGTCCTATTGTAGAAGGTACTATATTCGAACATTCTTTACTTCGTGATACTGGCTCTTATAGAGTTTCTCCAGCGGGTTCCCCCTCCACGTCATTTGAAGAGGAATTAGTTGACTACGGAAGCACACCTTCCTATGATGATCATAGTTCTTCTTCGGGTGATGTGGATGGTTTGGATTTCCATGGTAAAAGAACTACTGACACTTATGCTTTGTTATTATTTTCGAAAAAGTCTTCTAGCGACAATGAGGCACCACATTCTCCTTTGGGGGTTAGCTCTACTACCATACCCCTTCTTTATAATTAGGTCGTACCATACCCCTACTATAAGTCCTTCTTTACTTGGGACCTTTGTGTATATGATTTTCTTGTTCTTTCGTCATTGGATTTTTTACTAATTCTCTCTCTTGTGATGTTTCCACAGTTTACCTCCGCAGAGGCGAGTGGTTCTTCACCTCCCTCACTATGTCCTTCTCCTTTCTAGCGGGAAAGGAATTTTATGATCATTTCTTCCCGATGCCTTTTCAGAGAGGTTTGTTACTCCCTCCAAGGGTCTTTGAAATTTTGATAAGTCATAAATTACATTTCTTTAATTAAATGTTATATATTGTTATTTCATTGCAACTTTCATTTGTGCATCCTACTAGCACCAGGGTCGCTTCTGTGATCTCCCATTTTGCTGAGGTATTTTTTTACTTTCTCTGTATGGCCAATCTCACTATTCTCTTATTTTTTATCTCTTTTTCCTTGTGTTCTCTATTTGTTTATGATTGCAAAGAATTATGCCTTCTAGCCCTACCACTTTATTTTCTCTTGCATCAGCAGCAGGCACTTGTACAACTGAGCCCCTAGTTACCTCATTTTCAGAGGTCTGCTTGTTCTCTTAGATCCCTTTTTATTTTTATGTTTTTAGTGCTCAAGTCCTTTGTCACTTTTCATTTTCGAGGGCCCTGTATCTCTTGGCCTCTCTTCTTCAGGAAAAAACCATCCATTTCTTGCAACTACTATTTTAGGGTTGTCCCCCTTAGGGAGGATTTCTATATCCTGGGTCCATATATCTACGGATGGTAGGCCTTTGATCCAGCCTATATCTCATGGGCCAGTATTTACTGTGGCTTCAACTGCCGAGCCTATTTCACAGGTTTCTTCTTCTGCTCAGGCATCGGTAAATCCTTCTCTAATAGTCATGATAATAACCTCCTTTAATGTCTGCAGGTCATTAGCACAGTCCCTACTATGCCAATAGTCTTTATTCGCTCTTCTTTCTTATATGGGGCCCATATAATCAATTATCTTCTTGCTTGTTATTTTTCTGACTACCCTGTACTCACAAGCTCATTTCCTCTTTCCTTTCAGTTTTCTCCTAATACTACTTCATCGATGGCTCTTACTACTATTCCTCCAGTAGTCCCTGCTACAGATGAGTCACCTCTCCCTGTTACCTTCGACAAGAGTCCTGTCATAGTCCCTCTCTCGATAACCATTTCCGTCATGGGTCTTGGATTTTCTTCTATATACTTGTCTTCATGAAGTAAGTGACTTGCTAACTCTTGCCTATTTGTCTTCATTTACAAGCTAGCTTCGCGGAGGCTTCCTTATCCACCGCGTTTGCGACAAGTGTTGCTGAGGTAGCCCATTCGGAAGCACCTACAGCTCCTCCCTCAACTGTTGTGGATGGAATTACTCAAGTATCGTATATGAGAGTAGTTATTTATATACCACTCTTTTAACTGATATAACCCCTTCTTTTTTTTTTTCAAATTTTTTTACCAGGCAAATATAGTCGAGGTTCCTCCATCTGCAGATCCTATCACTAGCTATGCCCTTACTACTACGGGTCCCCTGGGTAGCACTTCAGATAAATCTATCCAGGTAAATACTTGGTTTTCATATACCTCTTTTGATTAGTGTATATATATATATATATATATACTGTGCAAATGTTTGCTAACACTTACCTGTTTCTCTATTCTCAAGTTAGTGTTGTGATCGTTCCAGTGACTGCGGAACACACTAGGGGGTTAGCTCCGAGAGAGGTATTAGACTATTATAGCTTTCCCTATTTTCCACTTCCCATTTTTTCTTCTTTCTTTTACGTGCAAGTTTGCTTACCTCTGACCTTGTTTAATTATTTTCAGGCTAGCGAGGCAGCTCCTCCGGTAACTATGGAGCACGTCGGAGAGATTGCTGTGAAAGAGGTATTATACTGGCATACCTACTCTCTTTTTCTGTTTCTCCTTTTTCTTCTTGCTTATACCGTGAAAGTGCTCTCATCTTCACCCTTATTTTTAGGTGAGTGAGGTTGCTCAAGTAACTGTGGAGCTTGTTGGGGGGATGGCAGGGAGAGAGGTATTATACTAGGATACCTTCCCTCTTTTACTGTTTCCTCTTCTTCTTGCGTATACTGTGCAAGTTCTCTCACCTTCACACTTTTTTCATTGTTTCAAGGTGAGTGAGGCTGCTGCTACCATAACTATGGATCCTGTTATGGGGGGGGGGGGGGGGATGACTGCGAGAGAGGTATTATACTGGCATACCTTCCTTCTTTTACTGTTTCCCTATTTTTCTTCTTTCTTATACTGTGCAAGTTCTCTCACCTTCACCCTTGTTTCGTTGTTTCCAAATGAGTGAGGCCGTTGCTCCGGTAACTATGAAGCCTATTGGGGGGGATGGATACGAGAGAGGTATTATACTGGTATACCTTCTCTCTTTTATTGTCTCCCCTTTCTCACCTTGCTTATACTATGCAAGCGCTCTCACCTTCACCCTTGTTTCATTATTTCCAAGTGAGTGAGGCGGCGGCTTCGATATTTGTGGAGCAAAAAGAGACTATTGTGAGGCGCACTCCTTAGGTATTTGACTGCCATACCTAAGTTACTAATACCTAATTGCTAACTTATGAGTTGCATTGATATTTATCTTTGATATTTCTTGCGCTTAGATTAGCATCCTCCATTCGGCTAACCCCCTTCAGACTGGTGGCAGCATACTCACCCCCCTTAAATTTTGAGGTAAACTCCCTATAATGGACTTTTTTAGAGTCTGAATACAGTTGTCATTGTCTTCTTTCTCTTTTTTTGGGTCCAAGAAGGTTCTAATGAGGGGAATCAGAGTCCTGAGGCCACTCCTATAGCCGATAATGCTGATTCTGGTGGGGAGTCTTCTTTCCTTCCCTCTGATATAGAGTCGTACCATTTCGACAGTGACACTAAGGTAGAGTCTCATGCATACTTTATGACTAGAATGTGGCGCGAGGAGCAACCAGGGAGTTTCAGGACACAAGAGCGCCAGATCCCTGATTTGATTTTGGAGCATCATCCTGAGACATTCACATCTCATAGTGTACTTCATATTGATAGCATCATGGTGTTCAACCTGAAGGCTCTTTCTAGCCATGTTCATGAATTCTTAGCCATTTCTCCTGCTAAGCTGACAATCACCTCTACTTTGCTGTTCTTGAACGCTCTTCGTGATTTATAGCAGTTCTATTATTTTCATCTAGATTGTCTTGATGTTGGAGTTCATCATTTTCTGAGTATTCCCTTTCGAAAGATCGTGGAACTTCACACATCTAGACAGTCTAGGAGCGACCATCGACAGGTTGAGGGTGTGAGGATTCGAGCTTAGATTACATCACTTCAATCTCAAATTGCATCGCTTCAATCCCGACTTTACAGAATTGAGTCTGGTGACCAGGAGGATAAGGCCAAGTTGACTAATCTAGAGGAGGAGTTCTTGTAGGAGTTTGGTCCATTATATGCTATCGCCTTCACCCCTGATGACTTGTTCTTTGTTATTTCTATTAGATAGGCTAATTCATGCCTTGTACTATTATTTTTTCATGTGTATAGAACTGATCATTTATAAAGTAAAAAAATGTTATTCTGTTTCTCATGCACTTTTCTTTTCCTTTGCCCCCATCTATACTTTTGGCATTTGTTTACTAAGACCTGCTCTAATTTTCTGCTCTAATTTTCTATGAGCACTTGGTCAATTTAGGTTACCCCATATACTGCGGGGTACTTGCATTAATCTTAGCAAGTTATGTACATATATACAATGTTCTTTTAAGCACAAACCCCTATGGCTGCGGGTTATTCGTATGTTATCTAGGTTGGTTACTATTTTGGAGCTTCCCCCTCTACCTGTGGGGGTGCTCCTACACATTATTATTTTTGTTTATAAGGAATAGCTTGGAGGGTGTAACCCCACCTCCTTCCTTTAGGTTCTGTTTCAAAAGAATCCCTTTTTTTTTAAATAAAAGAAGTAAATGATAATTGATTCCTCTTTTTTTTTTAGTTAACTAGCCCATAGTCTATGGGGTCCTTGCTCTACATTTTCTTTAATATATTTCATGATCTCAAGATATTAGACAGGGGGGATTTGACCCCCGTTCTCCACATTTCTATTGATCTAGTCAAGTACAACATTTCTTTGAGAACAGAGGTTAAAACTTGTTCTTAAGTAAAAAAAATATTATTTGGAGGATATCCTCCTCCTGGTCAGGTGATAAAGATAAAAACTATCTGTTATATGTAGAAGGACTTTGCTCAGTATACTTTCTCTTAGGATGTACTTACCCCCCCCCCCCCCTCCCCCCAAGTGTAATGAGAAAAGTTCCTCTTTTTTTTCGTGTACCCTCTTCTAGCCTAGTAGACAGAATTTGTGAAGAAAAAAACATTCTATTGGGTCTACCTCATATAGTAGGTAAGTAATCAAAGAAAACATCAATAATTGATCAAAAGTGTTGTTATTCATTTCTTTGTTATTATGTAATGTTTACAAGATGGTATTGTTCTATCATTTTATTCAAAAAAAAATAACTTTTCTGGTATGAGAGCAAACCGCTCAGATTATATTACAGAAATGAAAATTTAGCAAAACTAGGCATGGTACCTCTTCAACCATTTACAATTAATGGATTGGAGGTAGTCGCTCTCTGGCTCTAAAATCTAGCAGTATCCTGACCTCCTTACCCCTCTCACCATAAATTGGCCATCCCAGTTGCGTTTGAACTTTGATGCTGACATGCTGCGAAGGTGATGAGTAGATGCTCTGAGGACCAAGTCTCCAACTTAATACTCTCTCGGCTTGACTAGGTTTTCATAAGCTCTGGAAAACTGTTGGGTGTAAACTTTGAAGTTCTCCGTTGCCTTATCTCTGTGATCATCCAACGCCTCCAGCTACACGTGCCATGGGCCAGGGATGAGTCCATTTTTTAGAGCGGCCCTAGCTGAGGGCACTACCAATTCCACCGGTAGGATAGCTTCAGTTCCATACATAAGTGAGAATAGAGTAAATCCGATCGACTTTCTCTTCAATGTGTGGTAGGCCCATAACACCATCGGTCACTTCTCATCATATGCCCTTGGCATATCTTCTAGCATCTTTTTTAAGATATTGATCGAGGTCTTATTGGTGGCCTCTGCCTGGCCATTTCCTTTTGGGTAGGATATAGTGGAGCTGTTTTGCACAACCTTGTACTTGTCTGGGAGAAGCCCCATCTCCTTGCAGATGAACTGTTTCCTATTATCTGTGAGGATCACTTGGGGTATACCAAACTTGCATATGATATACTCACTTATAAACTTGGTTACCACTTGGGCAATCACCCTTCTTAGAGGAATGGACTCTTCCCACTTAGTATACACTTCATTAGCTACAATGATGAAAGCTTTGCCATCATAGGTTGGGATGATCTTTCCCACCAGATCAAATGCCCATGTGTGGAAGGGGTAGGGAGCTGCTAGGCTTTCCAACATGACAGAAGGGGCATGCACCATGTTTCCATCTATATGGAAATCTCTACATTTCTTCACATAACCAATGGAATCAACCTCTATGGTTGGCCAATAATACCCCAGCATCATCAACTGGTCATATAGCTTGGCTCCTCCCATATGGGAGGGCTAATGGGCTTCCTTCAACACTCTCCATGTGTCTTCATTAGCTATGCACTTCAGTGCTTTCTCATTATAGCATATCTTGTAGATCTCTCCTTATACCAAGTACAAACGGGCTACCCTCTTTCAAAGAATAATTTCATATGCTCTCTCCGTGGGCAACTCACCGTCTTTCATGTACGATATGTACGGTTGCCTCAAATCTTTAAAGGCCTCGACAAAATTGGCATCTGTTGGCTGGTCAAAATGAGTTTGGCACTCTAAACAACCTTGTTATAGACAAGCAACCTTTGTGCTCATTGTGGCTAATAATAGCCCCCTACAATAGGCGGTAAAGTGGGATATTTGTGTTCCCGCAATGCTTTTCATGCATCTCGATCAACCTCTCTTTAGCGTCTTGTTCTCCAAAACACCTTCATAAGAACCTTCCATGGATCTTAAAGTAAAGTGTTCCCTGTAGCGGGTGGTAGTTAGATGACACTAATATCTTCATCGTCCCCTCACTTGTCTCTAGCTGCTTTAAAAATAAGCACCTCCAGTCTTTTGGCTCATTGCTTGGGAATAAAGACTTCACTGTGAAAGGCAATGTCCTCCGCTGCACTGTGATCATTGCTTCTGCCTCATCCATGTCTAACTTCTGCACTATTGTATCTAGCGCATCGGGGCGCCTGTTCATTGTTCTTTCATGTCTCTCAACAGTTACTTCCAAGAATTTTCCCAATAACCTCTGGATGATGTATCTGTAGAGTGCCAAGTTAGCATGTTTGAAAGTGAACTCCCCATTAACCTGTTTTACTACCAGGTTAGAGTCCCCTCGGATGCATAATACCTTGAGACCCCTCCAGAGTGATTTCAGCATACCCAAAATGAGAACTTCATACTCAACCTCATTGTTTAAGCATTTGAAGTCTAACTTGAAAAATAGGGTGATCTTCTCCTTATTGTTCAAAAGTATAAAGCTTGCACCTCTTGTGCCTTGGGAATTAGAGCCTCAAACTCCATTTCTCACTTTTTCATTTCCTCCACCATGCATGTTTGGAAGCTTTCCCCACGTAACTCGTCGCTGGCGGGCTTAAAGTTTCCACTTGGAAAATATGCCAACAGGTCTGCCATCGCTTGACTCTTGATGGCTTGGGGCACTATACATTTTAAATCATATTCTGAAAAAAATTAAAAACCATCTTGATGCACATCCTAAAAGTACTATCTTTTCTAGGAGGTAATTGATAGGGTCATACCTAGTGACTATATGAACTGTAAAGGCTAGCAGGTCGCCTTACTTTCTGAGCAACAAAAACCAAGGCAAGATAGTGATTTTCCACGTTGGTGTATCTAGATTCTGCAACTGAGATTATTCTTGATAAGTAGTACACTGGGTTTTCTACTCCTTCCTTTTCTTGGGCCAAGAGTGCCCCTATGGACCTTTCTGTTGAGGTGAGGTAGAGTAGCAGCGGTGCTCCAGCCTCTAGTGGGATCATCATGGATGGAGACGCTAAAATTTCTTTAATCTTTTCAAATGATTTCTTCGGCTTTTCCCCCAAGTCCACTTGGCTTTGTCTTTCAGCAGGGTGTGAATGGGTGGCATCATCACTATAGCTTTCATCTTTTCAAGAAGGATACCTTTCCCAAGATGCTCTTGAGCTTACTCTAACTCTTAGAGGGTCGCATCATCACTATGGTTGTCATATTTTGTGCATCTACTTGCACCCCTTGACTATTCATAACAAAATTGAAAACAATTCATGTGGTGACCTCGAAGGCACACTTCTCGAACACTCTCCTTAGGTCCTATATGTTCTTGCTTTCTTTCTTGGATTTCACTACTAGATCATCTATATAAAATTCAAGTATATCATGAAATAAATCGTGAAAAATTTCCATCATGGTCCTTTGGTATGTGGTGCCGACATTCTTCAATCCGAATGGCATAACCGTGTAGTTGAAGTTCCTAATGGCGTGAGAAACACAGTCTTCTCCACGTCCATTGGGTCCATATTAACTTGGTTGTGGACGACATACCCATCCATGAAACTATACATGTCATGTCCTGCGGTAGTATCAACTAAGCTATCTATGCTTGGAGGACAAAATTCATCCTTGGAACATGCCTGATTCAAATCGTGAAAATCCAGGCAAATTTTAATATGGATCTTATCCTTCATTACCATCGGTATTATGCTAGAGAGCCACACAGGATGTTGAATAGGCTTGATGAATCCTATTGCCAATAATTTCTCAACCTTCGCCTTTATCTTCAGGTCGAGGTCAACCTTGTATATATGTGTGGTTTACCTTACCGGAAGAGCATTGGGAAGAACATTCAATCTGTGAGAGCTCACCTCCAGGTCTATTCCTAGAATTTTCATATACTTCCAGGTAAAAATGCTGGTGAACTTTTTGAGCAGGCCATTGAGCTCTTCCTTTTGTTTTGTCTCCAGACTCTTGGAGATGATAATGTGTCTACCTTCACCCCCTTGTACCCCCAGGTTGATCTCCTTTAACTCTTGGAACTGCTCCTTGGGTCCATCCTGCATGGGAGCTTCCTCTAGTTCTTTAACATGCTCAATGATATGGGATTAATAAATAACAAAACATTCTGGTGTTGGTTCGGTGCTCTCATCCCAGAACACTGTCCGTGCAGAACGTTATAAACGGTAAATAACTTTCCCATTGGTCAGGACCACTTTTTTACAAGTTCGAGGAGGTTTGACCACCTCCTCCACCTTCCTCTTGCCTTTTCTTATGTGGGGGATCACCCTCCCCCCCCCCCCCGAACGATTATGGAGAGATTTATTTGGCTGGGCACTTCCTCCAACCACTTGTTTCTCTTCTAACTTTCTTGCAGAATTATTTAGTTTCGCGTCTAGTTTCCTAAAAAATGACGCATCCACCAGATGGGCCTCCTCAACGAATAAGGGTTTATGCCCAATGAATAACTAGTAGCTGGTATTAGCATTGATGGCATGACCTTTGCAAACTTTTGGATGATTACTCAGGGTGGAAAGTCCCAAATATTGAAATTAAAATATCCAAAAGATATTAATATCGTTCTAATCATGAGATGATATCATAATATATGCCAATGAATAATGGATAACTAAACTAGATTAAACAATCCATAATCATCAATTATTTATGTAATGATAAAATTCCATAAAATCATAAGCCAACGTAACAACTTGGAATACCTATAAACTACGAACCTGAACAAAACTCAAAGAAACATATATAGATAATCTGGAATATATGGAAACTCTCTTTGGCCTTTATCCTCAAAAGCAAGAATAATTCAATAATTTGAAATGTCAACAAAAAAATGGGTTAGTCCCACAAATAATTTCTACCTAAAGCCAATCAAACATGCGAAAGATAGAACTAATAGTTAAATTTATTACCATTAAACAAAATTAAGACCCTTAAAGTCACCAAATGGATCACAAGTCTAATACTAGGGTCCCATACATTGCATAATGGAAACAAATAACACAAATTATGAGAGGTCTATTCCTCATCCAAATACAGAGTTCATGAATGTAAGATAACCTCCGAGGATCATTCAAATGTTTACTAGAACCAGATGGTGTGTTATTCTTTATCCTACAGTATGAAAATAACAAATAAGGGTTACCATATATTCCACCAAACTTAATTGTTATCCATATGGAACCAATTGTCCTATATGACAACTAACACAACATCTTTATATTGGTTTAGCAAATGAATTAGCGTATGAAAAGATGATATGCAAAGATGCTCAACAACCAGCTAACAACAAGATGCTATAAAATTCCTACTATTAGGCTACACCCTAAGCCACACTCACCTAAACTTGGTATGCTTAATAAATAACACATAATGATATATGACCATTCACATAATCATTATTTACTAAAAGTCACACAATGTCATCAAAAGATCAATTACGTGTTGGAATATTTATACAAAGGCAGATATTGATCTCTTCTATTATCAATAATTTTGTTAACTTTAATACAACTTTGTAGATATTCAATAAAATTATGTTGAACTTCAAATTAATTTTGAAAAACTTCTAGGCGTGATGTTACTTTCCTAAATACCGTATTAGCCCCCACCGGGATAATTCGGTATATAAATGGGAATCTACAAATTCATACTTAAGATACAATGAAGCAATTGAACTGCAACAAATTGTATTCCTGAAGACACCCCTTGGATGTAGAAGTGAAAAAAAACAAAGAAGCTCTTATTCTATTCCTACACACAAAATAGAATAAGATAATTTTTATATCTCCTGAATTTGTAAGTGATAATCGCAGGGAAAGGGAACTTTGAAACTGGATTATGAAAGAGATAATTATATGTACTTTTTTGGATTAGGCATCCTTTATTTAAAGAGAGTGAAAGGATCTATCTCAAGAGTCATGATTGTTAAAACCTAATAGTCATAAGCCATTTTCAAAATGGTGCAACTAAACCAAACCGATTTTACACGAACTAAAAAGCAACCGTGCCCGAGATCCGACCCGGACGAATCCCGATAACCTGCGACATGAAAAGTGCAAAGTGTTACACTAGTGCCTCAATAACCCATTACCCCATCCTGGATCTGCATCTGCATCATGAATGCATGCATGCGTACGGTGGTTAGCACCGTATTGCAGCTATCTTTAATAGCCCTCTTAAATGCTTGATGAAGTAACTCTTCATCTTCCATTTCCATATAATTAAGTGTACATTTTCTTTATCTTTTTACAATGTGGGAAAAATTATACCCACTTGTTTTATACCATAGTGGGTTTCACTTAGCTTTACTCATTTTCAACTGTGGACTCTCTCCCATTTATAATGGCATTATTTCCCACTTCACTCCACACATTTCCAATGTGGGACAAGATTTTACTCACTTATTTTAAAAATCTCGGACATTATACCAGTGCTCAACACTAACACTACACCAAAAAGGCCAAAATATCACCCTTCATCCGACCACCCTTGTCACGGTCAAAGATCGTAACAAAAAAACATGCATTTTTTTATCACGATCTTTGACTGTGATAAGTAGAGTTATCACAGACGTGTCAAGATCAAAGAACATGATAACCTAATAAAGTTATCACGGTCGTGACAACTCTTATAACTTAATTGCTGTAGCCGCTCTTTTTCTTTCCTTTTCTTTTCTTTTCTATCGGTTCCCTAATTTTTCTATCTCTCTCTCAGGGTTCAAATCCCTAGCGTCTCTCTCCCCCCCTCTCAGCGGCTGCCTCTCTGTCTCCCTCTCAGAGTTCAACCATGTATGGTTTTCTCTCTCTATTTCCTTTGTGTGTGTCAGTGCATGTGTGGGTGTGGGTCAGTGTGTGTGTGTGGGTGTGTTTTGAGGTCACTGTGAGTGTGTGTGTGTTTTGAGGTGTGTGTCTGTGTATACACTACACCAAAAACATGAATCTGACACGGTTTAAAATTGTGCCAGATCAAATCTGGCACGGTTTTGAACTGTGCCAAAATTAGGTGTTTCAAAATGGCAATTTTTTTCTGGCACGGCTCAAAAGTGTGCCAGATTTGGCCAAACAGGAACACTTCTGACACATTTTTAAACCGTGCCAGAATTTGATATTTCTGGCACACTTTTTAATTGTTCCAGATTCAGTACAGTATAAAAAAATTTGGCACAGTTCAAAACCGTGCCAAAATATGATACACTTTTGCCACGGTTTTGAAGTGTGACAATTTTTTTATAAAAATAAAAATTAATTATTCGAAAGCACAAAATTCACAAATTAATAATATTGCACGTTCTTAATAAACTAATGTACATACAAACTTCAAAATTTACCGGTCTTTAACAGTTCATAGGCCCAAAAATAATTGGGCAGAGTTTTCTCTATTTTCTGGACATTCCAAAACCTGTTAATACAAAACCTGCCTAACATAAAGCCCGCACGACCACAAAATATAATAATTAACTTAAAAAAATCCCGCACGACCATAAAAGTCAACAATAAAACAAAAAAAGACTGCACGACCATGACATAAAAAAATTGAATCATGAATAAACCCCTTGCTGTAAACCATTGAGTTCTCTGTGTGTTCCACGTGAATAAATGCCAACGATAAACTGCTATCCTGCAAAAAAAATAGGATAAAAAAAAGATATGATATTAGTAACCCAATAATTTATAAAAAAGAATTTCCTCAAACTAAAAAAGTACATATATGAGTGGAAATTACCGTCATATTCTAAAATTGGGAGACCCGGGACTACACGATCAGTTCCTACAAGTTACATTGGTCCCATGCGAGGTGTTCGTGCCTCCTACGTGGTCGTTTGGGGGCTGGTTTGGGTTTTCACCCTTTAACGGCTTATTTTTAAGTCTAAGTGTGATTTTTGCAAATTATCATCATATTAAAAAACCAGGAGACCCGGGACTACGCGGTCAGTTCCTACAAGTTACATTGGTCCCATGCGAGGTGTTCGTGCCTCCTACGGGGTCGTTTGGGGACTGATTTGGGTTTTCACCCTTTAACGACTTGTTTTTAAGTCCAAGTGTGATTTTTGCAAATTAACATCATATTCTCAAACCGACATATCCGGGACTACGCGGTCAGTTCCTACAAGTTGGTCCCATGCGAGGTGTTCGTGCCTCGAAAGGGATCGTTTGGGGATTAGTAACCCAATAATTTATAAAAAATAATTTCCTCAAACTAAAAAGGAACATATATGAGGGGAAATTACCGTCATATTCTAAAATCGGGGGACCCGGGACTACGCGATCAGTTCCTACAAGTTACATTGGTCCCGTGCGAGGTGTTCGTGCCTCCTACATGGTCGTTTGGGGGCTGGTTTGGGTTTTCACCCTTTAACGGCTTCTTTTTAAGTCTAAGTGTGATTTTTGCAAATTATCATCATATTCTCAAATCGGGAGACCAGGGACTACGCGGCCAGTTTCTACAAGTTAAATTGGTCCCGTGCAAGGTGTTCGTGCCTCCTACGGGGTTGTTTGGGGGATGGTTTGGGTATTCACCCTTTGGAGGCTTGTTTTTAAGTCTAAGTGTGATTTTTGCAAGTTATCGTCATATTCTCAATTCGGGAGATTCGAGACTACGCGATTAGTTCCTACATGTTACATTGGTCCCGTGCGAGGTGTTCGTGCCTCCTACTGGGTCGTTTGGGGGCTAGTTTGGGTTTTCACCCTTTAACGGCTTGTTTCTATGTTTAAGTGTGATTTTTTGCAAATTATCATCATATTCACAAATCGGGAGACCCGGGACTACGCGGTCAGTTCCTACAAGTTACATTGGTCCCGTGCGAGGTGTTCGTGCCTCCTACGGGGTCATTTGGGGGCTGGTTTGGGATTTCACCCTTTGACAGCTTGTTTTTATGTCTAAGAGTGATTTTTGCAAATTATCATCATATTCTCAAACCAGGAGACCCGGGACAACGCGGTCAGTTCCTACAAGTTGCATTGGTCCCGTGCGAGGTGTTCGTGCCTCATACAGGGTCGTTTTGGGGGCTGGTTTGGGTTTTCATCCTTTGACGGCTTGTTTTTAAGTTTAAGTGTGATTTTTTTAAATTAGCATCATATTCTTAAACCGAGAGACCCGAGCCTACGTGGTAAGTTCTTACAAGTTACATTAGTCCCGTACGAGGTGTTCGTGCCTCCTACGGGGTCGTTTGGAGGTTGGTTTGGGTTTTCACCCTTTGACGGCTAGTTTTTAAGTCCAAGTGTGATTTTTTTTAAATTATCGTCATATTCTCAAACCGGGAGACCCGGGACTACGCGGTCAGTTCCTACAAGTTACATTGGTCTCGTGAGAGGTGTTCGCGCCTCCCACGGGGTCGTTTGGGGGCTGGTTTGGGTTTTCACCCTTTGACGGCTTATTTTTAAGTCTAAGTGTGATTTTTGCAAATTATAGTCATATTATCAAAACCGGGAGATGCGGTCACTTCCTACAAGATTCATTGGTCCCGTGCGAGGTGTTCGTCCCTCCTACGGGGTCGTTTGGGGGCAGGTTTGGGGTTTCACACTTTAACGTCTTCTTTTTAAGTCTAAGTGTGATTTTTGCAAATTATCGTCATATTATCAAACCGAGAGACTCGGGACAACGCGATCAGTTCCTACAAGTTACATTTGTCTCGTGCGACATGTTCGTGCCTTCTACGGGGTCATTTGAGGCTGGTCTGGGTTTTCACCCTTTAACGGCTTGTTTTTAAGTCTATGTGTGATTTTTGCAAATTATCCTCATATTCTCAAAACCGGGAGACGCGGCTAGTTCCTACAAGTTACATTGGTCCCGTGCGAGGTGTTCGTGCCTCCTACGGGGTCGTTTGGTGGTTGGTTTGGGGTTTCACACTTTAACGTCTGTTTTTAAGTCTCAGTGTGATTTTTGCAAATTATCGTCATATTCTCAAACCGGGAGACTCGGGACTACGGGATCAGTTCCTACAAGTTACATTGGTCTCGTGCGACATGTTCGTGCCTCCTACGGGGTCGTTTGGGGCTGGTTTGGGTTTTCACCCTTTGACGGCTTGTTTTTAAGTCTAAGTGTGATTTTTGTAAATTATGTTCATATTCTAAAATCGGGAGAATATGAACATAATTTACGGCGAAATAATGATTACAAAAAGGATGATTACGGCGGCTAAAAAGCATTAAATATTGACGAGGGAATCAAAGCGAGCAACAACGGATAATAAGGCGAAAAGTGACGCGGGAACCGAAGCGAGCAGAAAAGTCCAAAAAAGCATAATTCTATGAATTGGGAAGGAGAAATAAATACAAAGGAGATGATCCTAAAAATTAAGAAGAACTATTTAAAGCTACCGTATTCCGAGAAAGAATGTTCCATACTCCTCAAATTTCGAAATATGAAACATTGGGGCCTTCTGTTGATACCAAATTTAATCTGCTGACGTGGATCAATCAAACAAAGACACGTGGCTATCTACATGGCAACAACAAGCACTTCCGAGATAATCACACGCTCCGAGGAACCATGTTACTCCGAAGAAATCATACACTCCGAGGAGCAGACCTCATCGAGGAACTTATACGCTCCGAGAAACAGACCTCTCTGAGGAACTCTTGAATACCAGAAAGCTTAGGCGGTCCGAGTTACTCATGCGGTCCGAGCTGCATCTCGAACAGAGCATTAATAGCTGAACAACCAACACTTCAACTAGTTCATTAAATGCTTATCATTTAGACGCGCACGCTTAAAGGACATTAAATGTGTTACCCTTTCATATGTATATCATTTAATGTATCACCCTTTCTGATGATAGCCTCAAGGCTATAAATACGTTGTACAGTCCCCATTATAAGGGGGGCTGATTCTGAATCCAAACTTTGGGATCCAGAACGCAATTTCTTGTAATCAACACCCAAACACTCAGTAATAAAACAACAGTGGACGTAGGCCATTCATATAAGGCTGAACCACTTTAAAAGTCTTTTGTCTCATTTATTTATCTGTGATTGGATTATTAGAGTGATCTAATTTTTTACATCAACAGATTGGCGCCGTCTGTGGGAAACGACTGGTAATATCGTTTTCTCACCAATAACAATCCAATACCAATGGCTGATATACCCGAATCCAGTAATCGAAACACTGGAACCCCTCCAAATCCATCTGCTCCACCAATTATTCCAGATCTGACTGGAATGATGGCGAATTTGGCTCAGGGCCAGACCGTCATGCAGGAAACGATGCGACAACTCATCCAAACACTCCATGGCGGTACGCCAACCCATTCCAGATCACGAAGAATTCAAAGAAATATCCGTGCGCCTTATGTGCGTACTAGGCGTACTAATTCATATCGCAATGAGGAATCTAAAGATTTTCTTATCAACCTGGACGAACTTCGTCAGTGTGAGCCACATATACTGAACAACATGTCACCCTCTCCCCAGAAAGGGCCAGTGCGTTGGAAAGATTAAGTAGGGCCTCTACTTTCGATTTATTAGGCCCTAGGAGGAACAAAAGTCCTCTTAATGCAGCGTCAAGGAGCTTTCGACGACCATCAGATTTAAGGGAAGGATCTGCCCAGTCGTGACCATTTGCTCGTCAAGATGGATCCGCTGACCGATCAGCTGCTCGTCAAGATAAATCCTAGGAAGCCACTTCAACGCGATTAGTTGCTCGAACCAATAGGCCCGAGGAAGGGAATAATGCATGGAAAGGATCTATTCAAAGGCTGGAGGATAGATTAGGGCAAATGGCTAAGGCTAAGAACCCTCTACAACGAACCTTTGTTCGAGGAACACCTTTTGTCCAGGACATTATTGATTTTCCAACACCATCAAAGTTCAAAGCACCCGTTGTGACTCCCAAGTATGATGGGAAGACTGACCCTGTCCTTCATATAGAACAATATCAAGCTGCTGCCGACATCTATGCTGTCCCAGACGTGATGAGATGCAGGGCATTCTCGAGAACTCTTACCGGATCTGCTAAGATATGGTATAATAATCTTCCTCGGGGTAATATTTCAACTTTTCTTCAACTGGCCGAGTTATTCATTGGGAATTTCTGCTTCAGAGCAAAGCCAGTTAAACGAGTAGCACATTTGTTAAGTGTTAGACAAAAAGCTGGTGAGAGTATTAGAGACTATATAACTCATTTTAATAACGAGAAGCTCGAAGTCATTGATTATGAGGAGAAGACAATGATTACTTCTTTGATGAGTGGACTGCTGCCAAACAAGTTGTACTACACTTTGGCCAAAGACCCACCTCGAACCATGTCGGACCTGATGGGAAAAGCGTCCAAGATTATGAACGCCGAGGAGGCTATGTCTACGAAGAAGAATATGGACTCCAAAGAAACCAAGGGGAAGGTGATAAAGCTAGGAAGAAAGAGCATAAGAACAATGGTGGTGACAAACATTCCAAAAGTAGATCGTCATGGGAGGTCTTGAAGAAATTTGATAATTACACGCCTTTGAAGGCAAATATCAACCACGTCCTGGAAGAAATTAAGAACAACGAGGAGTTAAACTGGCCAAAGAAAATGAAGTCAGACCCTGACACGAAGAATAGGGAGAAATATTGCGAGTTCCATAAGGATCATGGCCATATGACCAAAAATTGCATAGCTCTTCAGAACGAGATTGAAACACTCATCCGACGAGGAAAGCTAACAAAGTATGTTGATCGGGGAGGCGAAAGAAGAAACAACGACCGAACTAGAGAGAGGTCTAGATCTCCTCGTCGATCAGAGGAGAAAAAGAAGAGAAACCATGAAGATGATCCAGACGATGACCCTGGTCTTCCCAAGAAACCAAGGCAGCCAGAACGAGAGGTATTTTCAATACGCTTTGGGTCATTTGATTGTAATGTCATTACAGGAGGAGATGCAGGAGGAGGAGACCTTACTGCAGAAAGAAAAGCTTACCTCAGAGAGGTTCAAGCTTGCTCGTACATTCAGCGAATAAATTTAGCTGAGGAAGATCGCCCGAGAAAGGTGAACAAAGAAAAATTAGTCATTGGGTTTTTGAAGAATGATCTTGCAGGAGTTTTATATCCTCATGACGATCCATTAGTGATCAAAATGAGAATGAAGGAGGTAATGATTTCAAGAGTACTGGTCGATAATGGTAGCTCGGCCGACATCATGTTCTACTCGTGTTTTGATAGTTTAAATTTAAAGCTATCTCAACTGCAGCCTTACCACAGACCCCTCATCGGTTTTGCTAGCGAGAAAGTGTTTCCACTTGGGACGATCAAGTTGGATATATTCATTGGTACGTGGCCTGCTTGTCGGACATAAAGAATACGATTCTTCGTGATGGATAAGAATGTCCAGTCATCGTACAATATCATCATGGGAAGAGTAGGATTGAAGAATTTCGACGCTGTGCCATCTACAGTGCATCAGTGCCTAAAATTTCCAACAAACTTTGGAGTAGGAATTGTGAAAGGTGATCAGAAAGTAGCTCGGGAGTGCTATTATTCATCCATCGAGCAAGATGAATTGGAGGAATCAAAGAAAAAGACTACTACTTATCAAGTGGATGAAGGTGCAGAAATCGAAACTTTGGATCCTCGAGATGAGTCACAACTCGTGAAAGGTCAATTGGTGGAAGCTACTGAAAATATCATTCTGGACGACGAACACCCTGAACGAACTACTCAAATAGGTTCATCATTGGAAGCCTCACTAAAACAAGAACTGATAACTTTCCTTAGAAGCAGAAAACAAACTTTTGCCTGGAGTCATGAAGATATGCCTGGGATTGACCCAAACTTCTTATGTCACGAGCTCAATGTGAATAAGGAGATCAAGCCTGTGAAGTAGAGAAGAAGAGTATTCTGTCCCGAGAAGAATCAAGCTATACAGGAGGAAGTCGAGAAGCTACATAAAGCTTGTTTTATTGAAGATGTAAAATATTTAGATTGGTTAGCCAATGTGGTGATGGTAAAGAAGAAAAACAACAAGTGGAGGATGTGTGTAGACTTCACCGACCTCAACAAAGCATGTCCAAAAGATCACTTTCCATTTCCCCGAATTGATCAACTGGTGGATGCTACCTAGGGACACGAGTTGCTGAGCTTCATGGATGCTTATTCTGGTTATAATCAAATCAAAATGAAACCTGAAGACAGGGAGAGTACTTCTTTCATTACCCCTCGGGGAACTTATTGTTATAATGTTATGCGTTTTGGTTTAAAAAATGCAGGTGCGACATATCAGTGGCTGATGAACAAGGTCTTTGCTGAACAAATTAGTGGCAATATGGAAGTCTATGTTGACGACATGCTGACAAAAAGCAAGAAAGCTAAAGATCATCTAGTTGACTTAAGTCAAACTTTTGATCAACTAGATAAATATCAAATGAAGCTGAACCCGACGAAGTGCATATTTGGAGTAGGAGAAGGCATGTTCCTCGGGTACATTGTGAATCAACGAGGCATTGAAGCAAATCCTGAAAAGATCAAAGCTCTATTAGGGCTGCGATCTCCAACAATGAAGAAGGAAGTACAGAGTCTCATAGGATGAGTAGCAACACTCAATAGATTTGTATCACGAGCAACTGATAGATGTCTCCCATTCTTCAAGACACTCAGAAAAACTTTTGAGTGGAATGATGAATGTGAGAAGGCTTTTCAAGACTTGAAGAAATATTTGGGAGCACCCCTACTATTGTCCAGGCCGGTGATGGGAGAAAAATTGTATTTGTACCTTGCAGTATCCAAGAATGCAGTTAGATCGGCATTGATTAGAGTGGAGAATGGAGTACAAAAGCCAATTTACTACACAAGTAAGGCCTTCCGAGGAGCAGAGATCAGATATCCGAGACTGGAGAAATTGGCACTGGCGCTGATTGAGGCGAGTAGGAGAATGAGGACGTACTTCCAGGCTCATACTATAGTAGTGTACACCGATGTGCCATTGAGACAAGACCTTCATAATTCAGAAAAATCAGGGAGATTGATGTACTGGGCAATAGAGCTCGGAGAATATGATATAATTTATGAACCCAGATCATCACTAAAAGGGCAGGCTGTAGCAGATTTCATAGCTGAGTTCACCTATCCTGATACCCCCGAGGAGAAAAAGTTGCTCGCTGATCAACCTGTGGATGTTACAGAATCGATAGACACTAGCTCAGACCAACACCGGTTGGTAATAGGGCAAGTGGATGTTACAGGATCATTAAATTCGACCTCAGACCAACCTCGGTTGGTAAAAGGGTAAGAAAAGATGGTCGATGAGGAGCGAGAAAAATCCGGGGAGGATGAAAGGAAGCAGCAAATATTTCACCGAGGAACTCTGACTGATCAAAAATTTGAAGACGAGTTACCTATATGGAGGCTATATGTAGATGGCTCATCTTGCACTGCAGGATGTGGCGTGGGGATAGTTCTAAGCACTCCAGATGAGGTCGAAATGGAATACGCTTTGCGTTTCCAATTCAAAGCTTCCAACAATGAGGCTGAATATGAGGCCATGATTGCAGGGTTAAATTTGGCAAAGTTATGGAGGCGCAGCAAGTTATGATCTTCAGTGACTCTCAACTGATTATAAACCAGATGATGGGAGTATATGCAGTTAGAGGAGAGTTAATAATCAGATATCATGCAAAGGCAAAGGAGCTAGTGTCAGAATTTACCGCTATTCAGCTGGTCAGAATACCAAGAATGGAGAATGCGAGAGCAGACGCCCTGGCTCGACTAGCATCAGCTACTCGCACCGAGCTACGAAGAACAATCCCAATTGAAGTGTTAGCTGATCGGAGTATAGATGAAGATCTGAAGATGAACTTTATCACCCTTGATTTAGGACCATCTTAGATGGATCCCATCAGGGTATATATCGAGGAGGGAGAATTGCTAATTGACAAGCTTTCAGCCAAGAAATTAAAGTTCAAAGCTGCTAGGTATGTACTAACTAATGGTGTTTTATATAGACGAGGAATTATGGCAGGTTTGCAGAGATGTGTACATCCCACCGAGGTGAAAGATTTGATTGAAGAGATCCATGAAGAGTCTTATGGAGCACATGTAGCAGGTTGGACACTTTTACAAAGGGTAATGACGGAGGGATACTACTGGCCGACGATGAGGGCAGATTGTATAGCCTATGCCAAGAAATGCGACAAGTGCCAGCGCTTTTCCTCCATCCGAATAACTCCACAAGCATTGTTGACACCCATAACTTCCCCTTGGCCATTTTCCACGTGGGGAATTGATTTGGTTGGACCACTACCAACGACCCGAGGAAGGTTCAAGTACCTTGTCGTCGCAGTGGATTATTTTACTAAGTGGGTAGAAGCTGAGCCACTCATTGATATGACATACGAGAAGGTGTACCAATTTATTTGGAAGACTATCATTTGCCGATATGGTCTCCTCATGCCTTCATCACAGACCATGGGACACAATTTGATAATGAGGAGTTTGTCGCCTATTGTCATCAGTCAAATATTTTGAAGGTCCACTCAGCACCAGGCCATCCTCAAAGCAATGGTCAAACTGAAGTGACAAACAGAACGCTGTTGAATGGTTTGAAGAAAAGATTGGATGCTGCGAAAGCGAATTGGATCAACGAGCTACAATCAGTACTCTGGGCTTACCGAACTACTCCCCGAGTAGCAACTGGAGAATCACCATACATGCTGGCGTTTGGAAGTGAAGCTGTCATACCTGCCGAGTTGGGTCTCCCAACACACAGGGTACTGAATTTCAATTCCCCTGTCAGCGATTTAATGAGAAGACTGGATTTAGACATGCTCGAGGAGGTTAGAGAAGAAGCAGCCATTAGAAATGCTTCTTACCAGCAGCGAACAAATTTGTTCTACAACAAGAGGGTAAAGAAGTGCGACCTGAAAGAAGGAGACTATGTGCTGAAGAAAGTAGTTCAAAACCATAACAAACTGGAAGCAAACTAGCATGGACCATACCGAGTTACATAAATTATTATCAGTGATGTATATGTAACACAGTTTCCATCAGTATGAATAAACTGAAAATATTCTGCAAGTCTCTCTGTTTATTGAAATTTTTTTGGGGAATGCTAATGCTATGCACTACTCGGAAAAGCTCGGCAGACTACTCAACAAAAAATTCCAAACTGTACCAACTCAATTGGTCGACGAGGAGAAAAAATTCCAAACTGTACCAACTCAGTTGGTCGATGAGGAGAAAAAATTCCAAACTGTACCAACTCAGTTGGTCGACGAGGAAACGAAATATTCCAAACTGTACCAACTTAGTTGGTCGACGAGGAGAAAAAATTCCAAACTGTACCAACTCAGTTGGTCGACGAGGAGAGATATTCCTAAAAATGCCAACCTGTTTGGCTAGGAAACGAAATATTCCAAACTGTACCAAGTATGGTTGGTCAGGGATAAAAACCCACTAACTGTAGTTGGTCGACGAGGAGAAAATATTCCAAAATTTACCAAGTATGGTTAGTTGGGGATAAACTCTCACTAACTATAATTGGTCGACGAGCACGATTTAACAACCTTGGTTGGTTGGAAAAATTTTAAACATTTTTATACTCATTACTTTATTATTCAGTGATCGAGCAACATTACTGATACTTGTAACTTTTTTGGTCGATGAAAAACACAATATTATTATCTTTTTAACAAGAGATACATGAATATAAAGTATTTACTAACTACAAAATAATAGCAAATGAGATTTGCAAGCAAGAATGAAAGTCTTTCATTAAATTCAAAATAAATTACAAGTTACATTGATAATAAAATGAAAATTACATTGACATGTATACTAACTGTTACATCAAAAATTCCTATTCTATTGGTCTTTTCCCCTCAGCTTTCGATACAAGTTCCTCGCCAGTAGGCGGATCATTTAAAGACTGAGGAGAATTGATGAAGTTCAAATCCTTCAACATCCTGACGCTCATCACAGAAGGAAGATCTAAAAGATGCTTGGGATGAGATACCTCAACTTGAGAATGTAAATTGTAGTCACCGAGGTATTTTGAAATTAAGCTCTGAGGAATGGCACGAGCTGGGATCCATTCCATGTCCAAATTGTACGGTGGCACAGGCAAGTCGAGCAACCCGGGATCGTAGTAGTCCCACAGATAGTGTCCTTATTCGAGCTTCAGCACTCCTAAGGCATTCAGCCAACCTTATTTGTAGCCCTCATTATTGGCATTCTGGATACGATCATCTAAGTGGAATAGTGCTTCGTTGTATCCATCCATCCAGAACTCCCTGGGCTGTTTGTGGAATTGATATGTTAGCCTTTCAAGCTTCTCGTGGAGACTCTTGATAAAAAGCTCCTTATTATCCAAGATTGATTTCTGCGCAGAGATCTGTTTCTCCAAGTCCCTTATCTTCTTGGACATATCGGACAAAGCCTGGTTCTTCGCGATTAGTTGGAATGCTTGGTTCTCTAAGGCAGACGTTGTCCTTTGTTCCTCGACCAGCACCCGAGCTTCTCTTCCTTATCCCCAAGGAGATGTGGAAGGGACCAACCTTTTAAAGGTGTCCAACTCTTGCCTCAATTTGGCATTCTCAACCTCTAAAAATGAAAATCCCTCGTCAGTCACTGGGATTATAGTTGTTGAAGAAGAGGCTGCAGACTTCAACTGTGCTAGCTCTTTCTGCAAATTGTTATTCTCTTGCTCCAACAACTCGGCAATCTGTCTACATGCTTTAACTTCACCCTTTAGGGTTCTCTCCCTGACATCATACCCATCGATGAGCTTCTCGTAGCCCTTCTCGACTGAAAGCTGCTGATACCTCTTATCATACCCTTCATGCAACAGGGCAGTTGATTCCTTGTACTGATTCTGAAGGTCTTCTTAGGTACATTGAAGATCCTCGATCATCTCATAGTAAGCCACATTATTGGCCATAGCTCGGTCAAGTAAGCACTTCAGGTACTGATAAGCTTCGACTGCTTGTTCTGAAGCATCATAACCAAGGATGTCGGCAACTTCTGATGCACTCAGGTCTGTGTGACAAGCCTTATAATATTCATTACATTGCTGCATCAGCTTTGTATCATTAGCAGATAGCAGATCCATCCTGGACAGAAACTAGCAGAGAAAGAAATGACAATCATAAAAAAGAAGATCAAGACAGAGTACAAATAGAAAAGAGGCAATCGTATGGAAGAAAGAACACATGTTTTATTAGATTATGAAATTTAAAGTTACAAGTTTTGAGTTACATTTGACAAACAAAACAGAAAAAGAAAAAGAGAAAACCGAACAACACTACACCTTTTCCTTATCTCCCAAAACCTTCTCGAGAAGTTTGGAAGAGGAGGCAGGTTGCTCGGAGGGAACTGTGACTTGTTCGGAGAGCACCAGTTGTTGCTCGGAAGAAGAAACTCCTTGCTCGATAGCATGTTGACTGGTTAGGGCATTTTCTCCCACTACCATTGAAGACTCCTCAGAGGTAGCTTCGTCCTCTTCTAATTCTTCTGGAGTAGGAGGGGGACCAGGGATGTGTCTTTGGAAGAGCTCGGATGACTCGTCGACCTTCAATTCCTGAAGAGCAGCAACCCATCCGTCCCTGAAATACTTTACACTGCCATAATCCACTTGAGTGACCATGGCAGCACATCCTTTATCCCAACATTTGTCCCAGCCAGAGCTGAAGGACTTCTTCACGACAGCTTTCCTTTTAGCCTTCTCCAAGGCGATCTTCTCGGACAGCAAAACATCAGCAGCCTTCAGTTTTTGTTCAGCTTCATCCTTCTGCCGAGTTATTTCCTGGAGTTGGACCAAAATCTCCTCAGCATCCTTGAGTTTATTTTCAAACTCCTCAGCAGTCTTGAGCTTCACATCGAGCTCTTTGTTAACCTTCTCCAAGGCATTCACTTTCCTCTCCAAATCCCTGGAGGCCTCAGCAACCCGAGTTTTCTCCTGCTCGGAGGAGGCAAGTTTCTTCTCCCAGACTGCCTTATCAGTATCATACCTCTGGCGAGATTCCTCCAAGGACCTGGTAGCTTCTTCCAGAGCTCCCTCCACACTGGACGAGGAGCAAGAAGCTTTGATTGCTTCATCCTTCTTAAGGATTATGTTGAAGCAGCTCGTCAGCTGTAAATAGAAAAAGAACGCAAAATTAGAAACAAATATGAGAAATAACAAAGGAAAATACAAAAAGTTCAAAGTAAAGGTACTTACTGAAGCAAGATGACGAGCAGCCAAAGAAGTAACCATATCCCGAGTAAGGTTATCTTCATTACCTTGCACCTCGGGAATGGTCAAGGACTTTACTGAGCTCATATCAGAGCTCGGGGGAACAGAGGTGGGAACCCTAGTCCCAACAGCAGGGGCTGAATGGTGATGTCAGCCAAATTGATCAAGGAGCTCTTCTATAGCCTCCTCGGGGGAACATGTACAACCAAGGAAGAATCCTTGGTCGGTGATATCACAATCACCTTTCCAGGAGCAACAGAGCTGCTCGGAGCCACTACGGGCTTCTCGGCAATCTTCGCAGGAGCAGCTGGAGGAGCTGCAGCAGTTTTCTTTGTCCCCTCCTTTGGGACATCTATCCTGCTCCTCTTTGCCTCACCAGAACCGGAGGCAGTCTTCTCAAACAAGGTGGGAGGTCTTCTTTTCTTCATCCTTTCGCTCAAAGGAATGTGAGATTCTGGCGAAGAACTTGCAGAGGGTGGTATTGGCTCTGTTTCACTGATCACTGGACGAGCAGTGAAAGAAGTTGTATAGCTCTTGTATTGGAGCAGATAGGAGGATGATCGAATGTGCTCGTCAGCAACCCTTTGATGTAGACCCCAGATAAGTTCCAAATGCCTTAGATTGACATCTGTTTCTTTTGGGCACTTTCTCTTGCTATCAACTGCAAATAAACATACATTGTTATCAGTAACACATTTTATCAAACATAAAACAAACATGATTTCAGGATAAATAAAATAAAATAAAATAAAAATAACCTATCCCATTGCCATAAGAAGGGCATCTGGGACCCTGGTAAACCTCATCTCCGGTTAAAGGAGGGTGTTGCCAATTTTTTACAACAACCCCATGTTCAAAATAATCCCTGTTGGCATCAGGGAGATTGACTACTAAGGCTCTGTTTATAAACCTAGTTTTTAGATAATAAATATTATCATTAACTGCCCATCTATAGCAGTACATGATTTCTGGAATCCCTATACGAGTTCCATGCACTTGATTTAATTTATGCACCACATTAACTATTCTCCTGGTGTTGGGGGCTATTCGTGCAGGAACAACATCAAAGTACTGACAGAATTCCAAACACAGAGGATTTGGTGGAAAAGAAAATCCACACTCAGCAAAAAAGAGACTGGGGAACTAATGTCCCTCAGCTAAATTGAAATAATTAGAAGGCTCAGAAAGCTCTTCCAAGACAACCCAAGAGGGAATGGAAAAATCAGATCGAAATTTGTCAAGAGACTCAACTGGGTAAACCATGATGATTAATTAAAAGAAATGAAGAAGAAGAAAGAGGATCTTACAGAAATACTGAAGCTGTTGATAATAAACGACGGAAGAGATGAACGCACAAGAGAGTAGAAGAAAATGAAAAACTCGAAGATGAAATTTGAAAAGATAGAAGACGATGGGAGTCTCTGTGAAGTTTAAATACTTTGCCTTGGGAACTGGCGAAATAATGATTACAAAAAGGACGATTACGGCGGATAAAAAGCATTAAATATTGGCGCGGGAATCGAAGCGAGCAACAACGGCTAAAAAGGAAAAAAGTGACGCGGGAACCGAAGCGAGCAGAAAAGTCCAAAAAATCATAATTCTATGAATTGGGAAGGAGAAATAAATACAAAGGAGATGATCCTAAAAATCAAGAAGAACTATTTAAAGCTACCGTATTCCGAGAAAGAATGTTCCATACTCCTCAAATTTCGAAATATGAAACATTGGGGGCTTCTGTTGATACCAAATTTAATCTGCTGACGTGGATCAATCAAACAAAAACACGTGGCTATCTACATGGCAACAACAAGAACTTTTGATATAATCACACGCTCCGAGGAACCATGTTACTCCGAAGAAATCATACACTCCGAGGAGCAGACCTCATCGAGGAACTTATACCCTCCGAGGAACAGACCTCTCCGAGGAACTCTTGAATACCAGAAAGCTTAGGCGGGCCGAGTTACTCATGCGGTCCGAGCTGCATCTCGAATAGAGCATTAATAGCTGAATAACCAACAGTTCAACTAGTTCATTAAATGCTTATCATTTAGACGCACACGCTTAAAGGACATTAAATGTGTTACCCTTTCATATGTATATCATTTAATGTATCACACTTTCAGATGACAGCCTCAAGGCTATAAATACGTTGTATAATCCCCATTGTAAGGGGGGCTGATTCTGAATCCAAACTTTGGGATCCAGAACGCAATTTCTTGTAATCAACACCCAAACACTCAGCAATAAAACAACAGTGGACGTAGGCCATTCATATAAGGCTGAACCACTTTAAAAGTCTTTTGTCTCATTTATTTATCTGTGATTGGATTATTAAAGTGATCTAATTTTTTACATCAACAGGTTGGTTTGGGTTTTCACCCTTTGACGGCTTATTTTTGCAAGTGTGATTTTTGCAAATTAGCATCATATTCTCAAACCGAGAGACCCGAGACTTCGCGGTCAGTTCCTATAAGTTACATTGGTCCCGTGTGAGGTGTTCGTACCTCCTACGAGGTCGTTTGGGGGCTGGTTTGGGTTTTCACCCTTTGACGGCTTATTTTTAAGTCTAAGTGTGATTTTTGCAAATTATCATCATATTCTCAAAACTGGGAGACGCGATCAGTTCCTACAAGTTACATTGGTCCCGTGCAAGGTGTTCGTGCCTCCTACGGTGTCGTTTGGGGCTGGTTTGGGGTTTCAGACATTAACGTCTTAATTTTAAGTCTAAGTGTGATTTTTGCAAATTATCATCATATTCTCGAACCGGGAGACTCGGGACTACGCGGTCAATTCCTACAAGTTACATTGGTCTCGTGCGACATGTTCGTGCCTCCTACGGGGTCGTTTGGGGCAGTTTTGGGTTTTCACATTTTAACAGCTTGTTATTAAGTCTATGTATGATTTTTTCAAATTATCGTCATATTCTAAAATCGGGATACCCGGGACTACGCGCCCAGTTCCTACAAGTTACATTGGTCCTGTGAGAGGTGTTCGTGCCTCCTACGGGGTCGTTTGGGGGTTGGTTTTGGTTTTCACCCTTTAATGACTTGTTTTTAAGTTTAAGTGTGATTTTTGCAAATTATCGTCATATTCCCAAATCGGGAGACCCGGGACTACGCGGTCAGTTCCTACAAGTTACATTGGTCCCGTTCAAAGTGTTCCTGCCTCCTACGGGGTCGTTTGGGGGTTAGTTTGGGTTTTCACCCTTTAACTGCTTGCTTTTAAGTCTAAGTGTGATTTTTGCAAATTATCGTCATATTTTCAAAATCGGGAGACGCGGTCATTTCCTACAAGTTACGTTGGTCCCGTGCGAGGTGTTCATGCATCCTACGGGGTCGTTTGGGGGATGGTTTGGGGTTTCACACTTTAACATCTTGTTTTTAAGTCTAAGTGTGATTTTTACAAATTATCGTCAGATTCTCAAACTAGGAGACTCGGAAATACGCGGTTAGTTCCTACATGTTACATTGGTCCCGGGCGACGTGTTCGTGCCTCCTACGGGGTCCTTTGGGGGTTGGTTTGGGTTTTCTCCCTTTTATAGCTTATTTTTAGGTCTAAGTGTCATTTTTGCAAATTATCATCATATTTTTAGATCGGGAGACCCGGGACTACGTAGTCAGTTCCTACAAGTTACATTCGTCCCGTGCGAGGTGTTCGTGCCTCCTATGGGGTCATTTGGGGGATGGTTTTGACGGTTTGTTTTCAAGTCTAAGTGTGATTTTTGCAAATTATCGTCATATTCTCAATTTCGGAGATTCGGGACTATGCGGTCAGTTCCTACAAGTTCCATTGGTCCCGGTCGAGGAGTTCGTGCCTCCTATGGGGTCGTTTGGGGGCTTGTTTGGGTTTTCACCTTTTAACGGCTTATTTTTAAGTCTAAGTGTGATTTTTGCAAACTATCATCATATTCTTAAATCAAAAGACCCAGGACTACGCAATCAGTTTCTACAAACTACATTGGTGTCGTGCGACGTGTTCGTGCCTCCTACGGGGTCATTTGGGGGCTGGTTTAGGTTTTCACCCTTTGACGACTTATTTTTAAGTCTAAGTGTGATTTTTTGCAATTTATCTTCATATTCTCAAACCGGGAGACCCGAGACTACGCGGTCAGTTCCTACAAGTTACATTGGTCCCGTGCGCGGTGTTCGTGCCTCCTACGAGGTCGTTTTGGGGATGGTTTGGGTTTTCACCCTTTGACGGCTTATTTTCAAGTCTAAGTGTGATTTTTACAAATTATCGTCATATTCTCAAATCGGGAGATTCGGGAGTACGCGGTGAGTTGCTACAAGTTACATTGGTCCCGGGTGAGGAGTTCGTGCCTTCTACGGGGTTGTTTGGGGCTGGTTTGGGTTTTCACCCTTTAACAGCTTGTTATTAAGTCTAAGTGTGATTTTTGCAAATTATTGTCATATTCTAAAATCGGGAGACCCGGGACTACGCGCCCAGTTCCTACAAGTTACATTGGTCCTGTGCGAGGTGTTCGTGCCTCCTACGGGGTCGTTTGGGGGTTGGTTTTCGTTTTCACCCTTTGACGACTTGTTTTTAAGTTTAAGTGTGATTTTTGCAAATTATCGTCATATTCCCAAACCGGGAGACCCGGGACTACGCGGTCAGTTCCTAAAAGTTACATTGGTCCCGTTCGACGTGTTCCTACCTCCTACGGGGTCGTTTGGGGGTTGGTTTGGGTTTTCACACTTTGACAGCTAGTTTTTAAATCTAATTATGATTTTTGTAAATTATCGTCTTATTCTCAAATCGAGAGACCCGAGACTACGCGGTCAGTTCCTACAAGTTACATTGGTCTCGTGTGAGGTGTTTGTGCCTCCTACGGGGTCGTTTGGGGGCTGGTTTGGGTTTTCACCCTTTAAATGCTTGTTTTTAAATCTAAGTGTGATTTTTGTAAATTATCGTCATATTTTCAAAATCAGGAGACGCGGTCATTTCCTACAAGTTACGTGGGTCCTGTACGAGGTGTTCATGCCTCCTATGGGGGTCGTTTGGGGGTTGGTTTGGGGTTTCACACTTTAACGTCTTGTTTTTAAGTCTAAGTGTGATTTTTGCAAATTATCGTCAGATTCTCAAACTGGGAGACTCGGGACGCGGTCAGTTCCTACAAGTTACATTGGTCCCGGGCGACGTGTTCGTGCCTCCTATGGGGTCCTTTGGGGGTTGGTTTGGGTTTTCTCCGTTTCACAGCTTATTTTTAAGTCTAAGTGTCATTTTTGCAAATTATCATCATATTTTTAGATCGGGAGACCCGGGACTACGTAGTCAATTCCTACAATTTACATTAGTCCCGTACGAGGTGTTCGTGCCTCCTACGGGGTCATTTGGGGGATGGTTTTGACGGTTTGTTTTCAAGTCTAAGTGTGATTTTTGCAAATTATCGTCATATTCTCAATTTCGGAGATTCGGGACTACGCGGTCAGTTCCTACAAGTTACATTGGTCCCGGTCGAGGAGTTCGTGCCTCCTATGGGGTCGTTTGGGGGCTAGTTTGGGTTTTCACCTTTTAACAACTTATTTTTAAGTCTAAGTGTGATTTTTGCAGACTATCATCATATTCTTAAATCAAAAGACCAAGGACTACGCAATCAGTTTCTACAAGTTACATTGGTGTCGTGCGACGTGTTCGTGCCTCTTACGGGGTCATTTGGGGGATGGTTTAGGTTTTCACCCTTTGACGACTTAGTTTTAAGTCTAAGTGTGATCTTTTGCAATTTATCTTCATATTCTCAAACCGGGAGACCCGAGACTACGCGGTCAGTTCTTACAAGTTACATTGGTTCCGTGCGCGGTGTTCGTGCCTCCTATGAGGTCGTTTGGGGGATGGTTTGGATTTTCACCCTTTGACGGCTTGTTTTCAAGTCTAAGTGTGATTTTTACAAATTATCCTCATATTCTCAATTCGAGAGATTCGGGAGTACGTGGTCAGTTGCTACAAGTTACATTGGTCCCGGGCGAGGAGTTCGTGCCTCCTACGGGGTCGGTTATGGGTTGGTTTGGGTTTTCACCCTTTAACGGCTTGTTATTAAGTCTAAGTGTAATTTTTGCAAATAATCTTCATATTCTCAAACCGAGAGACCCGGGACTACATGGTATGTTCCTTCTAGTTACATTGGTCTCGTGCGACGTGTTTGTGCCTCCTACGGGGTCGTTTGGGTGCTGGTTGGGTTTTCACCCATTCACGGCTTGTTCTTAAGTCTAAGTGTGATTTTTGCAAATGATCATCATATTCTCAAACTGGGAGACCCGGGACTATGCAGTCAGTTCCTACAAGTTACACTGGTCCCGTGCGAGGTGTCCGTGCCTCCTACGGGGTCGTTTGGGGGATGGTTTGGCTTTTCACCCTTTGACGGCTTGTTTTTAAGTCTAAATTTAATTTTTGTAAATTATCGTCATATTATCAATTCGGGAGACCCGGGACTACACGATCAGTTCCTACAAGTTACATTGGTCCCGTGCGAGGTGTTCCTCCCTCCTACGGGGTCGCTTGGGGGCTGGTTTGGGTTTTCACCCTTTGACGACTTATTTTTAAGCCTAAGTGTGATTTTCGCAAATAATCGTCATATTCTCAAATCGATAGACCCGGGTCTACGCGGTCAATTCCTACAACATACATTGGTCCCGTGCGACGTGTTCGTGCCTCCTTCGGGGTCGTTTGGGGGCTAGTTTGGGGTTTCACACTTCAACGTCTTATTTTTAAGTCTAAGTGTGATTTTTACAAATTATCGTCATATTCTCAAACCGGGAAACCCAAAACTACGCGATCAGTTCCTACAAGTTACATTGGAACCGTGCGAGGTGTTCGTGCCTCCTACGGGGTCGTTTGGGCGCTGGTTTGGGTTTTAACCCTTTGACGGCTTGTTTTTAAGTCTAAGTGTGATTTTTACAAATTATCATCATATTCTCAAACTAGGAGACCCGACCGGGACTACGCGGTCAGTTCCTACAAGTTACATTAGTCCCGTGCGATGTGTTTGTGCCTCTTACGGGATCGTTTGGGGGCTGGTTGGGGTTTTCACCCATTAACGGCTTGTTTTTAAGTCTAAGCGTGATTTTTGCAAATTATAATCATATTCTCAAACTGGTAGACTCGGGACTACGCGGCCAGTTCCTAAAAGTTACATTGGTCCCGTGCGAGGTGTTTGTGCCTCCTACTGGGTCGTTTGGGGGCTGGTTTGGGTTTTCACCCTTTAACGGCTTGTTTCTATCTTTAAGTTTGATTTTTTGCAAATTATCATCACATTCTCAAACCGGGAGACCCGGGACTACGCGGTCAGTTCCTACAAGTTACATTGGTCCCGTGCGACGTGTTCCTGCCTCCTACGGAGTCATTTGGGGATTGGTTTAGGTTTTCACCCTTTGACGGCTTGGTTTTAAGTCTAAGTGCGATTTTTGTAAATTATTGTCATATTTTCAAATCGGGAGACTTGGGACTACGCGGTCAGTTCCTACAAGTTACATTGGTCTTATGCGACATGTTCGTGCCTCCTACGTGGTCATTTGGAGCTGGTTTAGGTTTTCACCCTTTAACGGCTTGTTTTTAAGTCTAAGTGTGATTTTTGCAAATTATCTTCATATTCTCAAACCGGGAGACCCGGGACTACGCGACCAGTTCCTACAAGTTACATTGGTCCTGTGCGACGTGTTCGTGTCTCCTTCGGGATCGTTTGGGGGCTTGTTTGGGTTTTCACCCTTTCACGGCTTATTTTTAAGTCTAAGTGTGATTTTTGCAAATTATCATCATATTCTCAAATCGGGAGATCCGGGACTACGCGGTTAGTTCCTAAAAGTAACGTTGGTCCTGTGTGAGGTGTTCATGCCTCCTACGGGGTCGTTTGGGGGACGGTTTTGGTTTTCACCCTTTGACGGCTTGTTTTCAAGTCTAAGTGTGATTTTTGCAAATTATCATCATATTCTCAATTCGAGAGATTCGGGACAACGCGGTCAGTTCCTACAAGTTACATTGGTCCCGGGGGAGGAGTTCGTGCGTCCTACGGGGTCGTTTGGGGGCTGGTTTGGGGTTTCACCCTTTAATGACTTATTTTTAAGTCTAAGTGTGATTTTTGTAAATTTTTGTCATATTCTCAAATCGAGAGACCCGAGACAGCGCAATCAGTTCCTACAAGTTACATTGGTCTCGTGCGACGTGTTCGTGCCTCCTACGGGGAGTTTGGGGGCTGGTTTAGGTTATCACCCTTTGACGACTTATTTTTATGTCTAAGTGTTATTTTTGAAAATTATCATCATATTCTCAAACCGGGAGACTCGAGACTACGCGGTCAGTTCCTACAAGTTACATTATTCCCGTGCGAGGTGTTCGTGCCTCCTACGGGGTCGTTTGGGGGATGGTTTGGGTTTTCACCCTTTGACGGATTATTTTCAAGTCTAAGTGTGATTTTTCAAATTATCGTCATATTCTCAATTCGGGAGATGCGGGACTACGCAGTCAATTCCAACAAGTTACAACCGGGCGAGGAGTTTGTGCCTCCTACGGGGTCGTTTGGGGGCTGGTTTGGGTTTTCACCCTTTAACGGTTTATTTTTAAGTCTAATTGTGATTTTTGTAAATTATCTTCATATTCTCAAATCGGGAGACCCGGGACTACGTGGTATGATCCGACTAATTATATTGGTCCCGTGCGACGTGTTCGTTCCTCCTACTGGGTCGTTTGGGGCTGGTTGGGTTTTCACCCTTTTACGGCTTGTTTTTAAGTTTAAGTGTTAATTTTTGCAAATTAGCATCATATTCACAAACCTGGAGACCCGGGACTACGCCGTCAGTTCCTACAAGTGACATTGGTCCCGGGCGAGGAGTTCGTGCCTCCTACGGGGTCTTTTGGGTTTTCACCCTTTGACGGCTTATTTTTAAGTCTAGGTTTAATTTTTGCAAATTATCGTCAGATTATCAATTCGGGAGATTCGGGACTACGCGATCAGTTCCTACAAGTTACATTGGTCCCGTGCGAGGTGTTCCTGCCTCCTAAGGGGTCGTTTGGGGGTTGGTTTGGGTTTTCACCCTTTGACGGCTAGTTTTTAAGTCTAAGTGTGATTTTTGTAAATTATTGTCATATTCTCAAACCGGGAGACTCGGGACTACGCGGTCAGTTCCTAAAGTTACATTGGTCTCGTACGAGGTGTTCGTGCCTCCTACGGGGTCGTTTGGGGGCTGTTTGGGTTTTCACCCTTTGACGGCTTATTTTTAAGTCTAAGTGTGATTTTTGCAAATTATCATCATATTCTCAAAATCGAGAGACGCGGTCAGTTCCTACAAGTTACATTGGTCCCGTGCGAGGTGTTGTGCCTCCTACGGGGTCATTTGGGGGCCGGTTTGGGGTTTCACACTTTAACGTCTTGTTTTTAAGTTTAAGTGTGATTTTTGCAAATTATCATCATATTCTCAAACCGGGAGACTCGGGACTATGCGGTTAGTTCCTAAAAGTTACATTGGTCTTGTGCGACATGTTCGTGCCTCCTATGGGGTCATTTGGGGCTGGTTTGGGTTTTCACCCTTTAACGGCTTGTTTTTAAGTCTAAGTGTATTTTTTGCAAGTTATCTTCATATTCTCAAACCGGGAGACCCGAGACTACGCGGTCAGTTCCTACAAGTTACATTGATCCCTGCGACGTGTTCGTGCCTCCTACGGGGTCGTTTGGCGGCTGGTTTGGATTTTCACCCTTTCACAACTTATTTTTAAATCTAAGTGTGATTTTGGCAAATTATTGTCATATTCTCAAACTGGGAGACCTGAGACTACGCAGTCAGTTCCTACAAGTTACATTGGTCCCGTGCGAGGTGTTCGTGCCTCCTACGGGGTCGTTTGGGGGATGGTTTTTGTTTTCACCCTTTGACGGCTTGTTTTCAAGTCTAAGTGTGATTTTTGCAAATTATCATCATATTCTCAATTCGGGAGATTCAGGACTACGAGATTAGTTCCTACAAGTTACATTGGTCCCGGGCGAGGATTTTGTGCCTCCTATGGGGTCATTTGGCGGCTGGTTTGAGTTTTCACCCTTTAATGGTTTATTTTCAAGTCAAAGTGTGATTTTTGCATATTATCTTCATATTCTTCAACCGGGAGACCCGGGGCTACGTGGTATATTACTACTAGTTACATTGGTCCCGTGCGACGTGTGCGTGCCTCCTACGACGTCGTTTGGGGGTTGGTTGGGTTTTCACCCTTTTACGTCTTGTTTTTAAATCTAAGTGTGATTTTTGCAAATTATCATCATATTCTCAAACCGGGAGACCCGAGACTCCGCAGTCAGTTCCTACAAGTTACATTGGTCCCGTACGAGGTGTCCGTGCCTCCTACGGGGTCGTTTGGGAGCTGGTTTGGGTTTTCACCCTGTGACGGCTTATTTTTAAGTTTAAGTGTTAGTTTTTGCAAATTATCATCATATTCACAAATCGGGAGACCCGAGACTACGCGGTCAGTTCCTACAAGTGACATTGGTCCCGGGCAAGGAGTTTGTGCCTCCTACGGGGTCGTTTGGGGTGATGGTTTGGGTTTTCACCCTTTGACGACTTGTTTTTAAGTCTAAGTTTGATTTTTGCAAATTATTGTCATATTATCAATTCGGGAGATCCGGGACTACGCGGTTAGTTCCTACAAGTTACATTGGTCCCGTGCGAGGTGTTCTTGCCTCCTACGAGGTCGTTTGGGTGCTGGTTTGGGTTTTCACCCTTTGACGGCTTGTGTTTAAGTCTAAGTGTGATTTTTTGTAAATTATTGTAATATTCTCAAACCGGGAGACCCGAGACTACGCGGTCAGTTCCTACAAGTTACATGGGTCCCGTGCGACGTATTCGTGCCTTCTACGGGGTCGTTTGCGGGCTGGTTTAGGTTTTCACTCTTTGACGAGTTATTTTTAAATCTAAGTGTGATTTTTGGAAATTATCGTCATATCCTCAAATCAGGATACCCAAGACAATGCATTCAGTTCCTACAAGTTACATTGGTCCCGTGCAAGGTGTCCGTGCCTCCTACGGGGTCGTTTAGGGGCTGGTTTCAGTTTTAACCCTTTGACGGCTTATCTTTAAGTCTAAGTGTGAGTTTTATAAATTATCATCATATTCTCAAATCGGGAGATTTGGGACTACGCGTTTAGTTCCTACAAGTAACGTTGCTCCCGTGCGAGGTGCTCGTGCCTCCTACGGGGTCGTTTGGGGGCTGGTTTGGGTTTTTACCCTTTAATGGATTGTTTTTAAGACTAAGTGTGATTTTTGAAAATTTTTGTCATATTCTCAAACCAGGAGACCCGGGACTACACGGCCAGTTCCTACAAGTTACATTAGTCCTGTGCGAGGTGTTCGTGCCTCCTACGGGGTCGTTTGGTGGCTGGTTTGGGTTTTCACCCTTTAACGCCTTATTTTTAAGTTTAAGTGTGATTTTGGCAAATTATCATCATATTCTCAAACCGGGAGAACCGGGACTACGCGGTCAGTTCCTACAAGTTACATTGGTCCCGTGCGACTTGTCCCTGCCTCCTACGGGGTCGTTTGGGGGATGGTTTGGGTTTTCACCCTTTGACGGCTAGTTTTAAAGTCTAATTGTGATTTTTTTTAATTATCATCATATTCTCAAACCGGGAGACCCGGGACTACGCGGTCAGTTCCTACAAGTTACATTGGTCTCGTGCGAGCTGTTCGTGCCTCCTACGGGGTCGTTTGGGGGCTGGTTTGGGTTTTCACCCTTTGACGGCTTATTTTTAAGTCTAAGTGTGATTTTTGCAAATTATCATCATATTCTCAAAACCGAGAGACGCAGTCAGTTCCTACAAGTTACATTGGTCCCGTGCGGGTTGTTCGTGCCTCCTACGGGGTCGTTTGGGGGTTGGTTTGGGGTTTCACACTTTAACGTCTTGTTTTTAAGTCTAAGTGTGATTTTTGCTAATTATCGTCATATTATTAAACCGGGAGACTCGAGACTACGCGGTCAGTTCCTATAAGTTACATTGGTCTGGTGCGACATGTTCGTGCCTCGTACGGGGTCGTTTAGGGTTGGTTTGGGTTTTCACCCTATAATGGCTTGTTTTTAAGTCTAAGTGTGATTTTTGCAAATTATTTTCATATTCTCAAACCGGGAGACCCGGGACTACACGGTCAGTTCCTACAAGTTACATTGGTCCGGGTCGACGTGTTTGTGCCTCCTACGGAGTCGTTTTGGGGCTGGTTTGGGTTTTCACCCTTTCACGGCTTATTTTTAAGTCTAAGTGTGATTTTTGCAAATTATCATCATATTCTCAAATCGAGAGACGCGGGACTACGCAATCAGTTCCTACAAGTTACATTGGTCCCGTGCGACATGTTTGTGCCTCCCACGGGGTCGTTTGGGGGCTGGTTTAGGTTTTCACCCTTGGACGAGTTATTATAAGTCTAAGTGTGCTTTTTGCAAACTATCGTCATATTCTCAAACCGAGAGAACCGAGACTATGCGGTCAGTTCCTACTAGTTACATTGGTCCCGTGCGAGGAGTTCGTGCCTCCTACAGGGTCGTTTGGGGGATGGTTTGGGTTTTCACCCTTTGACGGCATGTTTTCAAGTCTAAGTGTGATTTTTGCAAATTATCATTATATTCTCAATTCGGGAGATTCGAGACTACGCGGTCAGTTCCTACAAGTTACATTGGTCCCGAGCGAGGAGTTCGTGCCTACTACGGGGTCGTTTGGGGGCTGGTTTGGGTTTTCACCCTTTAACGGCTTATTTTTAAGTCTAAGTTTGGCTTTTGCAATTATCTTCATATTCTCTAATTGGGAGACCCGAGACTATGTGGAATGTTCCAACTAGTTACATTGGTCCCGTGCGACGTGTTCGTGCCTCCTACGGGGACGTTTGGGGTCTGGTTGGGTTTTCACCCTTTCACGGCATGTTTTTAAGTCTAAGTGTTATTTTTACAAATTATCGTCATATTCTCAAATACGGAGACCCGGGACTATGCGGTCAGTTCCTAGAAGTTACATTGGTCCCGTGCGACGTGTTCCTGCCTCCTACGGGGTCGTTTGGGGGCTAGTTTGGGTTTTCACCCTTTGACGTCTAGTTTTAAGTCTAAGTGTGATTTTTGTGAATTATCGTCATATTCTCAAATCGGACGACCCGAGACTACGCGGTCAGTTACTACAAGTTACATTGGTCTCGTGCGAGGTGTTCGTACCTCCTACAGGGTCGTTTGGGGGCTGGTTTGGGTTTTCACCCTTTGACGACTTGTTTTTAAGTCTAAGTGTGATTTTTGCACATTGTCATCAAATTCTCAAAATCGGGAGATGCGGTCAGTTCCTACAAGTTACATTGGTCCCGTGCGAGGTGTTCGTGCCTCCAACGAGGTCGTTTGGGTGTTGGTTTAGGGTTTCACACTTTAACGTCTTATTTTTAAGTCTAAGTGTGATTTTTGCAAATTATTGTCATATTCTCAAATCGGGAGACTCGGGACTACGCGGTCAGTTCCTATAAGTTACATTGGTCTCGTACGACATGTTCGTGCCTCCTACGGGGTCGATTGGGGCTGGTTTGGGTTTTCACCCTTTAATGGTTTGTTTTTAAGTCTAAGTGTGATTTTTACAAATTTTCTTCATATTCTCAAACCGGGAGACCCGGGACTATGCGGTTAGTTCCTACAAGTTACATTATTCCCGTGCGACATGTTCGTGCCTCCTACAAGGTTGTTTGGGGGCTGGTTTGGGTTTTAATGCTTTCGCAGCTTATTTTTAAGTCTAAGTGTGATTTTTGCAAATTATCACTGTATTCTCAAATCGGGAGACCTGGGACTACGCAGGCAGTTCCTACATGTTACATTGGTCCCGTGTGAGGTGTTCGTGCCTCCAACGGGGTCGTTTGGGGGATGGTTTGGGTTTTCACCCTTTGACGACTTGTTTTCAAGTCTAAGTGTGATTTTTTCAAATTATCATCAGATTTTCAATTCGGGAGAATTGGGACTACACGGTCAGTTCCTACAAGTTACATTGGTCCCGGGCGAGGAGTTCGTGCCTCCTACAGGGTCGTTTGGGGGATAGCTTAGGTTTACACCCTTTAACGGCTTATTTTTAAGTCTAAGTGTCATTTTTGCAAATTATCGTCATATTCTCAAATCGAGAGACCCGGGACTACGCAATCAGTTCGTACAAGTTACATCGTTCCCGTGCGATGTGTCCGTGCCTCCTACGGGGTCGTTTGGGGGTTGGTTTAGGTTTTCACCCTTTGACGACTTATTTTTAAGTCTAAGTGTGATTTTGCAAATTATCGTCATATTCTCAAACTGGTAGAACCGAGACTACGCGGTCAGTTCCTACAAGTTACATTGGTCCCGTGCGAGGTGTTTGTGCCTCTTACGGGGTCGTTTGGGGGACGGTTTGGGTTTTTACCCTTTCACGGCTTGTTTTCAAGTCTAAGTGTGATTTTTGCAAATTAGAGTCATATTCTCAATTCGGGAGATTCGGGACTACGCGGTCAGTTCCCTCAAGTTATATTGGTCCCGAGCGAGGAGTTCGTGCCTCCTACGGGGTCGTTTTGGGGATGGTTTGGGTTTTCACCCTTTGACGGCTTGTTTTCAAGTCTAAGTGTGATTTTTGCAAATTATCTTCATATTCTCAATTCGGGAGATTTGGGACTACGCGGTTAGTTCCTACAAGTTACATTGATCTCGGGCGAGGAGTTCATGCCTCCAACGGGGTCGTTTGTGGGTTGGTTTGGGTTTTCACCCCTTAACGGCTTATTTTCAAGTCTAAGTGTGATTTTTGCATATTATCTTGATATTCTCAAACTGGGAGACCCGGGACTATGTGGTATGTTCCTACTAGTTACATTGGTCCCGTGCGATGTGTGCGTGCCTCCTATGGGGTCGTTTGGGGGCTGGTTGGGTTTTCACCCTTTCACGGCATGTTTTTAAATCTAAGTGTGATTTTTGCAAATTATTATCATATTCACAAACCGGGAGACCTGGGCCTACGCAGTCAGTGCCTACAAGTTACATTGGTCCCGTGCGAGGTGTCCGTGCCTCCTACGGGTTCGTTTGGAGGCTGGTTTGGGTTTTCACCATTTGACTGCTTATTTTTAAAGTTTAAGTGTTAGTTTTTGCAAATCATCATCATATTCACAAATCGGGAGACCCGGGACTACGCGGGCAGTTCCTACAAGTGACATTGGTCCCAGGCAAGGACTTCGTGCCTCCTACGGGGTCTTTTGGGGGATGGTCTGGGTTTTCACCCTTTGACAACTTGTTTTTAAGTTTAAGTTGTATTTTTGCAAATTATCATCATATTATCAATTCGGGAGATCCGAGACTACGCGGTCCATTCGTACAAGTTACATTGATCCCGTGCGAGGTGTTCCTGCCTCCTACGGGGTCGTTTGGGGGTTGGTTTGGGTTTTCACCCTTTGACGACTTGTTTTTAAATCTAAGTGTGATTTTGGCAAATTATTGTCATATTCTCAAACTGGGAGACCTGAGACTACGCAGTCAGTTCCTACAAGTTACATTGGTCCCGTGCGAGGTGTTCGTGCCTCCTACGGGGTCGTTTAGGGGATGGTTTGGGTTTTCACCCTTTGACGGCTTGTTTTCAAGTCTAAGTGTGATTTTTGCATATTATCATCATATTCTCAATTCGGGACAACGCGGTCAGTTCCTACAAGTTACATTGGTCCCGGGCGAGGAGTTCGTACCTCCTATGGGGTCGTTTGGGTTTTCACCTTTTAAGGCTTATTTTTAAGTCTAAGTGTGATTTTTGCAAACTATCAACATATTCTCAAATCAAAAGACCCAGGACTACGCAATCAGTTCCTACAAGTTACATTGGTCCCGTGCGACGTGTTGGTGCCTTCTGCGTGGTCGTTTGGGGGATGGTTTAGGTTTTCACCCTTTTTACGACTTATTTTTAAATCTAAGTGTGATTTTTGCAAATTATCGTCATATTCTCAAATTGGGAGACCCAAGACTACGCGGTCAGTTCCTACAAGTTCCATTGGTCCCGTTCGAGGTGTCCGTGCCTCCTATGGGGTCGTTTGGGGGCTGGTTTTGGTTTCAACCCTTTGACGACTTATTTGTAAGTCTAAGTGTGAGTTTTACAAATTATCATCATATTCTCTAATCGGGAGATTTGGGACTACGCGGTTAGTTCCTACAAGTAAAGTTGGTCCTGTGAAAGTTGTTCGTGCCTCCTACAGGATCGTTAGGGGGCTAGTTTGGGTTTTCACCCTTTAACGGCTTATTTTTAATACTAAGTGGGATTTTTGCAAATTTTTGTCATATTCACAAACCAGGAGACCCGGGACTACGCGGCCAGTTCCTACAAGTTACATTGGTCCCGTGCGAGGTGTTCGTGCCTCCTACTGGGTCGTTTGGGGGCTGGTTTGGGTTTTCACCCTTTAACGGCTTGTTTTTAAGTTTAAGTGTATTTTTTGCAAATTATCATCATAATCTCAAACCGGGGTCGTTTGGGGGCTGGTTTGGGTTTTCACCCTTTAACGGCTTGTTTTTAAGACTAAGTGTGATTTTTGCAAATTTTCTTCATATTCACAAACCAGGAGACCCGGGACTATGCGGCCAGTTCCTACAGGTTACATTGGTCCCGTGCGAGGTGTTCGTGCTTCCTATGGGATCGTTTGGGGGCTGGTTTGGGTTTTCACCCTTTAATGGCTTGTTTTTAAGTTTAAGTGTGATTTCAGCAAATAATTATCATATTCTCAAACCGGGAGACCCGTGACTACGCGATCAGTTCCTACAAGTTACATTGGTCCCGTGCGACGTGTTCCTGCCTCCTACGTGGTCGTTTGGGGGTTGGTTTGGGTTTTCACCCTTTGACGATAAGTTTTTAAGTCAAAGTGTGATTTTTTTTAAATTACCGTCGTATTCTCAAATCGGGAGACCCGAGACTACGCGGTCGGTTCCTACAAGTAACATTGGTCTCGTGCGAGGTGTTCGTGCCTCCTACGGGGTCGTTTGGGGGCTGGTTTGGGTTTTCACCCTTTGACGGCTTGTTTTTAAGTATAATTGTGATTTTTGCAAATTATCATCATATTCTCAAATCGGGAGACGCGGTCAGTTCCTACAAGTTACATTGGTCCCGTACGAGGTATTCGTGCCTCCTACGAGGTCGTTTGGGAGCTGGTTTGGGGTTTCACACTTTAATGTCTTATTTTTAAGTCTAAGTGTGATTTTTTCAAATTATTGTCATATTCTCAAACCGGGAGACTCGAGACTACGCGGTTAGTTAATATAAGTTACATTGGTCTCGTGCGACATGTTTGTGCCTCCTACGGGGTCGTTAGGGGTTGATTTGGGTTTTCACCCTTTAACGGCTTATTTTTAAGTCTAAGTTCTATTTTTGAAAAATTATCTTCATATTCTCAAACCGGGAGAACCGGGACTACGCGGTCAGTTCCTACAAGTTACATTGGTCCCGTGTGACGTGTTCGTGCCTCCTACGGGGTCGTTTGGGGGCTGGTTTGGGTTTTCAAGCTTTCACGGCTTATTTTTAAGTCTAAGTGTGATTTTTGCAAATTATCGTCCTAGTCTCAAACCAGGAGACCCGGGACTACGTAGTCAGTTTCTACAAGTTACATTGGTCCCGTGCGAGGTGTTCGTGCCTCTTACGGGGTCGTTTGGGGGATGGTTTGAGGTTTCACCCTTTGACGGCTTGTTTTCAAGTCTAAGTGTGATTTTTACAAATTATCGTCATATTCTCAATTCGGGAGATTTGGGACTACGCGGTCAATTTCTACAACTTACATTGGTCCCGGGCGAGGAGTTCGTGCCTCCTACGGGGTCGTTTTGGGGCTAGTTTGGGTTTACACCCTTTAACGGCTTATTTTTAAGTCTAAGTGTGATTTTTGCAAATTATCATCATATTCTCAAATCGAGAGACCCGGGACTACGCAATCAGTTCCTACAAGTTACATTGGTCCCGTGCGACGTGTTCGTGCCTCCTACGGGGTCATTCGGGGACTGGTTTAGGTTTTTACCCTTTGACGACTTATTTTAAGTCTAAGTGTGATTTTTGCAAATTATCGTCATATTCTCAAACCGAGAGAACCGAGACATTGGTCAAGTACGAGGTTTTCGTGCCTCCTACAGGGTCGTTTGGGGGATGGTTTGGGTTTTCACCCTTTGACTCCTTGTTCTCAATTTTAATTGTGATTTTTGCAATTTATCATTATATTCACAATTCGGGAGATTCAGGACTACGCGGTCAGTTCCTACAAGTTACATTGGTCCCGGGCAAGGAGTTCGTGCCTCCTACGGGGTCGTTTGGGGGCTGGTTTGGGTTTTCACCCTTTAACGGCTTATTTTTAATTCTAAGTGTGGTTTTTGCAAATTATCTTAATATTCTCAAATTGGGAAACCCGAGACTACGTGGAATGTTCCAACTAGTTACATTGGTCCCGTGCGACGTGTTCATGCCTCCTACGGGGTCGATTGGGGGCTGGTTGGGTTTTTACCCTTTCATGGCATGTTTTTAAGTCTAAGTGTTATTTTTGCGAATTATCATCACATTCTAAAATCGGGAGAACCGAGACTATGCGGTCAGTTCCTAGAAGTTACATTGGTCCCGTGCGACGTGTTCCTACCTCCTACGGGGTCGTTTGGGGGTGGATTTCGGTTTTGACCCTTTGACGGCTTGTTCTAAGAGTGATTTTTGTTTATTATCGTCATATCCTCAAATCGGGAGACCCTGGACAACGCGGTCAGTTCCTACAACTTACATTGGTGTCGTGCGAGGTGTTGGTGCCTTCTACGGGGTTTTTTGGCTGCTGGTTTGGGTTTTCACCCTTTGACGGCTTGTTTTTAAATCTAAGTGTGATTTTTGCACATTATCATCAAATTCTCAAAATCGGGAGATGCGGTGAGTTCCTACAAGTTACATTGGTCCCGTGTGAGGTGTTCGTGCCTCCAACGGGGTCGTTTGGGGGCTGGTTTATGGTTTCACACTTTAATGTCTTATTTTTAAGTCTAAGTGTGATTTTTGCAAATTATTGTCATATTCTCAAACTGGGAGACTCGGGACTACGCGGAGTTTCTACAAGTTACATTGGTCTCGTGCGACATGTCCGTGCCTCCTACGGGGTCGTTTTGGTCTGGTATGGGTTTTCACCCTTTAATGGCTTGTTTTTAAGTCTAAGTGCGATTTTTGCAAATTATCTTCATATTCACAAATCGAGAGACCTGGGACTATGCGGTCTGTTCCTACAAGTTACATTGTTCATGTGCGACGTGTTCGTGCCTCCTACGGGGTCGTTTGGGGGATCGTTTGGGTTTTCACGCTTTCACAGCTTATTTTTAAGTCTAAGTGCGATTTTTGCAAATTATCACCATATTCTCAAACCGGGAGACCCGGGACTACGCAGTCAGTTCCTACAAGTTACATTGGTCCCGTGCGAGGTGTCCGTGCCTCCCACGGGGTCGTTTGGGGGATGGTTTGGGTTTTCACCCTTTGACGGCTTATTTTCAAGTCTAAGTGTGATTTTTCCAAATTATCGTCATATTTTCAATCCGAGAGATTTGGGACTATGCGGTCAGTTCTTACAAGTTACATTGGTCCCGGGCGAGGAGTTCGTGCCTCCTACGGGGTCGTTTGGGGGCTAGTTTGGGTTTACACCCTTTGACGGCTTATTTTTAAGTCTAAGTGTGATTTTTGTAAATTATCGTCATATTCTAAAATCGAGAGACCCGGGACTATGCAATCAGTTCCTAGAAGTTACATTGGTCCCGTGCGAGGTGTTCGTGCCTCCTATGGGGTCGTTTGGGGGCTGGTTTAGGTTTTCACCCTTTGACGAGTTATTTTTAACTCTAAGTGTGATTTTTGCAAATTATCATCATATTCTCAAACCGGTAGAACCGAGACTACGTGGTCAGTTCCTACAAGTTACATTGGTCCCGTGGGAGGTGTTCGTGCCTCCTACGGGGTCGTTTGGGGGATGGTTTAGGTTTTCACCCTTTGACGGCTTGTTTTCACGTCTAAGTTTGATTTTTGCAAATTATCCTCAAATTCTCAATTCGGGAGATTCGGGACTACGCGATCAGTTCCTACAAGTTATATTGGTCCCGAGCGAGGAGTTCGTGCCTCCTACGGGGTCGTTCGGGGGTTGGTTTAAGTTTTCACCCTTTGACGGCTTGTTTTCAAGTCTAAGTGTGATTTTTGCAAATTATCGTCATATTCTCAATTCGGGAGATTCGGGACTACGCGGTCAGTTCTAATAGTTACATTGGTCCCGGGCGAGGAGTTCGTGCCTCCTACGGGGTCGTTTGGGGGCTGGTTTGAGTTTTCACCCTTTAACGGAATGTTTTTAAATCTAAGTGTGATTTTTGCAAATTATTGTCATATTCTCAAACCGGGAGACTCAGGACTATGCAGTCAGTTTTTACAAGTTACATTGGTCCCGTGCGAGGTATCCGTGCCTCCTACGGGGTCGTTTGGGGACTGGTTTGGGATTTCAGCCTTTGACGGATTATTTTTAAAGTTTAAATGTTAGTTTTTGAAAATCATCATCATATTCACAAACAGGGAGACCCGGGACTACGCTGTCAGTTCCTACAAGCGACATTGGTCCCGGGCAAGGAGTTTGTGCCTCCTACAGGGTCGTTTGGGGGATGGTTTGGGTTTTCACCCTTTGACGGCTTATTTTTAAGTTTAAGTTTGATTTTTACAAATTATCATCATTTTATCAATTCGGGAGATCCGAGAGTACGCGGTCCGTTCCTACAAGTTACATTGGTCCCGTGCGAGGTGTTCCTGCCTCCTACGGGGTCGTTTGGGTGCTGGTTTGGGTTTTCACCATTTGACGACTTGTTTTTAAGTCTAAGTATGATTTTTGCAAATTATCATCATATTCTCAAATCGGAAGACCCGGGACTACGCGATCAGTTCCTACAAGTTACATTGGTCCCGTGCGATGTGTTGGTGCCTTCTACGGGGTCGTTTGGAGGCTGGTTTAGGATTTCACCCTTTGACGACTTATTTTTAAATCTAAGTGTGATTTTTGCAAATTATCATCATATTCTCAGATCGGGAGACCCAAGACTACGCGGTCAGTTCCTACAAGTTACGTTGGTCCCGTGCGAGGTGTCCGTGCCTCCTACGAGGTCGTTTGGGGGCTGGTTTCGGTTTTAACCCTTTGACGGCTTATTTTTAAGTCTAAGTGTGAGTTTTACAAATTATCATCATATTCTCTAATCGGGAGATTCGGGACTACGCGGTTAGTTCCTACAAGTAACGTTGGTCCCATGCGAGGTGTTCGTGCCTCCTACGGGATCGTTTGGGGGCTAGTTTGGGTTTTCACCCTTTAACGGCCTGTTTTTAAGACTAAGTGTGATTTTTGCAAATTTTTGTCATATTCACAAACCAGGAGACCCGGGACTACGCGACCAGTTCCTACAAGTTACATTGGTCCCGTGCGAGGTGTTCATGCCTCCTACGGGGTTGTTTGGGTTTTCACCCTTTAATGGCTTGTTTTGAAGTTTAAGTCTGATTTTTGCAAATTATCATCATATTCTCAAACCGGGGTCGTTTGGGGGTTGGATTGGGTTTTCACCCTTTAACGGCATGTTTTTAAGACTAAGTGTGATTTTTGCAAATTTTCATCATATTCACAAACCAGGAGACCCGGGACTACGCGACCAGTTCCAACAGGTTACATTGGTCCAGCGCGAGGTGTTCGTGCTTCCTATCTGGTCGTTTGGGGGTTGGTTTTGGTTTTCACCCTTTAATGACTTGTTTTTAAGTTTAAGTGTGATTTTAGCAAATAATCATCATATTCTCAAACCGGGAGACCCGTGACTACGCGGTCAGTTCCTACAAGTTACATTGGTCCCGTGCGACGTGTTCCTGCCTCCTACGTGGTCGTTTGCAGGTTGGTTTGGGTTTTCACCCTTTGATGGATAGTTTTTAAGTCCAAGTGTGATTTTTTTAAATTACCGTCGTATTCTCAAATCGGGAGACACGAGACTAAGCGGTCAGTTCTTACAAGTTACATTGGTCTCGTGCGAGGTGTTCGTGCCTCCTACGGGGTCGTTTGGGGGCTTGTTTGGGTTTTCACCCTTTGACGGCTTGTTTTTAAGTCAAAGTGTGATTTTTGCAAATTATCATCATATTCTCAAAATCGGAAGACGCGGTCAGTTCCTACAAGTTACATTGGTCCCGTGCGAGGTGTTCGTGCCTCCTACGGGGTCGTTTGGGGGCTGGTTTGGGGTTTCACACTTTAACGTCTTGTTTTTAAGTCTAAGTATGATTTTTGCAAATTTTCATCATATTCTCAAACAAGGAGACTCGGGACTACGCGGTCAGTTCCTATAAGTTACATTGGTTTCGTGCGACATGTTCGTGCCTCCTACGGGGTCGTTCGGTGCTGGTTTGGGTTGTCACCCTTTAACGGCTTATTTTTAAGTCTAAGTGTGATTTTTGCAAATTATCTTCATATTTTGAAACCGGGAGACCCGGGACTACGCGGTCAGTTCCTATAAGTTACATTGGTCCCGTGCGACGGGTTCGTGACTCCTACGGGGTCGTTTGGGGGTTGGTTTCGGTTTTCACCCTCTCACAGCTTATTTTTAAGTCTAAGTGTGATTTTTGCAAATTATCTTCATATTCTCAAACCAGGAGACCCGGGACTACGCAGTCAGTTCCTACAATTAACATTGGTCCCGTGCGAGGTGTTCGTGCCTCTTACGGGGTCGTTTGGGGGATGGTTTGGGTTTTCACCCTTTAACGGCTTGTTTTCAAGTCTAAGTGTGATTTTTCCAAATTATTGTTATATCCTCAATTCGGGAGATTCGGGACTAAGCGGTCAGTTCATACAAGTTATATGGGTACCGGTCGAGGAGTTCGTGCCTCCTACGGGGTCGTTTGGGGGCTGGTTTGGGTTTTCAACCTTTGACGGCTTGTTTTTAAGTTTAAGTTTGATTTTTTCAAATTATTGTCATATTATCAATTCGGGAGATTCGGGACTGCGCAGTCAGTTCCTATAAGTTACATTGGTCCCGTGCGAGGTGTTCCTGCCTCCTACGGGGTCGTTTGGGGGCTGGTTTGAGTTTTCACCCTTTGACGGCTTGTTTTTAAGTCTAAGTGTGATTTTTGCAAATTATCGTCATATTCTCAAATCGGGAGACCCAAGACTACGCGGTCAGTTCCTACAAGTTACATTGGTCCCGTGCGAGGTGTTCGTGCCTCCTACGGGGTCGTTTGGGGGTTGGTTTGGGTTTTCACCCTTTAACGGCTTGTTTTTAAGTTTAAGTGTGATTTTTGCAAATTATCATCATATTCTCAAACTGAGGTCGTTTGGGGGCTGGTTTGGGTTTTCATCCATCAACGGCTTGTTTTTAAGACTAAGTGCATTTTTGGCAAATTTCATCATATTCACAAACCAGGAGACCCGGGACTATGCGGGCAGTTCCTACAAGTTACATTGGTCCCGTGCGAGGTGTCCATACCTCCTACGGGGTTGTTTGGGGGTTAGTTTGGGTTTTCACCCTTTAATGGCTTGTTTTGAAGTTTAAGTCTGATTTTTGCAAATTATCATCATATTCTCAAATCGGGAGATTTGGGACTACGAGGTTAGTTCCTACAAGTAACGTTGGTCCCGTGCGAGGTGTTCGTGCCTCCTACGGGATCGTTAGGGGGCTGGTTTGGGTTTTCACCCTTTGACGGCTTATTTTCAATACTAAGTGTGATTTTTGCAAATTTTTGTCATATTCACAAACCAGGAGACCCGGGACTACGTGACTAGTTCCTACAAGTTACATTGGTCCCGTGCGACGTGTTCGTGCCTCCCACGGGGTCGTTTCGGGGATGGTTTGGGTTTTCACCCTTTAACGGCTTGTTTTTAAGTTTAAGTGTGATTTTTGCAAATTATCATCATATTCTCAAACCGGGGTCGTTTAGGGGCTGGTTTGGGTTTTCACCCTTTAACGACTTGTTTTTAAGACTAACTGTGATTTTTGTAAATTTTTGCCATATTCACAAACCAGGAGACCCGGGACTACGCGGCCAGTTCCTACAAGTTACATTGGTCCCGTGCGAGGTGTTCGTGCCTCCTACGAGGTCGTTTGGGGGTTGGTCTGGGTTTTCACCCTTTAACGGCTTGTTTTTAAGTTTAAGTCTGATTTTTGCAAATTACCATCATATCATCTAATCGGGAGACCCAGGACTGCGCGATCAGTTCCTATAAGTTACATTGGTCCCGTGCGACGTGTTCCTGCCTCCTACGGGGTCGTTTGGGGGTTGGTTTGGGTTTTCACCCTTTGACAACTAGTTTTTAAGTCCAAGTGTGATTTTTTTGAAATTATCATCATATTCTCAAATCGGGAGACCCGGGACTACGCGGTCAGTTCCTACAAGTTACATAGGTCTCGTGCGAGGTGTTCGTGCCTCCCACGGGGTCGTTTGGGGGCTGGTTTTGGTTTTCACCCTTTAACGACTTATTTTAAAGTTTAAGTGTGATTTTTGCAAATTATCTTCATATTCTCAAGCCGGGAGACCCGAGACTATGCGGTCAGTTCCTATAAGTTACGTTGGTCCCGTGCGACGTGTTCGTGCCTCCTACGGGGTCGTTTGGGGGCTGGTTTCGGTTTTCACCCTTTCACAACTTATTTTTAATTCTAAGTGTGATTTTCTCAAATTATCGTCATATTCTCCAACCAGGAGACCCGGGACTACGCAGTCAGTTCTTACAATTTACATTGGTCCCGTGCGAGGTGTTCGTGCCTCTTACAGGGTCGTTTGGAGGATGGTTTGGGTTTTCACCCTTTAACGGCTTCTTTTCAAGTCTAAGTGTGATTTTTCCAAATTATCGTTATATTCTCAATTCGGGAGATTCGGGACTACGCGGTCAGATCATACAAGTTACATTGGTCCCGGGCGAGGAGTTCGTGCCTCCTACGGGGTCGTGTGGGGCCCGGTTTGGGTTTTCACGCTTTGACGGCTTGTTTTTAAGTTTAAGTTTGATTTTTGCAAATTATCATCATATTATCAAAACGGGAGATCCAGGACTACGCGGTCAGTTCCTAAAAGTTATATTGGTCCCGTGCGATGTGTTCCTGCCTCCTACGGGGTCGTTTGGTGGCTGGTTTGGGTTTTCACCATTTGACGGCTTGTTTTTAAGTCTAAGTGTGATTTTTGGAAATTATCGTCATATTCTCTAACCGGGAGACTCGGGACTACGCGATCAGTTCCTACAAGTTACATTCATCCCGTGCGACGTCTTGGTGCCTTCTACGGGGTCGTTTGGAGGCTGGTTTTGGTTTTCACCCTTTGACGACTTATTTTTAAATCTAAGTGTGATTTTTGCAAATTATCGTCATATTCTCAAATCGGGAGACCCAAGACTACGCGGTCAGTTCCTACAAGTTACATTGGTCCCGTGCGAGGTGTTCATGCCTCCTACGGGGTCGTTTGGGGGTTGGTTTGGGTTTTCACCCTTTAACGGCTTGTTTTTAAGTTTAAGTGTGATTTTTGCAAATTATCATCATATTCTCAAACTGAGGTCGTTTGGGGGCTGGTTTGGGTTTTCATCCATCAACGGCTTGTTTTTAAGACTAAGTGCATTTTTTGCAAATTTTCATCATATTCACAAACCAGGAGACCCGGGACTATGCGGGCAGTTCCTACAAGTTACATTGGTCCCGTGCGAGGTGTCCGTGCCTCCTACGGGGTTGTTTTGGGGCTGGTTTCGGTTTTAACCCTTTGACGACTTATTTTTAAGTCTAAGTGTGAGTTTTAAAAATTCTCATCATATTCTCTAATCGGAAGATTTGGGACTACGAGGTTAGTTCCTACAAGTAACGTTGGTCCCGTGCGAGGTGTTCGTGCCTCCTACGGGATCGTAAAGGGGGCTGGTTTGGGTTTTCACCCTTTAACGGCTTATTTTCAATACTAAGTGTGATTTTTGCAAATTTTTGTCATATTCACAAACCAGGAGACCCGGGACTACGTGACCAGTTCCTACAAGTTACATTGGTCCCGTCCGACGTGTTCGTGCCTCCTACGGGTCGTTTCGGGGATGGTTTGGGTTTTCACCCTTTAATGGCTTGTTTTTAAGTTTAAGTGTGATTTTTGCAAATTATCATCATATTCTCAAACCGGGGTCGTTTAGGGGCTGGTTTGGGTTTTCACCCTTTAACGACTTGTTTTTCAGACTAACTGTGATTTTTGTAAATTTTTGCCATATTCACAAACCAGGAGACCCGGGACTACGCGGCCAGTTCCTACAAGTTACATTGGTCCCGTGCGATGTGTTCGTGCCTCCTACGAGGTCGTTTGGGGGTTGGTTTGGGTTTTCACCCTTTAACGGCTTGTTTTTAAGTTTAAGTGTGATTTTCGCAAATTACCATCATATTCTCAAACCGGGAGACCCTGGACTGCGCGATCAGTTCCTATAAGTTACATTGGTCCCGTGCGACGTGTTCCTGCCTCCTACGGGGTCGTTTGGGGGTTGGTTTGGGTTTTCACCCTTTGACAACTAGTTTTTAAGTCCAAGTGTGATTTTTTTCAAATTATCGTCATATTCTCAAACCGGGAGACCCGGGACTACGCGGTCAGTTCCTACAAGTTACATAGGTCTCGTGCGAGGTGTTCGTGCCTCCTACGGGGTCGTTTGGGGGCTGGTTTTAGTTTTCACCCTTTAACGGCTTATTTTAAAGTTTAAGTGTGATTTTTGCAAATTATCTTCATATTCTCAAGTCGGGAGACCCGAGACTACGCGGTCAGTTCCTATAAGTTACGTTGGTCCCGTGCGACGTGTTCGTGCGTCCTACAAGGTCGTTTGGGGGCTGGTTTGGGTTTTCACCATTTGATGGCTTGTTTTTAAGTCTAAGTGTGATTTTTGCAAATTATCGTCATACTCTCTAACCGGGTGACTCGGGACTACGCGATCAGTTCCTACAAGTTACATTGATCCCGTGCGACGTCTTGGTGCCTTCTACGGGGTCGTTTGGAGGCTGGTTTAGGTTTTCTCCCTTTGACGATTTATTTTTAAATCTAAGTGTGATTTTTGCAAATTATCGTCATATTCTCAAATCGGGAGACCCAAGACTACGCGGTCAGTTCCTACAAGTTACATTGGTCCCGTGCGAGGTGTTCGTGCCTCCTACGAGGTCGTTTGGGGGTTGGTTTGGGTTTTCACCCTTTGACGGCTTGTTTTTAAGTCTAAGTGTGATTTTTGCAAATTATCGTCATATTCACAAACCGGGAGACCTGGGACAATGCGGTCAGTTCCTACAAGTTACATTCGTCCCGTGCGATGTGTTGGTGCCTTCTACGGGGTCGTTTGGAGGCTGGTTTAGGTTTTCACCCTTTGACGACTTATTTTTAAATCTAAGTGTGATTTTTGCAAATTATCGTCATATTCTCAATTCGGGAGACCCAAGACTACGCGGTCAGTTCCTACAAGTTACATTGGTCCCGTGCAAGGTGTTCGTGCCTCCTACGGGGTCGTTTGGGGGTTGGTTTGGGTTTTCACCCTTTAACGGCTTGATTTTAAGTTTAAGTGTGATTTTTGCAAATTATCATCATATTCTCAAACTGAGGTCGTTTGGGGGCTGGTTTGGGTTTTCACCCTTTAACGGCTTGTTTTTAAGACTAAGTGCGATTTTTGCAAATTTTCGTCATATTCACAAACCAGGAGACCCGGGACTATGCGGCCAGTTCCTACAAGTTACATTGGTCCCGTGCGAGGTGTCCGTGCCTCCTACGAGGTCGTTTGGGGGCTGGTTTCGGTTTTAACCCTTTGACGACTTATTTTTAAGTCTAAGTGTGAGTTTTACAAATTATCATCATATTCTCTAATCGGGAGATTCGGGACTACGAGGTTATTTCCTACAAGTAACGTTGGTCCCGTACGAGGTGTTCGTGCCTCCTATGGGATCATTAGGGGGTTGGTTATGGTTTTCACCCTTTAACGGCTTATTTTTAATACTAAGTGTGATTTTTGCAAATTTTTGTCATATTCACAAACCAGGAGACCCGGAACTACGTGACCAGTTCCTACAAGTTACATTGGTCCCGTGCGACGTGTTCGTGCCTCCTACGGGGTCGTTTCGGGGATGGTTTGGGTTTTCACCCTTTAACGGCTTGTTTTTAAGTTTAAGTGTGATTTTTGCAAATTATCATCATATTCTCAAACCGGGGTCGTTTAGGGGCTGGTTTGGGTTTTCACCCTTTAACGACTTGTTTTTAAGACTAAGTGTGATTTTTGCAAATTTTTGTCATATTCACAAACCAGGAGACCCGGGAATACGCGGCCAGTTCCTACAAGTTACATTGGTCCCGTGCGAGGTGTTCGTGCCTCCTACGAGGTTGTTTGGGGACTGATTTGGGTTTTCATCCTTTAACGGCTTGTTCTTAACTTTAAGTGTGATTTTTGCAAATTTCCATCATATTCTCAAAATGGGAGACCCGGGACTGCGCGATCAGTTCCTATAAGTTACATTGGTCCCGTGCGATATGTTCCTGCCTCCTACGTGGTCGTTTGGGGGTTGGTTTGGGTTTTTACCCTTTGACAACTCGTTTTTAAGTCCAAGTGTGATTTTTTTGAAATTATCATCATATTCTCAAACCGGGAGACCCGGGACTATGCGGTCAGTTCCTACAAGTTACATAGGTCTCGTGCGAGGTGTTCGTGCCTCCTACGGGGTCGTTTGGGGGCTGGTTTTGGTTTTCACCCTTTAACGGCTTATTTTAAAGTTTAAGTGTGGTTTTTGCAAATTATCTTCATATTCTCAATCCAGGAGACCCGAGACTACGCGGTCAGTTCCTATAAGTTACGTTGGTCCCGTGTGACGTGTTCGTGCCTCCTACGGGGTCGTTTGGGGGCTGGTTTTGGTTTTCATCCTTTCACAGCTTATTTTTAACTCTAAGTGTGATTTTTTCAAATTATCATCATATTCTCCAACCAGGAGACCCGGGACTACGCAGTCAGTTCCTACAATTTACATTGGTCCCGTGCGAGGTGTTCGTGCTTCTTACGGGGTCGTTTGGGGGAAGGTTTGGGTTTTCACCTTTTAACGGCTTGTTTTCAAGTCTAAGTGTGATTTTTCCAAATTATCGTTATATTCTCAATTCAGGAGATTCCGGACTACGCGGTCAGTTCATACAAGTTACATTGGTCCCGGGCGAGGAGTTCGTGCCTCCTACGGGGTCGTTTGGGGGCTGGTTTGGGTTTGCCCGCTTTGACGGCTTGTTTTTAAGTTTAAGTTTGATATTTGCAAATTATTATCATATTATCGAAACGGGAGATCCGGGACTACGCGGTCCGTTCCTAAAAGTTATATTGGTCCCGTGCGAGGTGTTCTTACCTCCTATGGGGTCGTTTGGTGGCTGGTTTGGGTTTTCACCATATGACGGCTTGTTTTTAAGTCTAAGTGTGATTTTTGCAAATTATAGTCATATTCTCAAACCGGAAGACTCGGGACTACGCGATCAGTTCCTACAAGTTACATTGATCCCGTGCGACGTCTTGGTGCCTTCTACGGGGTCGTTTGGAGGCTGGTTTAGGTTTTCACCCTTTGACGACTTATTGTTAAATCTAAGCGTGATTTTTGCAAATTATCATCATATTCTCTAATCGGGCGACCCAAGACTACGCGGTCAGTTCCTACAAGTTACGTTGGTCCCGTGTGAGGTGTCCGTGCCTCCTACGGGATCGTTTGGGGGATGGTTTCGATTTTAACCCTTAGACGGCTTATTTTTTACTAAGTGTGAGTTTTACAAATTATGATCATATTCTCTAATCGGGAGATTCGGGACTACGCGATTAGTTCCTTCAAGTAACGTTGGTCCCGTGCGAGGTGTTCGTGCGCCCTAAGGGATCGTTTGGGGGCTGGTTTGGGTTTTCACCCTTTAACGGCTTGCTTTTAAGACTAAGTGTGATTTTTGCAAATTTTTGTCATATTCACAAACCAGGAGTCCCGGGACTACGCGGCCAGTTCCTACATGTTACATTGGTCCCATGTGAGGTGTTCATGCCTCCTACGGGGTCGTTTGGGGGCTGGTTTGGGTTTTCACCCTTTAACGGCTTGTTTTTAAGTTTAAGTGTGATTTTTGCAAATTATCATCATATCCTCAAACCGGGGTCATTTGGGGGGCTGGTTTGGGTTTTCACCCTTTAACGACTTGTTTTTAAGACTAAGTCTGATTTTTGCAAATTTTAGTCATATTCCCAAACCAGGAGACCCGGGGCTACGCGGCCAGTTCCTACAAGTTACATTGGTCCCGTGCGAGGTGTTCGTGCCTCCTACGGGGTCGTTTGGGGGCTGGTTCGGGTTTTCACCCTTTAACGGCTTGTTTTTAAGTTTAAGTGTGATTTTTGCAAATTATCATCATATTCTCAAACCGAGAGACCCGGAACTACGCGGTCAGTTCCTACAAGTTACATTGGTCCCGTGCGATGTGTTCCTGCCTCCCACGGGGTCGTTTGGGGGTGGGTTTGGGTTTTCACCCTTTGACGGCTAGTTTTTAAGTCCAAGTGTGATTTTTTTAAATTATCGTCATATTCTCAAACCGGGAGACCCGGGACTACGCGATCCGTTCCTACAAGTTTCATTGGTCTCGTGGGAGGTGTCCGTGCCTCCTACGGGGTCGTTTGGGGGCTGGTTTTGGTTTTCCCCCTTTGACGGCTTGTTTTTAAGTCTAAGTGTGATTTTTGCAAATTATCAACATATTCTCAAAACCGAGAGATGCGGTCAGTTCCTAGAAGTTACATTGGTCCCGTGCGAGGTGTTCGTGCCTCCTACGGGGTCGTTTGGGGGATGGTTTGGGGTTTCACACTTTAACGTCTTATTTTTAAGTCTGAGTGTGATTTTTGCAAATTTTCATCATATTCTCAAACCGGGAGACTCGGGACTACGCGGTCATTTCCTATAAGTTACATTGGTCTCGTGCGACATGTTCGTGCCTCCTACAGGGTCGTTTGGGGATGGTTTGGGTTTTCACCCTTTAACGATTTATTTTTATGTCTAAGTGTGATTTTTGCAAATTATCTTCATATTCTGAAACCGGGAGACCCGGGACTACGCTGTCAGTTCCTATAAGTTACATTGGTCCCGTGCGACGGGTTCGTGACTCCTACGGGGTCGTTTGGGGGTTGGTTTCGGTTTTCACCCTTTCAGAACTTATTTTTAAGTCTAAGTGTGATTTTTCCAAATTATCATCATATTCTCAAACCAGGAGACCCGGGACTACGCAGTCAGTTCCTACAATTAACATTGGTCCCGTGCGAGGTGTTCGTGCCTCTTATGGGGTCGTTTGGGGGATGGTTTGGGTTTTCACCCTTTAAGGGCTTGTTTTCAAGTCTAAGTGTGATTTTTCCAAATTATCGTTATATCCTCAATTCGGTAGACCCAAGACTACGCGGTCAGTTCCTACAAGTTACATTGGTCCCGTGCGAGGTGTTTGTGCCTCCTACGGGGTCGTTTGGGGGCTGGTTTCGGGTTTCACCCTTTGACGGCTTAATTTTAAGTTTTAGTATCACTTTCTGCAAATTATCATCATATTCACAAACTGGGAGATTCGGGACTACGCGGTTAGTTTCTACAAGTAACGTTGGTCCCGGAGGAGGAGTTCGTGCCTCCTATGGGGTCGTTTGGGGGCTGGTTTGGGTTTTCACACTTTAACGACTTGCTTTTAAGACTAAGTGTGATTTTTGCAAATTTTTGTCATATTCACAAACCAGGAGACCCGGGACTACGCGTCCAGTTCCTACAAGTTACATTGGTCCCGTGCGAGGTGTTCGTGCCTCCTACGGGGTCGTTTGGGGGTTGGTTTCGGTTTTCACCCTTTAACGGCTTGTTTTTAAGTTTAAGTGTGATTTTTGGAAATTATCATCATATTCTCAAATCTGGAGACCCGGGACTACGCGGTCAGTTCCTACAAGTTACATTGGTCCCGTGCGACGTGTTCGTGCCTCCTACAGGGTCGTTTGGGGGCTGGTTTCGGTTTTCACCCTTTCACAGCTTATTTTTAAGTCTAAGTGTGATTTTTTCAAATTATCGTCATATTCTCCAACCAGGAGACCCGGGACTACGCAGTCAGTTCCTACAATTTACATTGGTCTTGTGCGAGGTGTTCGTGCCTCTTACGGGGTCGTTTGGGGGATGGTTTGGGTTTTCACCCTTTAACGGCTTGTTTTCAAGTCTAAGTGTGATTTTTCCAAATAATCGTTATATTCTCAATTCGGGAGATTCGGGACTACGCGGTCAGTTCATACAAGTTACATTGGTCCCGGGCGAGGAGTTCGTGCCTCCTACGGGGTCGTTTGGGGGCTGGTTTGGGTTTTCTCGCTTTGACGGCTTGTTTTTAAGTTTAAGTTTGATTTTTGCAAATTATCATCATATTATCAAAACGGGAGATCCGGGACTACGCGGTCAGTTCCTAAAAGTTATATTGGTCCCGTGCGAGGTGTTCCTGCCTCCTACGGGGTCGTTTGGTGGCTGGTTTGGGTTTTCACCATTTGACGGCTTGTTTTTAAGTCTAAGTGCGATATTTGCAAATTATCATCATATTCTCAAACCGGGAGACCCGGGACTGCGCGATCAGTTCCTACAAGTTACATTGACCCCGTGCGACGTCTTGGTGCCTTCTACGGGGTCGTTTGGAGGCTGGTTTAGGTTTTCACCCTTCGACGACTTACTTTTAAATCTAAGTGCGATTTTTGCAAATTATCATCATATTCTCAATTCGGGAGACCCAAGACTACGCGGTCAGTTCATACACGTTAAATTGGTCCCGTGCGAGGTGTCCGTGCCTCCTACGGGGTCGTTTGGGGGCTGGTTTCGATTTTAACCCTTTGACGGCTTATTTTTGAGTCTAAGTGTGAGTTTTACAAATTCTGATCATATTCTCTAATCAGGAGATTCGGGACTACGCGATTAGTTCCTTCAAGTAACGTTGGTCCCGTTCGAGGTGTTCGTGCGTCCTAAGGGATCGTTTGGGGGCTGGTTTGGGTTTTCACCCTTTAACGGCTTGCTTTTAAGACTAAGTATGATTTTTGCAATTTTTTGTCATATTCACAAACCAGGAGACCCGGGACTACGCGACCAGTTCCTACAAGTTACATTGGTCCCGTGCGAGGTGTTCGTGCCTCCTACGGGGTCGTTTGGGGTTAGTTTTGGTTTTCACCCTTTAACGGCTTGTTTTTAAGTTTAAGTGTGATTTTTGCAAATTATCATCATATTCTCAAATCGGGGTCGTTTGGGGGTCTGGTTTAGGTTTTCACCCTTTAACGGCTTGTTTTTAAGACTAAGTCTGATTTTTGCAAATTTTAGTCATATTCCCAAACCAGGAGACCCGGGACTACGCGGCCAGTTCCTACAAGTTACATTGGTCCCGTGCGAGGTGTTCGTGCCTCCTACGGGGTCGTTTGGGGGCTGGTTCGGGTTTTCACCCTTTAACGGCTTATTTTTAAGTTTAAGTGTGATTTTTGCAAATTATCATCATATTCTCAAACCGGGAGACCCGCGACTACGCGGTCAGTTCCTACAAGTTACATTGGTCCCGTGCGATGTGTTCCTGCCTCCTACGGGGTCGTTTGGGGGTGGGTTTGGGTTTCACCCTTTGACGGCTAGTTTTTAAGTCCAAGTGTGATTTTTTTAAATTATCGTCATATTCTCAAACCGGGAGACCCGGGACTACGCGGTCAGTTCCTACAAGTTTGATTTGTCTCGTGGGAGGTGTCCGTGCCTCCTACGGGGTCGTTTGGGGGCTGGTTTGGGTTTTCACCCTTTGACGGCTTGTTTTTAAGTCTAAGTGTGATTTTTGCAAATTATCATCATATTCTCAAAACCGGGAGATGCGGTCAGTTCCTAGAAGTTACATTGGTCCCGTGCGAGGTGTCCGTGCCTCCTACGGGGTCGTTTGGGGGTTGGTTTGGGGTTTCACACTTTAACGTCTTATTTATAAGTCTAAGTGTGATTTTTGCAAATTTTCATCATATTCTCAAACCGGGAGACTCGGGACTACGCGGTCAGTTCCTATAAGTTACATTGGTCTCGTGCGACATGTTCGTGCCTCCTACGGGGTCGTTTGGGGATGGTTTGGGTTTTCACCCTTTAACGGCTTATTTTTATGTCTAAGTGTGATTTTTGCAAATTATCATCATATTCTCAAACCAGGAGATCCGGGACTACGCAGTCAGTTCCTACAACTTACATTGGTCCCGTGCGAGGAGTTCGTGCCTCTTACGGGGTCGTTTGGGGATGGTTTAGGTTTTCACCTTTTGACGGCTTGTTTTCAAGTCTAAGTGTGATTTTTACAAATTATCGTTATATTCTCAATTCGGGAGATTCGGGACTACGCGGTCAGTTCATACAAGTTACATTGGTCCCGGGCGAGGAGTTTGTGCCTCCTACGGGGTCGTTTGGGGGCTGGTTTGGGTTTTGACGGCTAGTTTTTAAGTGTAAGTTTGATTTTTGCAAATTATCGTCATATTATCAATTCGGGAGATCCGGGACTACGCGGCCAGTTCCTAAAAGTTACATTGGTCCCGTGCGAGGTGTTTGTGCCTCCTACTGGGTCGTTTGGGGGCTGGTTTGGGTTTTCACCCTTTAACGGCTTGTTTCGATGTTTAAGTTTGATTTTTTGCAAATTATCATCATATTCTCAAATCGGGAGACCCGGGACTACGCGGTCAGTTCCTACAAGTTACATTGGTCCCATGCGACGTGTTGGTGCCTTCTACAGGGTCGTTTGGGGGCTGGTTATGTTTTCACACTTTCACGGCATGTTTTTAAGTCTAAGTGTGATTTTTGCATATTATCGTCACCTTCTCAAACTGGGAGACCCAAGACTACGCGGTCAGTTCCTACAAGTTACGTTGGTCCCGTGCGAGGTGTCTGTGCCTCCTACGGGGTCGTTTGGGGGCTTGTTTCGGGCTTCACCCTTTGACGGCTTATTTTTAAGTTTAAGTGTCAATTTTTGCAAATTATCATCATATTCACAAACTGGGAGATTCGGGACTACGCGGTTAGTTCCTACAAGTAACGTTGGTCCCGGAGGAGGAGTTCGTGCCTCCTACGGGGTCGTTTGGGGGCTGGTTTGGGTTTTCACACTTTAACGGCTTGCTTTTAAGACTAAGAGTGATTTTTGCAAATTTTTGTCATATTCACAAACCAGGAGACCCGGAACTACGCGGCCAGTTCCTACAAGTTACATTGGTCCCGTGCGAGGTGTTCGTGCCCTCTACGGGGTCGTTTGGGGGCTGGTTTGGGTTTGCACCCTTTAACGGCTTGTTTTTAAGTCTAAGCGTGATTTTTGCAAATTATCGTCATATTCTCAAACCGGGAGACCCGGGACAATGCTGTCCGTTCCTACAAGTTACATTGGTCCCGTGCGACATGTTCGTGCCTTCTACGGGATCGTTTGGGGGCTAGTTAATGTTTTCACCCTTTGATGACTTATTTTTAAGTCTAAGTGTGATTTTTGCAAATTATCATCATATTCTCAAACCGAGAGACCCAAGACTACGCAGTCAGTTCCTACAAGTTACATTGGTCCCGTGCGAGGTGTGCGTGCCTCTTATGGGGTCATTTGGGGGATGGTTTGGGTTTTAACCCTATGACGGTATGTTTTTAAGTCTATGTGTAATTTTTACAAATTATCGTCACATTCTCAAACCGGGAGACCCGGGACTACGCGATCAGTTCCTACAAGTTACATTGGTCCCGTGCGATGTGTTTGTGCCTCTAACGGGATCGTTTGGAGACTGGTTTGGGTTTTCACCCATTAATGGCTTGTTTTTAAGTCCAATTGTGATTTTTGCAAATTATCGTCATTCTCTCAAATCGAGAGTCCCGGGACTACGCGGCCAGTTCCTACAAGTTACATTGGTCCCTTGCGAGGTGTTCATACCTCTTACAGGGTCGTTTGGGGCTGGTTTGGGTTTTCACCCTTTAACGGCTTATTTTTAAGTTTAAGTGTGATTTTTACAAATTATCGTCACATTCTCAAACCGGGAGACCCAGGACTATGCGATTAGTTCCTACAAGTTACATTGGTCCCGTGCGACGTGTTCCGGCCTCCTACGGGGTCGTTTGGGGGCTGGTTTGGGGTTACACACTTTAACGTCTTATTTTTAAGTCTAAGTGTGATTTTTGCAAATTATCATCATATTATTAAACCGAGAGACACCGGACTACGCGATCAGTTTCTACCAATTACATTGGTCTCGTGCGACATGTTCTTGCCTCCTACGAGGTCGTTTGAGGCTGGTTTGGGTTTTCACCCTTTAAGGGCTTGTTTTTAAGTCTAAGTGTGATTTTTGCAAATTATCTTCATATTCTCAAACCGAGAGACCCCGGACTACGCGGTCAGTTCCTACAAGTTACATTGGTCCCGTGAGACGTGTTCGTGCCTCCTACGGGGTCGTTTCTGGGCTAGTTTGGTTCTTCACTATTTCACAGCTTATTTTTAAGTCTAAGTGTGATTTTTGCAAATTATCGTCATATTCTCAATTCGAGAGATTCAGGACAACACAATCAGTTCCTACAAGTTTCATTGTTCCTGTGCGAGGTGTTCGTGCCTCCTACGGGGTCGTTTGGGGGTTGGTTTAGGTTTTCACCCTTTAACGGCTTATTTTTAAGTCTAAGTGTGATTTTTGCTAATTATCGTCATATTCTCAAATTGAGAGACCCGGGACTGAGCAATCATTTCCTACAAGTTGCATTGGTCCCGTGCGAGGTGTTCGTGCCTCCTACGGGGTCGTTTGGTGGATGGTTTGAGTTTTCACCCTTTGACGGCTTGTTTTCAAGTCTAAGTGTGATTTTTACAAATTATCATCATATTCTCAATTCGGGAGAGCCGGGACTACGCGATCAGTTCCTACAAGTTACATTGGTCCCGGGCGAGGAATTCGTGCCTCCTAAGGGGTCGTTTGGGGGTTGGTTTGGGTTTTAACCCTTTAACGGCTTATTTTTAAGTCTAAGTGATATTTTTGCAAATTATCTACATACTCTCAAATCGCGAGACCCGAGACTACGTGGTATGTTCCTACTAGTGACTTTGGTCCCGTGCGACGTGTTCGTGCCTCCTATGCGATCGTTTGGGGATGGTTGGGTTTTCACCCTTTCACGGCTTGTTTTTAATTCCAATTCTGATTTTTGCAAATTATCGTCATATTCTCGAAACGGGAGACCCGAGACTACGCAGTTAGTTCCTACAAGTTACATTAGTCCCGTGCGAGGTGTTCCTGCGTCCTACGGGGTCGTTTGGGGTCTGGTTTAGGTTTTCACCCTTTGACGACTTACTTTTAAGTCTCAGTGTGATTTTTGCAAATTATCGTCACATTCTCAAACCGGGAGACCCGGGACTACGCACTCAATTCCTACAAGTAACATTGGTCCTGTGCGAGGTGTCCGTGCCTCCTACGGGGTCATTTGGGGGCTGGTTTCGAGTTTCACCCTTTGATAGCTTATTTTTAAGTTTAAGTGTCAATTTTTGCAAATTATCATCATATTCACAAACTGGGAGACCCGGGACTACGCGGTCAGTTCCAACAAATTACATTGGTCCCGGAGGAGGAGTTTGTGCCTCCTACGGGGTCGTTTGGGGGATGGTTTGGGTTTTCACCCTTTGACGGCTTGTTTTTAAGTCTAAGTTTGATTATTGCAAATTATCATCATATTATCAAATCGGGAGATCCGGGACTATGTTATCAGTTCCTACAAGTTACATTGGTCCCGTGCGAGGTGTTCCTGTCTCCTACAAGGTCGTTTGGGGGCTGGTTTGGGTTTTCACCCTTTAAGGTCTTATTTTTAAGTCTAAGTGTGATTTTTGCAAATTATCATCATATTCTCAATTTGAGAGATTCGGGACAACGCAATCAGTTCCTACAAGTTACATTGGTCTCATGCAACGTGTTCGTGCCTCCTACGGGGTCGTTTGGGGGTTGGTGTAGGTTTTCACCCTTTAACGCCTTATTTTTAAGTCTAAGTGTGATTTTTGCAAATTATCATTATATTCTCTAATCGAGAGACCCAAGACTACGCGGTCAGTTCCTACAAGTTACATTGGTCCCGTGCGAGGTGTCCGTGCCTCCTACGGGGTCGTTTGGGGGCTGGTTTAGGTTTTCACCCATTGATAACTTATTTTTAAGTCTAAATGTGATTTTGGTAAATTACCCTCATATTCTTAAATCGAGAGACTCGGGACTACGCTGTTAGTTCCTACAAGTTGTATTGGTCCCGTGCGAGGTGTTCGTGCCTCCTACTGGGTCATTTGGTGGATGGTTTGAGTTTTCACCCTTTGACGGCTTGTTTTCATGTCTAAGTGTGAATTTTGCAAATTATCATCATATTCTCAATTCGGGAGAGTCGGGACTACGCGGTCAGTTCCTACAAGTTACACTGGTCCCGACCGAGGAATTCGTGCCTCCTACGGGGTCGTTTGGGGGTTGGTTTGGGCTTTCACCCTTTAACGTCTTATTTTTAAGTCTAAGTGTGATTTTTGCAAATTATATACATATTCTCAAACCGCGAGACCCGAGACTACGTGGTATGTTCCAACTAGTTACTTTGGTCCCGTGCGACATGTTCGTGCCACCTACGGTTTCGTTTGGGGCTGGTTGGGTTTTCACCCTTTCACGGCTTATTTTTAAGTCCAATTGTGATTTTTGTAAATTATCTTCATATTCTCAAACCGGGAGACCCGGGACTACGCAGTTAGTTCCTACAAGTTACATTGGTCCCGTGCGAGGTGTCTGTGCCTCCTACGGGGTCGTTTGGGGACTAGTTTTGGTTGTCACCCTTTGACGACTTATTTTTAAGTCTCAGTGTGATTTTTGTAAATTATCATCATATTCTCAAACCGGGAGACCCAAGACTATACGGTCAGTTGCTACAAGTTACATTAGTCCCGTGCGAGGTGTTCGTGCCTCTTACGGGGTCGTTTGGTGGCTGGTTTGGGTTTTATCCCTTTCACGGCTTATTTTTAAGTCTAAGTGTGATTTTTACAAATTATCGTCATATTCTTATATTGGGAGATCCAGGACTACACGGTTAGTTCCTACAAGTAACGTTGGTCCCGTGCGAGGTGTTCGTGCCTTCTACGGGGTCGTTTGGGGGCTGGTTTGGGTTTTCACCCTTTAACGTCTTGTTTTTAAGTCTAAGTGTGATTTTCGCAAATTATCGTCATATTATCAAGCCAGGAGACTCAGGACTACGCGACCAGTTCCTACAAGTTACATTGGTCCCGTGCAACGTGTTCGTGCCTCCTACGAGGTCGTTTGGAGGTTGGTTTAGGTTTTCACCCTTTAACGCCTTATTTTTAAATCTAAGTGTGATTTTGCAAATTATCATCATATTCTCTAATCGAGAGACCCAAGACTACGCGATCAGTTCCTACCAGTTACATTGGTCCCGTGCAAGGTGTCCGTGTCTCCTACGAGGTCGTTTGGGGACTGGTTTAGATTTTCACCCATTGATAACTTATTTTTAAGTCTAAATGTGATTTTGGTAAATTACCCTCATATTTTTAAATCGAGAGACCCGGGACTACGCTGTCAGTTCCTACAAGTTGCATTGGTCCCGTGCGAGGTGTTCGTGCCTCCTACTGGGTCGTTTGGTGGATGGTTTGAGTTTTCACCCTTTTACGGCTTGTTTCCAAGTCTAAGTGTGAATTTTGCAAATTATCATCATATTCTCAATTCGGGAGAGTCGAGACTACGCGGTCAGTTCCTACAAGTTACATTGGTCCCGGCCGAGGAATTCGTGCCTCCTACGGGGTTGTTTGGGGGTTGGTTTGGGCTTTCACCCTTTAACGTCTTATTTTAAGTCTAAGTGTGATTTTTGCAAATTATCTACATATTCTCAAACCGCGAGGCCCGAGACTACGTGGAATGTTCCTACTAGTTACTTTGGTCCCTTGCGACGTGTTCGTGCCTCCTACGGTTTCGTTTGGGGCTGGTTGGGTTTTCACCCTTTCACGGCTTATTTTTAAGTCCAATTGTGATTTTTGTAAATTATTGTCATATTTTCAAACCGGGAGACCCGGGACTACGTAGTTAGTTCCTACAAGTTACATTGGTCCCGTGCGAGGTGTCTGTGCCTCCTACGGGGTCGTTTGCGGACTAGTTTTGGTTTTCACCCTTTGACGACTTATTATTAAGTCTCAGTGTGATTTTTGTAAATTATCATCATATTCTCAAACCGGGAGACCAAAGACTATGCGGTCAGTTCCTACAAGTTACATTAGTCCCGTGCGAGGTGTCCGTGCCTCTTACGGGGTCGTTTGGTGGCTGGTTTGGGTTTTATCCCTTTCACGGCTTATTTTTAAGTCTAAGTGTGATTTTTGTAAATTATCGTCATATTCTTAAATTGGGAGATCCAGGACTACACGGTTAGTTCCTACAAATAACGTTGGTCCCGTGCGAGGTGTTCGTGCCTCCTACGGGGTGGTTTGGGGGCTGGTTTGGGTTTTCACACTTTAACGTCTTATTTTTAAGTCTAAGTGTGATTTTCGCAAATTATCATCATATTATCAAACCAGGAGACTCAGGACTACGCGGTCAGTTCCTACAAGTTACGTTGGTCCCGTGCGATGTGTTCGTTCCTCTTGCGGGATCGTTTGGAGGTTGGTTTAGGTTTTCACCATTTAACGCCTTATTTTTAAGTCTAAGTGTGATTTTGCAAATTATCATCATATTCTCTAATCGAGAGACCCAAGAGTACGCGGTCAGTTCCTAGAAGTTACATTGGTCCCGTGCGAGGTGTCCGTGCCTCCTACGAGGTCGTTTGGGGGCTGGTTTAGGTTTTCACCCATTGATAACTTATTTTTAAGTCTAAATGTGATTTTGGTAAATTACCCTCATATTTCTAAATCGAGAGACCGGGGACTACGCTGTCAGTTCCTACAAGTTGCATTGGTCCCGTGCGAGGTGTTCGTGCCTCCTACTGGGTCGTTTGGTGGATGGTTTGAGTTTTCACCCTTTGACGGCTTGTTTCCAGGTCTAAGTGTGAATTTTGCAAATTATCATCATATTCTCAATTTGGGAGAGTCGGGACTACACGGTCAGTTCCTACAAGTTACATTGGTCCCGGCCAAGGAATTCGTGCCTCCTACGGGGTTGTTTGGGGGTTGGTTTGGGCTTTCACCCTTTAACGTCTTATTTTTAAGTCTAAGTGTGATTTTTGCAAATTATCTACATATTCTCAAACCCCGAGACCCGAGACTATGAGGAATGTTCCTACTAGTTACTTTGGTCCCGTGCGACGTGTTCGTGCCTCCAACGGTTTCGTTTGGGGCTGGTTGGGTTTTCACCCTTACACGGCTTATTTTTAAGTCCAATTGTGATTTTTGTAAACTATCGTCATATTCTCAAACCGGGAGACCCGGGACTACGCAGTTAGTTCCTACAAGTTACATTGGTCCCGTGCGAGGTGTCTGTGCCTCCTACGGGTCATTTGGGGACTAGTTTTGGTTGTCACCCTTTGACGACTTATTTTTAAGTCTCAGTGTGATTTTTGTAAATTATCATCATATTCTCAAACCGGGAGACCCAAGACTATACGGTCAGTTCCTACAAGTTACATTAGTCCCGTGCGAGGTGTCCGTGCCTCTTACGGGGTCGTTTGGTGGCTGGTTTGGGTTTTATCCCTTTCACGGCTTATTTTTAAGTCTAACTACAAGTAACGTTGGTCCCGTGCGAGGTGTTCGTGCCTTCTACGGGGTCGTTTGGGTGCTGGTTTGGGTTTTCACCCTTTAACGTCTTGTTTTTAAGTCTAAGTGTGATTTTCGCAAAGTATCGTCATATTATCAAGCCAGGAGACTCAGGACTACGCGGTCAGTTCCTACAAGTTACATTGGTCCCGTGCAACGTGTTCGTGCCTCCTACGGGGTCGTTTGGAGGTTGGTTTAGGTTTTCACCCTTTAACGCATTATTTTTAAGTCTAAGTGTGATTTTGAAAATTATCATCATATTCTCTAATCGAGAGACCCAAGACTACGCGGTCAGTTCCTACCAATTACATTGGTCCCGTGCGAGGTGTCCGTGCCTCCTACGAGGTCGTTTGGGGGCTGGTTTAGGTTTTCACCCATTGATAACTTATTTTTAAGTCTAAATGTGATTTTGGTAAATTACCCTCATATTTTTAAATCGAGAGACCCGGGACTACGCAGTCAGTTTCTACAAGTTGCATTGGTCCCGTGCGAGGTGTTCGTGCCTCCTACGGGGTCGTTTGGGGGATGGTTTGGGTTTTCACCCTTTGACGGCTTATTTTCAAGTCTAAGTGTGAATTTTGCAAATTATCATCATATTCTAAATTCGGGAGAGTCGGGACTATGCGGTCAGTTCCTACGAGTTACATTGGTCCCGGCCGAGGAATTCGTGCCTCCTACGGGGTCGTTTGGGGGTTGGTTTGGGCTTTCACCCTTTAACGTCTTATTTTTAAGTCTAAGTGTGATTTTTGCAAATTATCTACATATTCTCAAACCGCGAGACCCGAGACTACGTGGAATGTTCCTACTAGTTACTTTGGTCCCGTGCGACGTGTTCGTGCCTCCTACGGTTTCATTTGGGGCTGGTTGGGTTTTCACCCTTTCACGGCTTATTTTTAAGTCCAATTGTGATTTTTGTAAATTATTGTCATATTTTCAAACCGGGAGACCCGGGACTACGTAGTTAGTTCCTACAAGTTACATTGGTCCCGTGCGAGGTGTCTGTGCCTCCTACGGGGTCGTTTGCGGACTAGTTTTTATTTTCACCCTTTGACGACTTATTTTTAAGTCTCAGTGTGATTTTTGTAAATTATCATCATATTCTCAAACCGGGAGACCCAAGACTATGCGGTCAGTTCCTACAAGTTACATTAGTCCCGTGCGAGGTGTCCGTGCCTCTTACGGGGTCGTTTGGTGGCTGGTTTGGGTTTTATCCCTTTCATGGCTTATTTTTAAGTCTAAGTGTGATTTTTATAAACTATCGTCATCTTCTTAAATTGCGAGATCCAGGACTACACCGTTAGTTCCTACAAATAACGTTGGTCCCGTGCGAGGTGTTCGTGCCTCCTACGGGGTGGTTTGGGGGCTGGTTTGGGTTTTCACCCTTTAACGTCTTGTTTTTAAGTCTAAGTGTGATTTTCGCAAATTATCGTCATATTATCAAACCAGGAGACTCAGGACTACGCGGTCAGTTCCTACAAGTTACATTTGTCCCGTGCGATGTGTTCGTTCCTCTTGCGGGATCGTTTAGGGGCAAGTTTTGGTTTTCACCCATTAATGGCTTGTTTTTAAATCTGAGTGTGATTTTTGCAAATTATCGTCATATTCTCAAATCGGTAGTCCCGGGACTACACGGCCAGTTCCTACAAGTTACATTGGTCGCGTGCGAGGTGTTCGTGGGTCCTACGGGGTCGTTTGAGGGATGGTTTGGGTTTTCACCCTTTAACGGCTTGTTTTTAAGTCTAAGTGTGATTTTTGCAAATTATCATCATATTCTCAAACCGGGAGACCCAGGCCTACGCAGTCAGTTCCTACAAGTTAGATTGGTTCCGTGCGACGTGTTCCTGCCTCCTATGGAGTCATTTGGGGGTTGGTTTGGGTTTTCACCCTTTGATTGGTTATTTTTAAGTGTAAGTGTGATTTTTGTAAATTATCGTCATATTCTCAAACCGGGAGACCCCCGGGACTACGCGGTCAGTTCCTATAAGTTATATTGGTCCCGTACGAGGTGTTCGTGCATCCTACATGGTCGTTTGGGGGCTGGTTGGGGGTTTCACCCTTTGACGGCTTCTTTTTAAGTCTATGTGTGATTTTTGTAAATTATCGTCATATTTTCAAAACCGGGAGACGCGTTCAGTTCCTACAAGTTACATTGGTCCCGTGCGACGTGTTCGTGCCTCATACGGCGTCGTTGGGGGGTTGGTTTGGGTTTTCACCCTTTAACGGCTTGTTTTTATGTTTAAGTGTGATTTATGCAAATTATCATCATATTCTCAAACCGTGAGACCCGGGACTACGCGGTCAGTTCCAATAAGTTACATTGTTCGCGTGCGATGTGTCCGTGCCTCCTACGGGGTCGTTTGGGGGCTGGTTTCGGTTTTAACCTTTTGATGGCTTATTTTTAAGTTTAAGTGTGAGTTTTACAAATTATCATTATATTCTCTAATCGGGAGATTCGGGACTACGCGGTTAGTTCCTACAAGTAACGTTGGTCCCGTTCGAGGTGTTCGTGCCTCCTACGGGTTCGTTTGGGGGCTGGTTTGGGTTTTCACCCTTTAACGGCTTATTTTTAAGACTAAGTGTGATTTTTATAAATTTTCATCATATTCTCAAACTTGGAGACCCGGGTCTACGCGGCCAGTTCCTACAAGTTACATTAGTCCCGTGCGAGGTCTCCGTGCCTCCTACAGGGTCGTTTGGGGGCTGGTTTGGGTTTTCACCCTTTAACGACTTGTTTTTAAATTTAAGTGTGATTTTTGCAATTTATCATCTTATTCCCAAAACAGGAGATCTGGGACTACGCGGTCAGTTCATATAAGTTACATTGGTCCTGTGCTAGGTGTTTGTGCCCCCTACGGGGTCGTTTGGGGCCTGGTTTGGGTTTTCACTCTTTAACGGCTTGTTTTTTAGTTTAAGTGTGATTTTTGAAAATTATCATCATATTCTCAAACCGGGAGACCCGGGACGACGCGATCAGTTCCTACAAGTTACATTGGTCCCGAGCGGCGTGTTCCTGCTTAGTACGGGGTCGTTTGGGGGCTGGTTTGGGTTTCACCCTTTAACGACTTATTTTTAAGTCTAAGTGTGATTTTTGTTAATTATCATCATATTCTCGAACCGGGAGACCCGGGACTACACAGCCAGCTCCTAAAAGTTGCATTGGTCCCGTGCGACATGTCCATGCCTCCTACGGGGTCGTTTGGGGGTTGGTTTGGGTTTTCACCCTTTGAGGGCTTATTTTTAAGTCTAAGTGTGATTTTGGCAAATTGTAGTTATATTCTCAAAATCAGGAGACGCGGTCAGTTCCTACAAGTTACATTGGTCCAGTGCGAGGTGTTCATATCTCCTACGGGGTCGTTTGGGGGCTGGTTTGGGGTTTCACACTCTTCATTCTTGTTTTTAAGTTTAAGTGTGATTTTTGCAAATTATCGTCATATTCTCAAACCGGGAGACTCGGGACTATGCAGCCACTTCCTACAAGTTACATTGGTCTCGTGCGACATTTTCGGGCCTGCTACGGGGTCGTTTGGGGCTGGTTTGGGTTTTCACCCTTTAACGGCTTATTTTAAAGTCTAAATGTGATTTTTGCAAATTATCGTCATCTTCTCAAATCGGGAGACCCGAGACTACGCGGTCAGTTCCTATAAGTTACATTGGTCCCATGCACGTTGTTCATGCCTCCTACAGGGTCGTTTTGGGGCAGGTTTGAGTTTTAACCCATTGACGGCTTATTTTTAAGTCATATTCTCAAAACCGGGAGACGCGTTCAGTTCCTAAAAGTAACATTGGTCCCGTGTGAGGTGTTCGTGCCTCCTTCGGGGTCGTTTGGAGGCTAGTTTGGGGTTTCACACTTTAACGTCTTATTTTTAAGTCTAAGTGTGATTTTTACAAATTATCGTCATATTCTCAAACCGAGAGACCCAGGACTACGCGGTCAGTTCCTACATGTTACATTGGTCCCGTGCGACATATTCCTGCCTCCTACGGGGTCGTTTGGGGGTTGGTTTGGGTTTTCACCCTTTAACGGCTTATTTTTAAGTCTAAGTGTGATTTTTGAAATTATCTTCATATTCTCAAATCAGGTGACCCGGGACAACGTGGTTAGTTCTTACTAGTTACATTGGTCCCGTGCGACGTGTTCGTGCCTCCTACAGGGTCGTTTGGGGGCGGGTTTGGTTTTTCACCCTTTCACGGCCTATTTTTAAGTTTAAGTATATTTTTGCAAATTATCGTCGTATTCTCAAACCGGGAGACCCGGGTCTACGCGGTCGGTTCCTACAAGTTACATTGGTCCCGAGCGAAGTGTCTGTGCCTCCTACGGGGTCGTTTGGGGAATGGTTTAGGTTTCACCCTTCGACGGCTTATTTTTAAGTCTAAGTGTGATTTTTGTAAATTATCGTCATATTCTCAAAACCGGGAGACGCGTTCAGTTCCTACAAGTAACATTGGTCCCATGCGAGGTGTTCGTGCCTCCTTCGGGGTCGTTTGGGGGCTAGTTTGGGGTTTCACACTTTAACGTCTTGTTTTTAAGTCTAAGTGTGTTTTTTGCAAATTATCATCATATTCTCAAACCGGGAGACCCGGGACTACGCGGTCAGTTCCTACAAGTTACATTGGTCCTGTGCGACATATTACTGCCTCCTATGGGGTCGTTTAGGGGCTGGTTTGGGTTTACACCCTTTAACGGCTTATTTTTAAGTGTAAGTGTGATTTTTGAAATTATCTTCATATTCTCAAATCGGGTGACTCGGGATAACGTGGCTAGTTCTTACTAGTTACATTGGTCCCGTGCGACGTGTTCGTGCCTCCTACGGGGTCATTTGGGGGCGGGTTTGGTTTTTCACCCTTTCACGACTTATTTTTAAGTCTAAGTGTATTTTTGCAAATTATCGTCGTATTCTTAAACCGGGAGACCCGAGTCTACGCGGTCAGTTCCTACAAGTTACATTGGTCCCGTGCGAAGTGTATGTGCCTCCTACGGGGTCGTTTGGGGAATGGTTTAGGTTTTCACCCTTTAACGGCTTGTTTTTAACTCTAAGTGTGATTTTTGTAAATTATCGTCATATCCTCAAAACCGCGAGAGACGCGTTCAGTTCCTACAAGTAACATTGGTCCCGTACGAGGTGTTCGTGCGTCCTTCAAGGTCGTTTGGGGGCTAGTTTGGGGTTTCACACTTCAACGTCTTGTTTTTAAGTCTAAGTGTGATTTTTTCAAATTATCGTCATATTCTCAAACCGGAAGACCCGAGAGTACGCGGTCAGTTCCTACAAGTTACATTGGTCCCGTGCGACATATTCCTGCCTCCTATGGGGTCGTTTGGGGGGTGGTTTGGGTTTTCACCCTTTAACGGCTTATTTTTAAGTCTAAGTGTGATTTTTGAAATTATCTTCATATTCCCAAATCGGGTGACCCGGGACAACGTGGCTAGTTCTTACTAGTTACATTGGTCCCGTGCGACGTGTTCGTGCCTCCTACGGGGTCGTTTGGGGGCGTGTTTGTTTTTTCACCCTTTCACGGCTTATTTTTAAGTCTATGTGTATTTTTGCAAATTATCGTCGTATTCTCAAACCGGGAGACCCGGGTCTACGCGGTCAGTTCCTACAAGTTACATTGGTCCCGTGCGAAGTGTTTGTGCCTCTTATGGGGTCGTTTGGGGAATGGTTTAGGTTTTCACCCTTTGACGGCTTATTTTTAAGTTCAAGTTTTATTTTTCAAATTAACGTCATATTCTCAAACCGGGAGACCCGGTACTACGCGGTCAGTTCCTACAAGTTACATTGGTCCGGTGCAAGGTGTTCCTGCCTCCTACGGGATCGTTTGGGGGTTTGTTTGGGTTTTCACCCTTTGACCGCTTGTTTTTAAGTCTAAGTGTGATTTTTGCAAATTGTAGTTATATTCTCAAAATCGGGAGACGCAGTCAGTTCCTACAAGTTACATTGGTCCAGTGCGAGGTGTTCGTGTCTCATACGGGGTCGTTTGGGGGCTGGTTTGAGGTTTCACACTCTGCATTCTTGTTTTTAAGTTTAAGTGTGATTTTTGCAAATTATCGTCAAATTCTCAAACCGGGAGACTCGGGACTACGTAGCCACTTCCTACAAGTTACATTGGTCTCGTGCGACATTTTCGTGCCTGCTACGGTGTCGTTTGGGGCTAGTTTGGGTTTTCACCCTTTAACAGCTTATTTTTAAGTCTAAGTGTGATTTTTGCAAACTATCTTCATATTCTCAAACTGGGAGACCGGGGACTAGGCGGTCAGTTTTTATAAGTTACATTGGTCCCGTGCGACGTGTTCGTTCCTCCTACTTGGTCATTTGGGGGCTGGTTTGGGTTTTCACCCTTTGACTGCTTGTTTTTAAGTCTAAGTGTAATTTTAATAAATTATCGTCATAATCTCAAAATCGGGAGACTCGTTCAGTTCCTAAAAGTAACATTGGTCCCGTGCGAGGTGTTCGTGCCTCCTTCGGGTTCGTTTGGAGGCTAGTTTGGGGTTTCACACTTTAACGTCTTGTTTTTAAGTCTAAGTGTGATTTTTATAATTTATCATCATATTCTCAAACCGGGAGACCCAGGACTACGCGGTCAGTTCCTACAAGTAACATTGGTCCCGTGCGACGTATGCCTGCCTCCTATGGGGTCGTTTGGGAGTTGGTTTGGGTTTTCACCCTTTAACGGCTTATTTATAAGTCTAAGTGTGATTTTTGGAATTATCTTCATATTCTCAAATCGGGTGACCCGGGACAACGTGGTCAGTTCTTACTAGTTACATTGGTCCCGTGCGACGTGTTCGTGCCTCCTACGGGGTCGTTTGGGGGCCGATTAGGTTTTTCACCCTTTCACGACTTATTTTTAAGTCTAAGTACATTTTTTCAAATTATCGTCGTATTCTCAAACCGAGAGACCCGGGTCTACGCGGTTAGTTCCAACAAGTTACATTGGTCCCGTGCGAAGTGTTTGTACCTCCTACGGGGTCGTTTGGGGAATGGTTTAGGTTTTCACCCTTTGACGGCTTGTTTTTAAGTCTAAGTGTGATTTTTGTAAATTATCGTCATATTCTCAAACCGGGAGACGCGTTCAGTTCCTACAAGTAACATTGGTCCCGTACGAGGTGTTCGTGCCTCCTTCGGGGTCGTTTGGGGGCTAGTTTGGGGTTTCACACTTTAACGTCTTGTTTTTAAGTCTAAGTGTGTTTTTTGCAAATTATCTCGATATTCTCAAACCGGGAGACCCGGGACTACGCGATCAGTTCCTACAAGTTACATTGGTGCTGTGCGACATATTCCTGCCTCCTATGGGGTCGTTTGGGGGCTGGTTTGGGTTTTCACCCTTTAACGGCATATATTTAAGTCTAAGTGTGATTTTAGAAATTATCATCATATTCTCAAATCGGGTGACCCGGGACAACGTGGACAGTTCTTACTAGTTACATTGGTCCCGTGCAACGTGTTCGTGCCTCCTACAGGGTCGTTTGGGGGCGGGTTTGGTTTTTCACCCTTTCATGACTTATTTTTAAGTCTAAGTGTATTTTTGCAAATTATCATCGTATTCTCAAACCGGGAGACCCGAGTCTACGCGGTCAGTTCCTACAAGTTACATTGGTCCCGTGCGATGTGTCTGTGCTTCCTACGGGGTCGTTTGGGGAATGGTTTAGGTTTTCACCCATTAACAGGTTGTTTCTAAGTCTAAGTGTGTTTTTTACAAATTATCGTCATATTCTCAAACCGGGAGACCCGGGACTACGCGGTCAGTTCCTATAGGTTACATTGGTCTTGTGCGACATATTCCTGCGTCCTATGGGGTCGTTTGGGGGCTGGTTTGGGTTTTCACCCTTTAACGGCTTATTTTTAAGTCTAAGTGTGATTTTTGAAATTATCTTCATATTCCCAAATCGGGTGACTCGGGAGAACGTGGTCAGTTCTTACTACTTACATTAGTCCCGTGCGACGTGTTCGTGCCTCCTACGGGGTCATTTGGGGGCGGGTTTGGTTTTTCACCCTTTCACGACTTATTTTTAAGTCTAAGTGTATTTTAGCAAATTATCGTCGTATTCTAAAATCGGGAGACCCGAGTCTACGCGGTCAGTTCCTACAAGTTACATTGGTCCCGTGCGATGTGTCTGTGCCTCCTACGGGGTCGTTTGGGGGCTGGTTTAGGTTTTCACCCTTTGACGACTTATTTTTAAGTCTAAGTGTGATTTTTGAAAAATTATCGTTCGATATAAAATCGGGAGATTCGGTACTACGCGGTGAGTTCCTACAAGTTACATTGGACCCGGGCGAGGTGTTCGTGCCCCCTAAGGGGTCGTTTGGGGGTTGGTTTGGGTTTTCACCCTTTGATGCCTTTTTTTTAAGTCCAAGTGTGATTTTTGTAAATCATCGTCATATTCTCTAACCGAGAGACACGGGACTACGCGGTCAGTTCTGACAAGTTACATTAGACCCGTGCGACGTGTTCATGCCTCCTACGAGGTCGTTTGGGGGTTGGTTTAGGTTTTCACCCTTTGACGACTTATTTTTAAGTCTAAGTGTGACTTTAGCAAATTATCATCATATTCTCAAACTGGGAGACCCGAGACCACGCGATCAGCTCCTACAAGTTACATTGGTCCCATGCAAGGTGTCCGTGCCTCCTACGGGGTCGTTTGGGGGTTGGTTTGGGTTTTAACCCTTTGACGACCTATTTTTAAGTCTAAGTGTGATTTTTGTAAATTATCGTTATATTCTCAAACCAAGAGACCCGGAACAACGCGGTCAGTTCCTACAAGTTACATTGGTCCCGTGCGACGTGTTCATGCCTCCTACGAGGTCGTTTGGGGGCTGGTTTAGGTTTTCACCCTTTGACGACTTTTTTTTATGTCTAAGTGTGATTTTAGCAAATTATCGTCATATTCTCAAATCGGGAGACCCGAGACCACGCGATCAGTTCCTACAAGTTACATTGGTCCCGTGCAAGGTGTCCGTGCCTCCTACGGGGTCATTTGGGGGTTGGTTTGGGTTTTAACCCTTTGACGGCCTATTTTTAAGTGTAAGTGTGATTTTTGGAAATTATCATCATATTCTCAAATCGGGAGACCCGGGACTACGCGGTCAGTTCCTACATGTAACATTAGTCCCGTGCGATGTGTTCCTGCTTCCTACGGGGTCGTTTGGGCTGGTTTGGGTTTTCTCACTTTGACGGCTTGTTTTTAAGTCTAAGTGTGTTTTTTGTTAATTATCATCTTATTCTCAAACCGGGAGACCCGGGACTACGCGGTCTGCTCCTATAAGTTACATTGGTCCCGTGCGAGGTGGTCGTGCCTCCTACGGGGTCATTTGGGGGTTGGTTTGGGTTTTCACCCTTTGAGGGATTCTTTTTAAGTCTAAGTGTGATTTTAGCAAATTATCATTATATTCTCAAAATCGGGAGATGCGGTCAGTTCCTACAAGTTACAATTGTCCCGTGTGAGGTGTTCGTGCCTCCTAGGGGATGGTTGGGGGTTTCACACTTTACATTCTTGTTTTTATGTCTAACTGTGATTTTTGCAAATTATCATCATATTCTCAAACCGGCAGACTCGGGACTATGCGATCACTTCCTATAGTTTACATTGGTCTCGTGCGACATGTTCGTTCCTCCTACGAGGTCGTTTGGGGGCTGGTTTGGGTTTTCACCCTTTCACGGATTATTTTTAAGTCTTAAGTGTGATTTTTGCAAATTATCATCAAATTCTCAAATCGAGAGACCCGGGACTACGCCGTCAGTTCCTTCAAGTTATATTGGTCCCGTGCGAGGTGTTTGTGCCTCCTACGGGATCGTTTGGGGGATGGTTTGGGTTTTCACCCTTTCACGGCTTGTTTTTAAGTCTAAGTGTGATTTTTACAAATTATCGTCAAATTCTCAAAACGAGAGACCCGGGTCTTCGCAATCAGTACCTACAAGTTACATTGGTCCCGTGCGACGTGTTCGTGCCTCCTACGGGTTCGTTTGGGGCTGGTTTAGGTTTTCACCCTTTGACGACTTATTTTTACGTCTAAGTGTGATTTTTGTAAATTATCATCATATTCTCAAATCGGAGACCCGAGACTACACGGTCAATTCCTACAAGTTACATTGGTCCCGTGCGAGGTGTTCGTGCCTCCTAGGGGTCATTGGGGGTTTGGTTTTGGTATTAACCCTTTGACTCCTTTTTTTTTAGGGCTAAGTGTGATTTTTGCAAATTATCTCAAACTGGGAGATACGGGACTACGAGGTCAGTTCCTAAAAGTTACATTGGTCCCGTGCGAGGTGTTCGTGCCTCTTACGGGGTCGTTTGGGGGATGGTTTGGGTTTTCACCCTTTAACGGCTTTTTTTTAAGTATAAGTGTGATTTTTGCAAATTATCAACATATTCTTACTCCGAGAGACCCGGGACTACGTGGTTAGTTCCTACAAGTTACATTGGTTCTGTGCGACGTGTTTGTGCCTCCTATGGGGTCGTTTGGTGGTTGGTTTGGGTTTTCACCCTTTGACTGCTTGTTTTTAAGTCTAAGTGTGATTTTTGTAAATTATCGTCATATTCTCAAAACCGGGAGACGCGTTCAGTTCTTAAAAGTAACATTGGTCCCGTGCGAGGTGTTCGTGCCTCCTTCGGGGTCGTTTGGAGGCTAGTTTGGGGTTTCACACTTTAACGTCTTATTTTTAAGTCTAAGTGTGATTTTTACAAATTATCGTCATATTCTCAAACCGAGAGACCCAGGACTACGCGGTCAGTTCCTACATGTTACATTGGTCCCGTGCGACATATTCCTGCCTCCTATGGGATCGTTTGGGGGTTGGTTTGGGTTTTCACCCTTTAACGGCTTATTTTTAAGTCTAAGTGTGATTTTTGAAATTATCTTCATATTCTCAAATCGGGTGACCCGGGACAACGTGGTTAGTTCTTACTAGTTACATTGGTCCCGTGCGACGTGTTCGTGCCTCCTACGGGGTCGTTTGGGGGCGGATTAGGTTTTTCACCCTTTCACGGTCTATTTTTAAGTTTAAGTATATTTTTGCAAATTATCGTCGTATTCTCAAACCGGGAGACCCGGGTCTACGCGGTCGGTTCCTACAAGTTACATTGGTCCCGTGCGAAGTGTCTGTGCCTCCTACGGGGTCGTTTGGGGAATGGTTTAGGTTTTCACCCTTTGACGGCTTATTTTTAAGTCTAAGTGTGATTTTTGTAAATTATCGTCATATTCTCAAAACCGGGAGACGCGTTCAGTTCCTACAAGTAACATTGGTCCCGTGCGAGGTGTTCGTGCCTCCTTCGGGGTCGTTTGGGGGCTAGTTTGGGGTTTCACACTTTAACGTCTTATTTTTAAGTCTAAGTGTGTTTTTTGCAAATTATCATCATATTCTCAAACCGGGAGACCCGGGACTACGCGGTCAGTTCCTACAAGTTACATTGGTCCTGTGCGACATATTACTGCCTCCTATGGGGTCGTTTAGGGGCTGGTTTGGGTTTACACCCTTTAACGGCTTATTTTTGAGTCTAAGTGTGATTTTTGAAATTATCTTCATATTCTCTAATCGGGTGACTCGGGATAACGTGGTCAGTTCTTACTAGTTACATTGGTCCCGTGCGACGTGTTCGTGCCTCCTACGGGGTCGTTTGGGGGCGTGTTTGGTTTTTCACCCTTTCACGACTTATTTTTAAGTCTAAGTGTATTTTTGCAAATTATCGTCGTATTCTCAAATCGGGAGACCCGAGTCTACGCGGTCAAGTCCTACAAGTTACATTGGTCCCGTGCGAAGTGTATGTGCCTCCTACGGGGTCGTTTGGGGAGTGGTTTAGCTTTTCACCCTTTAACGGCTTGTTTTTAAGTCTAAGTGTGATTTTTGTAAATAATCGTCATATTCTCAAAACCGCGAGAGACGCGTTCAGTTCCTACAAGTAACATTAGTCCCGTACGAGGTGTTCGTGCGTCCTTCAAGGTCGTTTGGGGGCTAGTTTGGGGTTTCACACTTCAACGTCTTGTTTTTAAGTCTAAGTGTGATTTTTTCAAATTATCGTCATATTCTCAAACCGGAAGACCCGAGAGTACGCGGTCAGTTCCTACAAGTTACATTGGTCCCGTGCGACATATTCCTGCCTCCTATGGGGTCGTTTGGGGGGTGGTTTGGGTTTTCACCCTTTAACGGCTTATTTTTAAGTCTAAGTGTGATTTTTGAAATTATCTTCATATTCTCAAATCGGGTGACCCGGGACAACGTGGTTAGTTCTTACTAGTTACATTGGTCCCGTGCGACGTGTTCGTGCCTCCTACGGGGTCGTTTGGGGGCGGATTAGATTTTTCACCCTTTCACGGCCTATTTTTAAGTTTAAGTATATTTTTGCAAATTATCGTCGTATTCTCAAACCGGGAGACCCGGGTCTACGCGGTCGGTTCCTACAAGTTACATTGGTCCCGTGCGGAGTGTCTGTGCCTCCTACGGGGTCGTTTGGGGAATGGTTTAGGTTTTCACCCTTTGACGGCTTGTTTTTAAGTCTAAGTGTGATTTTTGTAAATTATCGTCATATTCTCAAAACCGGGAGACGCGTTCAGTTCCTACAAGTAACATTGGTCCCGTGCGAGGTGTTCGTGCCTCCTTCGGGGTCGTTTGGGGGCTAGTTTGGGGTTTCACACTTTAACGTCTTGTTTTTAAGTCTAACTGTGTTTTTTGCAAATTATCATCATATTCTCAAACCGGGAGACCCGGGACTACGCGGTCAGTTCCTACAAGTTACATTGGTCCTGTGCGACATATTACTGCCTCCTATGGGGTCGTTTAGGGGCTGGTTTGGGTTTACACCTTTTAACGGCTTATTTTAAGTCTAAGTGTGATTTTTGAAATTATCTTCATATTCTCAAATCGGGTGACTCAGGATAACGTGGTCAGTTCTTACTAGTTACATTGGTCCCGTGCGACGTGTTCGTGCCTCCTACGGGGTCGTTTGGGGAATGGTTTAGGTTTTCACCCTTTGACGGCTTGTTTTTAAGTCTAAGTGTGATTTTTGTAAATTATCGTCATATTCTCAAAACCGGGAGACGCGTTCAGTTCCTACAAGTAACATTGGTCCCGTGCGAGGTGTTCGTGCCTCCTTCGGGGTCGTTTGGGGGCTAGTTTGGGGTTTCACACTTTAACGTCTTGTTTTTAAGTCTAACTGTGTTTTTTGCAAATTATTATCATATTCTCAAACCGGGACACCCGGGACTACGCGGTCAGTTCCTACAAGTTACATTGGTCCTGTGCGACATATTACTGCCTCCTATGGGGTCGTTTAGGGGTTGGTTTGGGTTTACACCTTTTAACGGCTTAGTTTAAGTCTAAGTGTGATTTTTGAAATTATCTTCATATTCTCAAATCGGGTGACTCAGGATAACGTGGTCAGTTCTTACTAGTTACATTGGTCCCGTGCGACGTGTTCGTGCCTCCTACGGGGTCGTTTGGGGGCGGGTTTGGTTTTTCACCCTTTCACGAAATATTTTTAAGTCTAAGTGTATTTTTGCAAATTATCGCCGTATTCTCAAACCGGGAGACCCGAGTCTACGCGGTCAAGTCCTACAAGTTACATTGGTCCCGTGCGAAGTGTATGTGCCTCCTACGGGGTCGTTTGGGGAGTGGTTTAGGTTTTCACCCTTTAACGGCTTGTTTTTAAGTCTAAGTGTGATTTTTGTAAATTATCGTCATATTCTCAAAACCGCGAGAGACGCGTTTAGTTCCTACAAGTAACATTGGTCCCGTACGAGGTGTTCGTGCGTCCTTCAAGGTCGTTTGGGGGCTAGTTTGGGGTTTCACACTTCAACGTCTTGTTTTTAAGTCTAAGTGTGATTTTTACAAATTATCGTCATATTCTCAAACCGGGAGACCCGAGAGTACGCGGTCAGTTCCTACAAGTTACATTGGTCCCGTGCGACATATTCCTGCCTCCTATGGGGTCGTTTGGGGGGTGGTTTGGGTTTTCACCCTTTAACGGCTTATTTTTAAGTCTAAGTGTGATTTTTGAAATTATCTTCATATTCCCAAATCGGGTGACCCGGGACAACGTGGCTAGTTCTTACTAGTTACATTGGTCCCGTGCGAGGTGTTCGTGCCTCCTACGGGGTCGTTTGGGGGCGGGTTTGGTTTTTCACCCTTTCACGGCTTATTTTTAAGTCTATGTGTATTTTAGCAAATTATCGTCGTATTCTCAAACCGGGAGACCCGGGTCTACGCGGTCAGTTCCTACAAGTTACATTGGTCCCGTGCGAAGTGTTTGTGCCTCCTACGGGGTCGTTTGGGGAATGGTTTAGGTTTTCACCCTTTGACGGCTTATTTTTAAGTTCAAGTTTTATTTTTCAAATTAACGTCATATTCTCAAACCGGGAGACCCGGTACTACGCGGTCAGTTCCTACAAGTTACATTGGTTCGGTGCAAGGTGTTCCTGCCTCCTACGGGATCGTTTGGGGGTTGGTTTGGGTTTTCACCCTTTGACCGCTTGTTTTTAAGTCAAAGTGTGATTTTTTCAAATTAGCATCATATTCTCAAATCGGGAAACCCAGGACTATGCAGTCAGTTCCGACAAGTTACAATTGTCCCGTGCGAGGTGTTCGTGCCTCCTACAGGGTCGTTTGCGGGCTAGTTTTTGTTTTCACCCTTTAACGGCTTGTTTTTAATTTTTAGTGTGATTTTTAAAATTATCGTCATATTCTCAAACCGGGAGACCCGGGACTACGCGGTTAGTTCCTACAAGTTACATTAGTCGCGTTCGACGTGTTCCTGCCTCCTACGGGGTCGTTTGGGGGTTGGTTTTGGTTTTCACCCTTTCACGGCTGGTTTTTAAGTCCAAGTGTGATTTTTGTAAATTATAGTCATATTCTCAAATCGAGAGACCCGAGACTACACGGTCAGTTCCTACAAGTTACATTAGTCCCGTGCGAGGTGTTCGTACCTCCTACGGGGTCGTTTGGGGGCTAGTTTGAGTTTTCACCCTTTGACGCCTTATTTTTATGTCTAAGTGCGATTTTTGCAAATTATCATCATATTCTCAAAATCGAGAGACGCGGTGAGTTCCTACAAGTTACATTGTCCCATGCGAGGTGTTCGTGCCTCCTATGGGGTCGTTTGGGGGCTGGTTTGGAGTTTCACCCTTTAACGTCTTGTTTTTAAGTCTAAGTGTGATTTTTGCAAATTATCATCATATTCTCAAACCGGGAGACCCGGGATTACGCGGTCAGTTTCTACAAGTTACATTGGTCCCGAGCGGCGTGTTCCTGCTTAGTACGGGGTCGTTTGGGGGCTGGTTTGGGTTTCACCCTTTAACGACTTATTTTTAAGTCTAAGTGTGATTTTTTTTAATTATCGTCATATTCTCAAACCGAGAGACCCGGGACTACGCAGTCATCTCCTAAAAGTTACATTGGTCCCATGAGACATGTCCATGCCTCCTACGGGGTCGTTTGGGGGTTGGTTTGGGTTTTCACCCTTTGAGGGCTTATTTTTAAGTCTAAGTGTGATTTTTGCAAATTGTAGTTATATTCTCAAAATCGGGAGACGCGGTCAGTTCCTACAAGTTACATTGGTCCAGTGCGAGGTGTGCGTGTCTCCTACGGGGTCGTTTGGGGGCTGGTTTGGGGTTTCACACTCTGCATTCTTGTTTTTAAGTTTAAGTGTGATTTTTGCAAATTATCATCAAATTCTCAAACCGGGAGACTCGGGACTACGTAGCCACTTCCTACAAGTTACATTGGTCTCGTGCGACATTTTCGTGCCTACTACGGGGTCGTTTGGGGCTAGTTTGGGTTTTCACCCTTTAACAGCTTATTTTTAAGTCTAAGTGTGATTTTTTCAAACTATCTTCATATTCTCAAACCGGAAGACCGTGGACTAGGCGGTCAGTTCTTACAAGTTACATTGGTCCCGTGCGACGTGTTCGTTCCTCCTACTTGGTCGTTTGGGGGCTGGTTTGGGTTTTCACCCTTTGACTGCTTGTTTTTAAGTCTAAGTGTGATTTTAATAAATTATCGTCATAATCTCAAAATCGGGAGACGCGTTCAGTTCCTAAAAGTAACATTGGTCCCGTGCGAAGTGTTCGTGCCTCCTTCGGGGTCGTTTGGAGGCTAGTTTGGGGTTTCACACTTTAACGTCTTGTTTTTAAGTCTAAGTGTGATTTTTACAATTTATCGTCATATTCTCAAACCGAGAGACCCAGGACTACGCGGTCAGTTCCTACAAGTAACATTGGTCCCATGCGACGTATTCCTGCCTCCTATGGGGTCGTTTGGGGGCTGGTTTGGGTTTTCACCCTTTAACGGCTTATTTATAAGTCTAAGTGTGATTTTCGGAATTATCTTCATATTGTCAAATCGGGTGACCCGGGACAACGAGGTCAGTTCTTACTAGTTACATTGGTCCCGTGCAACGTGTTCGTGCCTCCTACAGGGTCGTTTGGGGGCGGGTTTGGTTTTTCACCCTTTCATGACTTATTTTTAAGTCTAAGTGTATTTTTGCAAATTGTCATCGTATTCTCAAACCGGGAGACCCGAGTCTACGCGGTCAGTTCCTACAAGTTACATTGGTCCCGTGCGATGTGTCTGTGCCTCCTACGGGGTCGTTTGGGGAATGGTTTAGGTTTTCACCCATTAACGGGTTTTTTTTAAGTCTAAGTGTGGTTTTTGCAAATTATCGTCATATTCTCAAACTGGGAGACCCGGGACTACGCGGTCAGTTCCTACAAGTTACATTGGTCTTGTGCGACATATTCCTGCGTCCTATGGGGTCGTTTGGGGGCTGGTTTGGGTTTTCACCCTTTAACGGCTTATTTTTAAGTCTAAGTGTGATTTTTGAAATTATCTTCATATTCCCAAATTGGCTGACTCGGGACAACGTGGTCAGTTCTTACTAGTTACATTGGTCCCGTGCGACGTGTTCGTGCCTCCTACGGGGTCATTTCGGGGCGAGTTTGGTTTTTCACCCTTTCACGACTTATTTTTAAGTCTAAGTGTATTTTAGCAAATTATCGTCGTATTCTAAAATCGGGAGACCCGAGTCTACGCGGTCAGTTCCTACAAGTTACATTGGTCCCGTGCGATGTGTCTGTGCCTCCTACGGGGTCGTTTGGGGGCTGGTTTAGGTTTTCACCCTTTGACGACTTATTTTTAAGTCTAAGTGTGATTTTTGAAAAATTATCGTCCGATATAAATTCGGGAGATTCGGTACTACGCGGTGAGTTCCTACAAGTTACATTGGACCCGGGCGAGGTGTTCGTGCCCCCTAAGGGGTCGTTTGGGGGTTGGTTTGGGTTTTCACCCTTTGATGCCTTTTTTTTAAGTCTAAGTGTGATTTTTGTAAATCATCGTCATATTCTCAAACCGAGAGACACGGGACTACGCGGTCAGTTCCGACAAGTTACATTGGTCATGTGCGACGTGTTCATGCCTCCTACGAGGTCGTTTGGGGGTTGGTTTAGGTTTTCACCCTTTGACGACTTATTTTTAAGTCTAAGTGTGACTTTAGCAAATTATCGTCATATTCTCAAACTGGGAGACCCGAGACCACGCGATCAGTTCCTACAAGTTACATTGGTCCCATGCAAGGTGTCCGTGCCTCCTATAGGGTCGTTTGGGGGATGGTTTGGGTTTTAACCCTTTGACGACCTATTTTTAAGTCTAAGTGTGATTTTTGTAAATTATCGTTATATTCTCAAACCAGGAGACCCGGGACAACGCGGTCAGTTCCTACAAGTTACATTGGTCCCGTGCGACGTGTTCATGCCTCCTACGAGGTCGTTTGGGGGCTGGTTTAGGTTTTCACCCTTTGACGACTTTTTTTTATGTCTAAGTGTGATTTTAGCAAATTATTGTCATATTCTCAAATCGGGAGACCCGAGACCACGCGATCAGTTCCTACAAGTTACATTGCTCCTGTGCAAGGTGTTCGTGCCTCCTACGGGGTCGTTTGGGGGTTGGTTTGGGTTTTAACCCTTTGATGGCCTATTTTTAAGTGTAAGTGTGATTTTTGGAAATTATCATCATATTCTCAAATCGGGAGACCCGGGACTACGCGTTCAGTTCCTACATGTAACATTAGTCCCGTGCGACGTGTTCCTGCTTCCTACGGGGTCGTTTGGGCTGGTTTGGGTTTTCTCACTTTGACGGCTTGTTTTTAAGTCTAAGTGTGTTTTTTGTTAATTATCGTCTTATTCTCAAACCGGGAGACCCGGGACTACGCGGTCTGCTCCTATAAGTTACATTGGTCCCGTACGAGGTGTCCGTGCCTCCTACGGGGTCATTTGGGGGTTGGTTTGGGTTTTCACCCTTTGAGGGATTCTTTTTAAGTATAAGTGTGATTTTAGCAAATTATCATTATATTCTCAAAATCGGGAGATGCGGTCAGTTCCTACAAGTTACAATTGTCCCGTGTGAGGTGTTCGTGCCACCTACGAGGTCGTTTGGGGGATGGTTGGGGGTTTCACACTTTACATTCTTGTTTTTAAGTCTAAGTGTGAATTTTGCAAATTATCATCATATTCTCAAACCGGGAGACTCGGGACTACGCGATCACTTCCTATAGTTTACATTGGTCTCGTGCGACATGTTCGTTCCTCCTACGAGGTCGTTTGGGGGCTGGTTTGGGTTTTCACCCTTTCACGGCTTATTTTTGAGTCTTAAGTGTGATTTTTGCAAATTATCATCAAATTCTCAAACCGAGAGACCCGGGACTACTCCGTCAGTTCCTTCAAGTTATATTGGTCCCGTACGAGGTGTTTGTGCCTCCTACGGGATCGTTTGGGGGATGGTTTGGGTTTTCACCCTTTCACGGCTTGTTTTTAAGTCTAAGTGTGATTTTTACAAATTATCGTCAAATTCTCAAACCGAGAGACCCGGGTCTACGCAATCAGTACCTACAAGTTACATTGGTCCCGTGCGACGTGTTCGTGCCTCCTACGGGGTCGTTTGGGGCTGGTTTAGTTTTTCACCCTTTGACGACTTATTTTTACGTCTAAGTGTGATTTTTGTAAATTATCATCATATTCTCAAATCGGAGACCCGAGACTACACGGTCAATTCCTACAAGTTACATTGGTCCCGTGCGAGGTGTTCGTGCCTCCTAGGGGTCATTGGGGGGTTGGTTTTGGTATTAACTCTTTGACTCCTTTTTTTTAGGGCTAAGTGTGATTTTTGCAAATTATCTCAAACCGGGAGATACGGGACTACGAGGTCAGTTCCTAAAAGTTACACTGGTCCCGTGCGAGGTGTTCGTGCCTCTTACGGGGTCGTTTGGGGGTTGGTTTGGGTTTTCACCCTTTAACGGCTTATTTTTAAGTCCAAGTGTGATTTTTGCAAATTATCATCATATTCTCAAACCGAGAGACTCGGGACTACGCGGTTAGTTCCTACGAGTTACGTTGGTCCCAAGCGACGTGTTCGTGCCTCCTACTGGGACGTTTGGCGGCTGGTTTAAATTTTCACCCTTTGACGGCTTATTTTTAAGTCTAAGAGTGATTTATGTAAATTATCGTAGTATTCTCAAAATCGGGAGACGCATTCAGTTCCCACAAGTTACATTGGTCTCGTGCGACGTGTTCGTGGCTCCTTCGGGGTCGTTTGGGGGCTAGTGTGGGGTTTCACACTTTAACGTCTTGTTTTTATGTCTAAGTGTGATTTTTACAAGTTACATTGGTCCCGTGCGACAAGTTCGTGCCTCCTACGGGGTCGTTTGGCAACTGGTTTGGGTTTTCACACTCTATATTCTTGTTTTTAAGTTTAAGTGCGATTTTTGCAAATTATCGTCATATCCTCAAACCGGGAGACTCAGGACTACGCAGCCACTTCCTACAAGTAACATTGGTCTCGAACGACATTTTCGTGCCTGCTACGGGGTCGTTTGGGGCTGGTTTGGGTTTTCACCCTTTAACGGCTTATTTTTAAGTCTAAGTGTGATTTTCGCAAACTATCTTCATATTCTCAAATCGGGAGACCCGGGACTAGGCGGTGAGTTCCTACAAGTTACATTGGTCACGTGCGATGTGTTCGTTCCTCCTACGGGGTCGTTTGTGGGCTGGTTTGGGTTTTCACCCTTTCACGGCTTGTTTTTAAGTCTATGTGTGATTTTTGCAAATTATCATCATATTCTCAAATCGGAAGACCTGGAACTACGCGGTCAGTTCCTATAAGTTATATTGGTCCCGTGTGAGGTGTCCGTGCCTCCTACGGGGTCGTTTGGGAGCTGGTTTGGGTTTTCCCCCTTTAACGGCTTATTTTTAAGTCTAATTGTGATTTTTGCAAATTATCGTCATATTCTCAAACCGGGAGACCCGGGACTACGCGGTCAGTTCCTATTAGTTACATTGGTCTCGTGCGACGTGTTCCTGTCTCCTAAGGGGTCGTTTGGGGGTTGGTTTGGGTTTTTACCCTTTGACCAGTTATTTGTAAGTCTAAGTGTAATTTTTGTAAATTATCATCATATTCTCAAATCGGGAGACCCGGGACTGCGCGGTAAGTTCCTACAAGTTACATTGGTCCCGTGCGAGGTGTTCGGCTCTCCTACGGGGTCGTTTGGGGGCTGGTTTGGGTTTTCACCCTTTAACGACTTATTTTTAAGTTTAAGTGTGATTTTTGCAAATTATCTTCACATTCTCAAATCGGGAGACCCGGGACTATGCGGTCAGTTCCTACAAGTAACATTGGTCCTGTGCTACGTGTTCGTGCCTCCTACGGGGTCATTTGGTGGTCGGTTTGGGTTTTCACCCTTTCACGGCTTGTTTTTTAGTCTAAGTATGATTTTTGCAAATTATCGTCATATTCTTAAATCGGGAGACCCGGGACGACGCAAACAGTTCCGACAAGTTACATTGGTCCCATGCGAGGTCTTCGTCCTTCTTACGGGGTCGTTTGGGGGCTGGTTTGGGTTTTCACCCTTTGATGGCTTATTTTTAAGTGTAAGTGTGATTTTTGTAAATTATCGTCATATTCTCAAACGGAAAGACCAGGGACTACGCGGTCAGTTCTTACAAGTTACATTGGTCCCGTGCGACGTGGTCGTGCCTCCTACGGGGTCGTTTGGGGGATGGTTTAGGTTTTCATCTTTTAACGACTTATTTTTAAGTCTAAGTGTGATTCTTGCAAATTATCGTAATATTCTCAATCCTGGAGATCCGGGACGACGCGATCAGTTCCTACAAGTTACATTGGTCTCGTGCGAAGTGTTCTCGCCTCCTACGGGCTCGTTTGGGGGATGGTTTGGGTTTTCAACCTTTGACGGCTTGTTTTTAAGTTTAAGTTTGATTTTTGCAAATTATCGTCATATTACCAATTCGGGAGATCCGGTACTACGTGGTCAGTTCCTATAAGTTACATTGGTCCGGTGCGAGGTGTTCCTGCCTCCTACGGGGTCGTTTGGGGGTTAGTTTGGGTTTTCACCCTTCGACGCCTTGTTTTTAAGTATGAATGTGATTTTTGTAAATTTTCATCATATTCTCAAACCGGGAGACCCAGGACTACGCAGTCAGTTCCGACATGTTACATTGGTCCCGTGCGAGGTGTCTGTGGCTCCTACGGGGTTATTTGGGGGCTAGTTTTTGTTTTTACCCTTTAACGACTTATTTTTAAGTTTAAGTGTTATTTTTGAAAATTATCCTCATATTCTCAAATCGAGAGACCCGGGACTACGCGGTCAGTTCCTACAAGTTACATTGGTCCCGTGCAACGTGTTCCTGCCTCCTACGGGGTCGTTTGGGGGTTGGTTTGGGTTTTCACCCTTTGACGATTTATTTTTAAGTCCAAGTATGATTTTTGCAAATTATCGTTACATTCTCAAACCGGGAGACCCGAGACTACGCGGTCAGTTCCTACAAGTTACATTGGTCCCGTGCGAGGTGTACCTGCCTCCTACGGGGTCGTTTGGTGGCTAGTTTAGGTTTTCACCCTTTGACGACTTATTTTTAAGTCTAAGTGTGATTTTTATAAATTATCATCATATTCTCAAACCGGGAGACTCGGGACTACGCAGTCAGTTCCTACAAGTTACATTGGTCCCGTACGAAGTGTTCGTGCCTCCTACGGGGTCGTTTGGGGGCTGGTTTGGGTTTTCACCCTTTGACGACTTATTTTTAAGTCTGATGGTAATTTTTGTAAATTATCGTCCAATTCTCACAATCGGGAGACGCGGTCAGTTCCTACAAGTTACATTGGTCCCGTGCGAGGTGTCCGTGCCTCCTACGGGGTCGTCTGGGGGCAGGTTTGGGGTTTCACACTTTAACGTCTTGTTTTTAAGTCTAAGACTGATTTTTTTAAATTAGCGTCAAATTCACAAACCGGGAGACCCGGGACTACGTGGTTAGTTCCTACAAGTAACATTGGTCCCGTACGATGTGTTCGTGCCTTCTACGGGGTCGTGTGGGGGTTGGTTGGGCTTTTCACCCTTTCACGGCTTATTTTTAAGTCTAAGTGTGATTTTTGCAAATTATCTTCATATTCTAAAACCGAGCGACCCGAGACTACGCGGTCAGTTCCTACAAGTTACATTGGTTCTGGGTGAGGTGTCCGTGCTTCCTACGGGGTCGTTTGGGGGATGGTTTGGGTTTTCACGCTTTGACGGCTTGTTTTTAAGTCGAAGTGTGATTTTTGCAAATTATCATCATATTCACAAACCAGGAGACCCGAGAATACGCGGTTAGTTCCTACAATTTACATTGGTCCCGTGCGAGGTGTTCGTGTCTCTTACGGGGTCATTTGGGGGTTGGTTTGAGTTTTCACCCTTTGACGGCTTATTTTTAAGTCTAAGTGTGATTTTTGCAAATTATCTCAAATCGGAAGATCGGAGACTACGCGGTCAATTCCTGCAAGTTACATTGGTCCCGTGCGAGGTGTTCTTGCCTCTTAGGGGGTCGTTTGGGGGCTTGTTTGGGTTTTCACCCTTTAACGGCTTATTTTTAAGTCCAAGTGTGATTTTTACAAATTATCGTCATATTCTTAAACCAAGAGACCTAGGAGTACGCGGTCTGTTCCTACAAGTTACATTGGTCTCGTGCGACGTGTTCGGGCCTCCAACGAGGTCGTTTGGGGGCTGGTTTGGGTTTTCATCCTTTAACGGCTTTTTTTTAAGTCTAAGTGTGATTTTTGTAAATTATCTTCATATTCTCAAACCGGGAGACCCGGGACTACGTGGTCAGTTCCTAATAGTTGCATTGGTCCCGTACTACGTGTTCATGCCTCCTATGGGGTCGTTTGGGGGCTGGTTAGGGTTCTCACCCTTTCACGGCTTATTTTTAAGTCTAAGTGTGATTTTTGCAAATTATCGTCATATTCTCAAACCGGGAGACCCGTGACTATGCAGTCAGTTCCTATAAGTTACGTTGGTCCCGTGCGAGGTGTTCGTGTGCCCTACGGGGTCGTTTGGGGGATGGTTTGGGTTTTCACCCTTTGACGGCTAGTTTTTAAGTCTAAGTTTGATTTTTGCAAAAATGTCGTCATATTATCAATTCGAGAGATCCGGGATTACACGGTCAGCGCCTACAAGTTACATTGGTCCCGTGCGAGGTGTTCGTGCCTCCTACGGTGTCGTTTGGAGGCTAGTTTGGGTTTTCACCCTTTGACAACTTGTTTTTAATTCTATGTGTGATTTTCGCAAATTATCATCATATTCCCAAACCGGGAGACTCGGGACTACGCGATTAGTTCCTACAATTTACATTGGTCCCATACGACGTGTTCATGCCTCCTACGGGGTAGTTTGGGGGATGGTTTAGATTTTCACATTTTAATGACTTATTTTTAAGTCTATGTATGATTTTTGCAAATTATCATCATTATCTCAAACCGGGAGATCCGGGACTACGCGGTCAGTTCCTATAAGTTACATTGGTCTCATGCGAGGTGTTTGTGCCTCTTACGGGGTCGTTTGGGGGTTGGTTTGGGTTTTCACCCTTTAACTGCTTGTTTTTAAGTCTAAGGGTGATTTTTGCAAATTATTGTCATATTCTCAAAGCAAGAGACCTGGGACTACGTGGCCAGTTCCTACAAGTTACATTGGTCCCGTGTGACGTGTTCGTGCCTCTTACGGGGTCGTTTGGGGGCTGGTTTGGTTTTTCACCCTTTGACGGCTTTTTTTTAAGTATAAGTCTGATTTTTGTAAATTATCGTCATATTCATAAAACCGGGAGACGCGTTCAGTTCCTACAAGTTACATTGGTCCTGTGCGAGGTCTTCGTGCCTCCTTCGTGGTCGTTTGGGGGTTGGTTTGGGGTTCACACTTTAACGTCTTTTTTTTAAATCTAAGTGTGATTTTTGCAAATTATCGTCTTCTTCTCAAATCGAGAGACCCGGGACTACGCAGTCAGTTCTTACAAGTTACATTGGACCCGTGCGACATGTTCGTGCCTCCTACGGGGTCGTTTGGGAGCAGGTTTGGGTTTTCACCCTTTAACAGCTTGTTTTTAAGTCTAAGGTTGATTTTTCCAAAAATATCTTCATATTCTAAAATCGGGAGACCCGGAACTACGTGGTCAGTTCCTACTAGTTACATTGGTCCCATACGACGTGTTCGTGCCTCCTACGGGGTCGTTTGGGGGATGATTTGGGTTCTCACCCTTTCATGACTTATTTTAAGTCTGAGTATGTTTTTGCAAATTATCGTCATATTCTCAAAATCGGGAGACCATGGACTACCTAGTCAGTTCCTACAAGTTACATTGGTCCCGTGCATGGTGTCTGTGCCTCCTACAGGGTCGTTTGGGTTTTCAGCCTTTGACGGCTTGTTTTTAAGTCTAAGTTTGATTTTTGCAAATTTTCATCATATTATCAATTTGAGAGATCCGGGACTATGCGGTGATTTCCTACAAGTTACATTGATCCCGTGCGAGGTGTTCGTGCCTCCTACGGGGTCGTTTGGGGGCTGGTTTGGGTTTTCACCCTTTGATGACTTGTTTTTAATTCTAAGTGTGATTTTTGCAAATTATCATCATATTCTCAAACCGGGAGTCTCAGGACCACGCGGTGAGTTCCTATAAGTTAGTCCCACACGACGTGTTCGTGCCTCCTACGGGGTCGTTTGGGGGCTGGTTTAGGTTTTCACCCTTTAATGACGTATTTTTATGTCTATGTGTGATTTTTGCAAATTATCATCATATTCTCAAAGCGGGAGACCCGAGACTACGCGGTAAGTTCCTACAAGTTACATTGGTCCCGTGCGAGGTGTTCGTGCCTCCTACGGGGTCGTATGGGGGATGGTTTGGGTTTTCTCCCTTTGACGACTTGTTTTTAATTCTAAGTGTGATTTTTGCAAATTATCATCATATTCTCAAACCGGGAGACTCGGGACTACGCGGTCAGTTCCTATAAGTAACTTTTGTCCCGTGCGAGGTGTTCATGCCTCCTACGGGGTCGTTTGGGGCCGGGTTTGGGTTATCACCCTTTAACGGCTTGTTTTTAAGTCTAAGTGTGATTTTTACAAATTATCGTCATATTCTCAAACTAGGAGATCCGGGATAACGCGGTCAGTTCCTACAAGTTACATTGGTCCCGTGCGATGTATTCGTGCCTCTTACGGTATCGTTTCCGGCCTAGTTTGTGTTTTCACCCATTGACGGATTGCGTTTAAGTCTAAGTGTGATATTTGTAAATTATCATCATATTCTTAAAATCGGGAGACGCGTTGAGTTCCTACAAGTTACATTGGTCCCGTGCAAGGTATTCGTGCCTCCTTCGGGGTCGTTTGGGGGCTGATTTGGGGTACGCACTTTAACGTCTTGTTTTTAAGTCTAAGTGTGATTTTTTCAAATTATCGTCTTCTTCTCAAATCGGGAGACTCGGGACTACACGGTCTGTTCCTATAAGTTACATTGGTCCTGTGCGCCATGTTCGTGCCTCCTATGGGGTCATTTCGGAGCTGGTTTGGGTCTTCACCCTTTAACGGCTTGTTGTTAAGTCTAAGTGTGATTTTGCAAATTATCTTCATATTCTCAAACTCGGAGAATCGGGACTACGTGGTCAGCTCCTAATAGTTACATTGGTCCCCTGCGACGTGTTCGGGCCTCCTACGGGGTCGTTTGGCGGCTGGTTTGGGTTCTCACACTTTCACGACTTATTTTTAAGCCTAAGTACGATTTTTGCAAATTAGCGTCATATTCTCAAACCGAAAGACCCGGGACTATGTAGTCAGTTCCTACAACTTACGTTGGTCCCGTGCGAGGTGTCCGTGCCCCCTACAGGGTCGTTTGGGGGATGGTTTGGGTTTTCACCCTTTGATGACTTATTTTTTAGTCTAAGTTTGATTTTTGCTAATTATCGTCATTTTATCAATTCGAGAGATCCGGGACTACGCGGTCAGTTCCTACAAGTTACATTGGTCCCGTACGAGGTGTTCGTGCCTCCTACGGGGTCGTTTTGGGGGCTAGTTTGGGGTTTCACACTTTAACGTCTTGTTTTTAAGTCTAAGTGTGTTTTTTACAAATTATAGTCATATTCTCAAACCGGGAGACCCGGGACTACGCGGTCAGTTCCTACAGGTTACATTGGTCCCGTGCGACATATTCCTGCCTCTTATGGGATCGTTTGGGGGCTGGTTTGGGTTTTCACCCTTTAACGGCTTATTTTTAGGTCAAAGTGTGATTTTTGAAATTATCTTCATATTCTAAAATCGGGTGAACCGGGACAACGTGGTCAGTTCTTACTAGTTACATTGGTCCCGTGCGACGTGTTCGTGCCTCCTACGGGGTCGTTTGGGGGCGGGTTTGGTTTTTCACCCTTTCACGGCTTATTTTTAAGTGTAAGTGTATTTTTGCAAATTATCGTCGTATTCTCAAACCGAGAGACCCGGGTCTACGCGGTCAGTTCCTACAAGTTACATTGGTCCAGTGCGAACTGTTCGTGCCTCCTACGGGGTCGTTTGGGGAATGGTTTAGGTTTTCACCCTTTAACGGCTTGTTTTTAAGTCTAAGTGTGATTTTTGTAAATTATCGTCATATTCTCAAAACCGGGAGACACGTTCATTTCCTACAAGTAACATTGGTCCCGAGCGAGGTGTTCGTACCTCATTCGGTGTCGTTTGGGGCCCAGTTTGGGGTTTCACACTTTAACATCTTATTTTTAAGTCTAAGAGTGATTTTTATAAATTATCATCATATTCTCAAACCGGGAGACTCGGGAGTACGCGGTCAGTTCCTACAAGTTACATAGGTCCCGTGCGACATATTCCTGCCTCCCATGGGGTCGTTTGGGGCTGGTTTGGGTTTTCACCCTTTAACGGCATATTTTTAAGTCTAAGTGTGATTTTAGAAATTATCTTCATATTCTCAAATCGGGTGACCCGGGACAATGTGGTCAGTTCTTACTAGTTACATTAGTCCCGTGCAACGTGTTCGTGCCTCCTACGGGGTCGTACGGGGACGGGTTTGGTTTTTCACCCTTTCATGGCTTATTTTTAAGTCTAAGTCTATTTTTGCAAATTATCGCCGTATTCTCAAACCGGGAGACCCGGGTCTACGCGGTCAGTTCCTACAAGTTACATTGGTCCCGTGCGAAGTGTTTGTGCCTCCTACGGGGTCGTTTGGGGAATAATTTAGGTTTTCACCCTTTGACGGCTTATTTTTAAGTCTAAATTTTATTTTCACAAATTATCGTCATATTCTCAAACCGGGAGACCCGGTACTACGCGGTCAGTTCCTATAAGTTACATTGGTCCGGTGCGAGGTGTTCCTGCCTCCTACGGGGTCGTTTGGGGGCTGGTTTGGGTTTTCACCCTTTGACCGCTTGTTTTTAAGTCTAAGTGTGATTTTTGAAAATTATCATCATATTCTCAAACCGGGAGGCCCGGGACTATGCAGTCAGTTCTTACAAGTTACATTGGTCCCGTGCGAGGTGTTCGTGCCTCCTACAGGGTCGTTTGGGGGCTAGTTTTTGTTTTCACCCTTTAACGGCTTATTTTTAATTTTTAGTGTGATTTTTAAAATTATAGTCATATTCTCAAACCGGGAGACCCGGGACTACGCGGTTAGTTCCAACAAGTTACATTAGTCGCGTACGGCGTGTTCCTGCCTCCTACGGGGTCGTTTGGGGGCTGATTTTTGTTTTCACCCTTTGACGGCTGGTTTTTAAGTCCAAGTGTGATTTTTTTAAATTATCATCATATTCTCAAATCGAGCGATCCGAGACTACGCGGTCAGTTCCTACAAGTTACATTAGTCCCGTGCGAGGTGTTCGTGCCTCCTACGGGGTCGTTTGGTGGCTAGTTTGAGTTTTCACCCTTTGACGGCTTATTTTTATGTCTAAGTGTGATTGTTGCAAATTATCATCATATTCTCAAAACCGAGAGACGCGGTGAGTTCGTACAAGTTACATTGGTCCCATGCGAGGTGTTCGTGCCTCATATGGGGTCGTTTGGGGGTTGATTTGGAGTTTCACACTTAAACGTCTTGTTTTTAAGTCTAAGTGTGATTTTTGCAAATTATCATCATATTCTCAAACCGAGAGACTCGAGACTATGCGGTCAGTTCCTATAAGTTACATTGGTCTCGTGCGACATGTTCGTGCCTCCTACGGGGTCGTTTGGGGCCGGTTTGGGTTTTCACCATTTAACGGCTTATTTTTAAGTCTAAGTGTGATTTTTGTAAATTATCTTCATATTCTCAAACTGGGAGACCCGGGACTACGTGGTCAGTTCCTAAAAGTCACATTGGTCTCGTGCGACGTGTTCGTGCCTCCTACGGGATCGTTTGGGGGTTGGTTTGGGTTTTCACCCTTTTACGGCTTGTTTTTAAGTCTAACTGTAATTTTTGCAAATTATCGTCATAGTCTCAAATTGAGAGACCCGAGACTACTCGGTCAGTTCCTACAAGTTACATTGGTCCCGTGCAACGTGTTCGTGCCTCTTATGGGGTCATTTGGTAGCTGGTTTGGGTTTTCGCCCTTTAACGACTTATTTTTAATTCTAAGTGTGAGTTTTGCAAATAATCATCATATTCTCAAACCGAGAGACCCGAGACTACGCGATCAGTTCCTATAAGTTACATTGGTCCCGTGCTAGGTGTCCGTGCCTCCTACGGGGTCGTTTGGGGGCTGGTTTGGGTTTTAACCCTTTGACGACCTATTTTTAAGTCTAAGTGTGAGTTTTGCAAATTATCTCAAACCGATAGATCCGGGACTACGCAGTCAGTTCCTACAAGTTACATTTGTCCCGTGCGAGGTGTTCGTGCCTTTTACGGGGTCGTTTGGGGGCTGGTTTGGGTTTTCATATTTTGACGGCTTATTTTTAAGTCTAAGTGTGATTTTTGTAAATTATCGTTATATTCTCAAACCAGGAGACTCGGGACTACGCGATCAGTTCCTACAAGTTACATTGGTCCTGTGCGAGGTGTTTGTGCCCCCTACGGGGTCGTTTGGGTGTTGGTTTGGGTTTTCACTCTTTAACGGCTTGTTTTTAAGTTAAAGTGTGACTTTTGCAAATTATCATCATATTTTTAAATCGGGAGACCCGAGACTACGCGGTCAGTTCCAACAAGTTACATGTCCCGTGCGACGTGTTCATGCTTCCTACGGGGTCGTTTGGGGGCTGCTTTGGGTTTTCACCCATTGGCGGCTTATTTTTAAAGTGTGATTGTTGTTAATTATCGTCTTATTCTCAAACCGGGAGACCCGGGACTACGCGATCAGCTCCTACAAGTTACATTGGTCCCGTGCGACATGTTCATGCCTCCTATGGGGTCATTTGGGGGCTGGTTTGGGGTTTCACCCATTGAGGCTTCTTTTTAAGTCTAAGTGTGATTTTTGCAAATTATCCTTATATTCTCAAAATCGGGAGACGCAGTTCCTACAAGTTACAATTGTCATGTGCGAGGTGTTCGTGCCTCCTACGGGGTCATTTGGGGGATGGTTGGGGGTTTCACACTTTACATTCTTGCTTTTAAGTCTAAGTGTGATTTTTGCAAACTAACTTCATATTCTCAAACCGGGAGACTCGGGACTACGCGGTCAGTTCCTATAAGTTACATTGGTCCCGTGCGACGTGTTCGTGCCTCCTACGGGGTCGTTTGCGGGCTGGTTTGGGTTTTCACCCTTTCACGGCTTATTTTTAAGTCTAAGTGTGATTTTTGCTAATTATCGTCATATTCTCAAACCGGGAGACTCGGGGATACGCAGTCAGTTCCTATAAGTTACATTCGTCCCGTCCGAGGTGTTCGTGCCTCCTACGGGGTCGTTTGGGGGCTGGTTTAGGTTTTCACCCTTTGACGACTTATTTTTAAGTCTAAGTGTGATTTTTTGCAAATTATCGTCATATTCTAAATTCGGTAGATTCGGTACTACGCGGTCAGTTCCTACAAGTTATATTGGTCTCATGCGACGTGTTCGTGCCTCCTACGAGGTCGTTTGGGAGTTGGTTTAGGTTTTCACCCTTTGACGACTTATTTTTAAGTCTAAGTCTGATTTTTGCAAATTATCGTCTAATTCTCAAACCGGGAGACCCGAGACTACGCGATCAGTTCCTACAAGTTACATTGGTCCAGTGCAAGGTGTCCGTGCCCCCTACGGGGTCGTTTGGTGGCTGGTTTATGTTTTCACCCTTTAACAACTTATTTTTAAGTCTAAGTGTGATTTTTATAAATTATCGTCATATTCTCTAACCGGGAGACTCGGGACTACGCAGTCAGTTCCTACAAGTTACATTCGTCCCGTGCGAAGTGTACGTGCCTCCTACGGGGTTGTTTGGTGGCTGGTTTGGGTTTTCACCCTTTGATGGCTTATTTTTAAGTCTAATGGTAATTTTTGTAAATTATCATCCTATTCTCAAAATCGGGAGACGCGGTCAGTTCCTACAAGTTACATTGGTCCCGTCCGAGGTGTTCGTGCCTCCTACGGGGTCGTTTGGGGGTAGGTTTGGGGTTTCACACTTTAACGTCTTGTTTTTAAGTCTAAGTGTGATTTTCTTAACTTAGAGTCAATTTTACAAATCAGGAGACCCGGGACTACGTGGTCAGTTCCTACAAGTAACATTGGTCCCGTACGATGTGTTCGTGCCTCCTACGAGGTCGTTTGGGGGATGGTTTGGGTTTTCACCCTTTGACGGCTTATTTTTAAGTTTAAGTTTGATTTTTGCAAATTATCGTCATATTACCAATTCGGGAAATCTGGTACTATGTGGTCAGTTCGTACAAGTTACATTAGTTTGGTGCGAGGTGTTCTTACCTCCTACGGGGTCGTTTGGGGTTGGTTTGGGTTTTCACCCTTTGACGCCTTGTTTTTAAGTCTGAATGTCATTTTTGTAAATTATCATCATATTCTCAAACCGGGAGACCCAGGACTACGCAGTCAGTTCCGACATGTTACATTGGTCCCGTGCGAGGTGTCTGTGGCTCCTACGGGGTCATTTGGGGGCTAGTTTTTGTTTTTACCCTTTAACGGCTTGTTTTTAAGTTTAAGTGTGATTTTTGAAAATTATCCTCATATTCTAAAACCGGGAGACCCGGGACTACGCGGTCAGTTCCTACAAGTTACATTGGTCCCGTGCGACGTGTTCCTGCCTCCTACGGGGTCGTTTGGGGGTTGGTTTGGGTTTTCACCCTTTGACGACTTATTTTTAAGTCCAAGTGTAATTTTTGCAAATTATAGTTATATTCTCAAATCGGGAGACCCGGGACTACGCGGTCAGTTCCTACAAGTTACATTGGTCCCGTGCGAGGTGTACGTGCCTCCTACGGTGTCGTTTGGTGGCTGGTTTAGGTTTTCACCCTTTGACGACTTATTTTTAAGTTAAGTGTGATTTTTATAAATTATCGTCATATTCTCAAACCGGGAGACACGGGACTACGCAGTGAGTTCCTACAAGTTACATTCGTCCAATGCGAAGTGTTTGTGCCTCCTACGGGGTCGTTTGGGGGATGGTTTGGGTTTTCACCCTTTGACGGCTTATTTTTAAGTCTAATGGTAATTTTTTTAATTATCGAACTATTCTCAAAATCGAGAGATGCGGTTTGTTCCTACAAGTTACATTGGTCCCGTGCGAGATGTTCGTACCTCCTACGGGGTCGTTTGGGGGTAGGTTTGGGGTTTCACACTTTAACGTCTTGTTTTTCAGTCTAAGTGTGATTTTTTTAAATTAGCGTCAAATTCACAAACCGGGAGACCCGGGACTACGTGGTCAGTTCCTACAAGTAACATTGGTCCCATACGATGTGTTCGTGCTTCCTACGGGGTCGTTTGGGGGCTGGTTTGGGTTTTCACCCTTTCACGACTTGTTTTTAAGTCTAAGTGTGATTTTTGCAAATTATCTTAATATTCTAAAACCGGGAGACCCGGGACAATGCGGTCAGTTCCTACAAGTTACATTAGTTCCGGGGCGAGGTGTTCGTGCTACCTACGGGGTCGTTTGGGGGATGGTTTGGGTTTTCATGCTTTGACGGCTTATTTTTAAGTCGAAGTGTGATTTTTACAAATTATCATCATATTCTCAAACCAGGAGACCCGAGAATACGCGGTCAGTTCCTACAATTTACATTCGTCCCGTGCGAGGTGTTTGTGTCTCTTACGGGGTTGTTTGGGGGCTGGTTTGGGTTTTCACCCTTTGACGGCTTATTTTTAAGTCTAAGTGTAATTTTTGCAAATTATCTCAAACCGGGAGATCCGAGACTACGCGGTCAGTTCCTACAAGTTACATTGGTCCCGTGCAAGGTGTTCGTGCCTCTTAGGGGGTAGTTTGGGGGCTTGTTTGGGTTTTCACCCTTTAACGGCTTATTTTTAAGTCTAAGTGTGATTTTTGCAAATTATCGTCATATTCTCAAATCGGGGGACTCTGGACTACGCGTTCAGTTCCTACAAGTTACATTGGTCTCGTGCGACATGATCGTGCCTCCTACGGGATTGTTTGGGGCGGGTTTGGGTTTTCACCCTTTAACGTCTTGTTTTTAAGTCTAAGTGTGATTTTTGCAAATTATCTTCATATTCTCAAATCGGGAGACCCGGTACTACGCGATCCATTCCTACAAGTAACATTGGTCCCGTGCGACGTGTTCGTGCCTCCTACGGGGTCGTTTGGGGGCTAGTTTGGTTTTTCACCATTTCATAGCTTGTTTTTTAGTTTAAGTGTGATTTTTGCAAATTATCGTCATATTCTCAAATCGAGAGACCTGGGACTACGCAGTCAGTTCCTACAAGTTACATTGGTCCCGTGCAACGTGTTCGTGCCTCCTATGAGGTCGTTTGGGGGCTGGTTTTGGTTTTCACCTTTTGACGACTTATTTTTAAGTCTAAGTGTGATTTTTGCAAATTATCGTCTTATTCTCAATTCGAGAGACCCGAGAAGACGCGGTCAGTTCCTACAAGTTACATTGGTCCCGTGCGAGGTGTTCGTGCCTCCCACGGTGTCGTTTGGGGGCTGGTTTAGGTTTTAACCCTTTGACGGCCTATTTTTTAGTCTAAGTGTGAGTTTTGCAAATTATCTCAAATCGGGAGATCCAGGACTACGCGGTCAGTTCCTACAAGTTACATTGGTCCCGTGAGAAGTGTTCGAGCCTCTTACGGGGTCGTTTGGGGGCTGGTTTCAGTTTTCACCCTTTGACGGCTTGTTTTTAAGTCTAAGTGTGATTTTTGTAAATTATCATCATGTTCTCAAAACCGGGAGACACGTTCAGTTCCTACAAATTACATTGATCCCGTGTGAGGTGTTCGTGCCTCCTTCGGGGTCGTTTGGGGGCTAGTTTGGGGTTTCACACTTTAACGTCTTATTTTTTAGTCTAAGTGTTTTTTTTTCAAATTATCCTCATATTCTCAAACCGAGAGATTCGGGGCTACGCGGTCAGTTCCTACAAGTTACATTGGTCTCGTGCGACATGTCCGTGCCTCCTACGGGGTCGTTTGGGGCTGGTTTGGGTTTTCACCCTTTAACGACTTGTTTTTAAGTCTAACTGTGATTTTTGCAAATTATCATCATAGTCTCAAACCGGGAGACCCGAGACTACGCGGTCAGTTCCTACAAGTTACATTGGTCTCGTGCAACGTGTTCGTGCCTCTTATGGGGTCGTTTGGTAGCTGGTTTGGGTTTTCGCCCTTTAACGACTTATTTTTAATTCTAAGTGTGAGTTTTTCAAATTATCATCATAGTATCAAACCGGGAGACCCGAGACTACGAGGTCAGTTCTTACAAGTTACATTGGTCCCGTGCGAGGTGTCCGTGCCTCCTACGGGGTCGTTTGGGGGTTGGTTTGGGTTTTCACCCTTTGACGACTTATTTTTATGTCCAAGTGTGATTTTTGCAAATTATAGTTATATTCTCAAACCGGGAGGCCCGAGACTACGCGGTCAGTTCTTACAAGTTACATTGGTCCCGTGCGAGGTGTTCGTGCCTCCTACAGGGTCGTTTGGGGGCTAGTTTTTGTTTTCACCCTTTAACGGCTTATTTTTAATTTTTAGTGTGATTTTTAAAATTATAGTCATATTCTCAAACCGGGAGACCCGGGACTACGCGGTTAGTTCCAACAAGTTACATTAGTCGCGTGCGGCGTGTTCCTGCCTCCTACGGGGTCGTTTGGGGGCTGATTTTTATTTTCACCCTTTGACGGCTGGTTTTTAAGTCCAAGTGTGATTTTTTTAAATTATCATCATATTCTCAAATCGAGCGATCCGAGACTACGCGGTCAGTTCCTACAAGTTACATTAGTCCCGTGCGAGGTGTTCGTGCCTCCTACGGGGTCGTTTGGTGGCTAGTTTGAGTTTTCACCCTTTGACGGCTTATTTTTATGTCTAAGTGTGATTGTTGCAAATTATCATCATATTCTCAAAACCGAGAGACGCGGTGAGTTCGTACAAGTTACATTGGTCCCATGCGAGGTGTTCGTGCCTCATATGGGGTCGTTTGGGGGTTGATTTGGAGTTTCACACTTAAACGTCTTGTTTTTAAGTCTAAGTGTGATTTTTGCAAATTATCATCATATTCTCAAACCGAGAGACTCGAGACTATGCGGTCAGTTCCTATAAGTTACATTGGTCTCGTGCGACATGTTCGTGCCTCCTACGGGGTCGTTTGGGGCCGGTTTGGGTTTTCACCATTTAACGGCTTATTTTTAAGTCTAAGTGTGATTTTTGTAAATTATCTTCATATTCTCAAACTGGGAGACCCGGGACTACGTGGTCAGTTCCTAAAAGTCACATTGGTCTCGTGCGACGTGTTCGTGCCTCCTACGGGATCGTTTGGGGGTTGGTTTGGGTTTTCACCCTTTTACGGCTTGTTTTTAAGTCTAACTGTAATTTTTGCAAATTATCGTCATAGTCTCAAATTGAGAGACCCGAGACTACTCGGTCAGTTCCTACAAGTTACATTGGTCCCGTGCAACGTGTTCGTGCCTCTTATGGGGTCATTTGGTAGCTGGTTTGGGTTTTCGCCCTTTAACGACTTATTTTTAATTCTAAGTGTGAGTTTTGCAAATAATCATCATATTCTCAAACCGAGAGACCCGAGACTACGCGATCAGTTCCTATAAGTTACATTGGTCCCGTGCTAGGTGTCCGTGCCTCCTACGGGGTCGTTTGGGGGCTGGTTTGGGTTTTAACCCTTTGACGACCTATTTTTAAGTCTAAGTGTGAGTTTTGCAAATTATCTCAAACCGATAGATCCGGGACTACGCAGTCAGTTCCTACAAGTTACATTTGTCCCGTGCGAGGTGTTCGTGCCTTTTACGGGGTCGTTTGGGGGCTGGTTTGGGTTTTCATATTTTGACGGCTTATTTTTAAGTCTAAGTGTGATTTTTGTAAATTATCGTTATATTCTCAAACCAGGAGACTCGGGACTACGCGATCAGTTCCTACAAGTTACATTGGTCCTGTGCGAGGTGTTTGTGCCCCCTACGGGGTCGTTTGGGTGCTGGTTTGGGTTTTCACTCTTTAACGGCTTGTTTTTAAGTTAAAGTGTGACTTTTGCAAATTATCATCATATTTTTAAATCGGGAGACCCGAGACTACGCGGTCAGTTCCAACAAGTTACATGTCCCGTGCGACGTGTTCATGCTTCCTACGGGGTCGTTTGGGGGCTGCTTTGGGTTTTCACCCATTGGCGGCTTATTTTTAAAGTGTGATTGTTGTTAATTATCGTCTTATTCTCAAACCGGGAGACCCGGGACTACGCGATCAGCTCCTACAAGTTACATTGGTCCCGTGCGACATGTTCATGCCTCCTATGGGGTCATTTGGGGGCTGGTTTGGGGTTTCACCCATTGAGGCTTCTTTTTAAGTCTAAGTGTGATTTTTGCAAATTATCCTTATATTCTCAAAATCGGGAGACGCAGTTCCTACAAGTTACAATTGTCATGTGCGAGGTGTTCGTGCCTCCTACGGGGTCATTTGGGGGATGGTTGGGGGTTTCACACTTTACATTCTTGCTTTTAAGTCTAAGTGTGATTTTTGCAAACTAACTTCATATTCTCAAACCGGGAGACTCGGGACTACGCGGTCAGTTCCTATAAGTTACATTGGTCCCGTGCGACGTGTTCGTGCCTCCTACGGGGTCGTTTGCGGGCTGGTTTGGGTTTTCACCCTTTCACGGCTTATTTTTAAGTCTAAGTGTGATTTTTGCTAATTATCGTCATATTCTCAAACCGGGAGACTCGGGGATACGCAGTCAGTTCCTATAAGTTACATTCGTCCCGTCCGAGGTGTTCGTGCCTCCTACGGGGTCGTTTGGGGGCTGGTTTAGGTTTTCACCCTTTGACGACTTATTTTTAAGTCTAAGTGTGATTTTTTGCAAATTATCGTCATATTCTAAATTCGGGAGATTCGGTACTACGCGGTCAGTTCCTACAAGTTATATTGGTCTCATGCGACGTGTTCGTGCCTCCTACGAGGTCGTTTGGGAGTTGGTTTAGGTTTTCACCCTTTGACGACTTATTTTTAAGTCTAAGTCTGATTTTTGCAAATTATCGTCTAATTCTCAAACCGGGAGACCCGAGACTACGCGATCAGTTCCTACAAGTTACATTGGTCCCGTGCAAGGTGTCCGTGCCCCCTACGGGGTCGTTTGGTGGCTGGTTTAGGTTTTCACCCTTTAACAACTTATTTTGAAGTCTAAGTGTGATTTTTATAAATTGTCATCATATTCTCTAACCGGGAGACTCGGGACTACGCAGTCAGTTCCTACAAGTTACATTCGTCCCGTGCGAAGTGTACGTGCCTCCTACGGGGTTGTTTGGTGGCTGGTTTGGGTTTTCACCCTTTGATGGCTTATTTTTAAGTCTAATGGTAATTTTTGTTAATTATCATCCTATTCTCAAAATCGGGAGACGCGGTCAGTTCCTACAAGTTACATTGGTCCCGTCCGAGGTGTTCGTGCCTCCTACGGGGTCGTTTGGGGGTAGGTTTGGGGTTTCACACTTTAACGTCTTGTTTTTAAGTCTAAGTGTGATTTTCTTAAATTAGAGTCAATTTTACAAATCAGGAGACCCGGGACTACGTGGTCAGTTCCTACAAGTAACATTGGTCTCGTACGATGTGTTCGTGCCTCCTACGAGGTCGTTTGGGGGATGGTTTGGGTTTTCACCCTTTGACGGCTTATTTTTAAGTTTAAGTTTGATTTTTGCAAATTATCGTCATATTACCAATTCGGGAAATCCGGTACTATGTGGTCAGTTCGTACAAGTTACATTAGTTTGGTGCGAGGTGTTCTTACCTCCTACGGGGTCGTTTGGGGTTGGTTTGGGTTTTCACCCTTTGACGCCTTGTTTTTAAGTCTGAATGTCATTTTTGTAAATTATCATCATATTCTCAAACCGGGAGACCCAGGACTACGCAGTCAGTTCCGACATGTTACATTGGTCCCGTGCGAGGTGTCTGTGGCTCCTACGGGGTCATTTGGGGGCTAGTTTTTGTTTTTACCCTTTAACGGCTTGTTTTTAAGTTTAAGTGTGATTTTTGAAAATTATCCTCATATTCTAAAACCGGGAGACCCGAGACTACGCGGTCAGTTCCTACAAGTTACATTGGTCCCGTGCGACGTGTTCCTGCCTCCTACGGGGTCGTTTGGGGGTTGGTTTGGGTTTTCACCCTTTGACGACTTATTTTTAAGTCCAAGTGTAATTTTTGCAAATTATAGTTATATTCTCAAATCGGGAGACCCGAGACTACGCGGTCAGTTCCTACAAGTTACATTGGTCCCGTGCGAGGTGTACGTGCCTCCTACGGTGTCGTTTGGTGGCTGGTTTAGGTTTTCACCCTTTGACGACTTATTTTTAAGTTAAGTGTGATTTTTATAAATTATCGTCATATTCTCAAACCGGGAGACACGGGACTACGCAGTGAGTTCCTACAAGTTACATTCGTCCAATGCGAAGTGTTCGTGCCTCCTACGGGGTCGTTTGGGGGCTGATTTGGGTTTTCACCCTTTGACGGCTTATTTTTAAGTCTAATGGTAATTTTTTTAATTATCGACCTATTCTCAAAATCGAGAGATGCGGTTTGTTCCTACAAGATACATTGGTCCCGTGCGAGGTGTTCGTACCTCCTACGGGGTCGTTTGGGGGCAGGTTTGGGGTTTCACACTTTAACGTCTTGTTTTTAAGTCTAAGTGTGATTTTTTTAAATTAGCGTCAAATTCACAAACCGGGAGACCCGGGACTACGTGGTCAGTTCCTACAAGTAACATTGGTCCCGTACGATGTGTTCGTGCTTCCTACGGGGTCGTTTGGGGGCTGGTTTGGGTTTTCACCTTTTCACGACTTGTTTTTAAGTCTAAGTGTGATTTTTACAAATTATCTTAATATTCTAAAACCGGGAGACCCGGGACAATGCGGTCAGTTCCTACAAGTTACATTGGTTCCGGGGCGAGGTGTTCGTGCTACCTACGGGGTCGTTGTGGGGATGGTTTGGGTTTTCACGCTTTGACGGCTTGTTTTTAAGTCGAAGTGTGATTTTTACAAATTATCATCATATTCTCAAACCAGGAGACCCGAGAATACGCGGTCAGTTCCTACAATTTACATTCGTCCCGTGCGAGGTGTTTGTGTCTCTTACGGGGTCGTTTGGGGGCTGGTTTGAGTTTTCACCCTTTGACGGCTTATTTTTAAGTCTAAGTGTGATTTTTAAAAATTATCTCAAACCGGGAGATCCGAGACTACGCGGTCAGTTCCTACAAGTTACATTGGTCCCGTGCAAGGTGTTCGTGCCTCTTAGAGGGTAGTTTGGGGGCTTGTTTGGGTTTTCACCCTTTAACGGCTTATTTTTAAGTCTAAGTGTGATTTTTGCAAATTATCGTCATATTCTCAAATCGGGGGACTCTGGACTACGCGTTCAGTTCCTACAAGTTACATTGGTCTCGTGCGACATGATCGTGCCTCCTACGGGATTGTTTGGGGCGGGTTTGGGTTTTCACCCTTTAACGTCTTGTTTTTAAGTCTAAGTGTGATTTTTGCAAATTATCTTCATATTCTCAAATCGGGAGACCCGGTACTACGCGATCCATTCCTACAAGTAACATTGGTCCCGTGCGACGTGTTCGTGCCTCCTACGGGGTCGTTTGGGGGCTAGTTTAGTTTTTCACCATTTCATAGCTTGTTTTTTAGTTTAAGTGTGATTTTTGCAAATTATCGTCATATTCTCAAATCGAGAGACCCGGGACTACGCAGTCAGTTCCTACAAGTTACATTGGTCCCGTGCAACGTGTTCGTGCCTCCTATGAGGTCGTTTGGGGGCTGGTTTTGGTTTTCACCTTTTGACGACTTATTTTTAAGTCTAAGTGTGATTTTTGCAAATTATCGTCTTATTCTCAATTCGAGAGACCCGAGAAGACGCGGTCAGTTCCTACAAGTTACATTGGTCCCGTTCGAGGTGTTCGTGCCTCCCACGGTGTCGTTTGGGGGCTGGTTTAGGTTTTAACCCTTTGACGGCCTATTTTTTAGTCTAAGTGTGAGTTTTGCAAATTATCTCAAATCGGGAGATCCAGGACTACGCGGTCAGTTCCTACAAGTTACATTGGTCCCGTGCGAAGTGTTCGAGCCTCTTACGGGGTCGTTTGGGGGCTGGTTTCAGTTTTCACCCTTTGACGGCTTGTTTTTAAGTCTAAGTGTGATTTTTGTAAATTATCATCATGTTCTCAAAACCGGGAGACACGTTCAGTTCCTACAAATTACATTGATCCCGTGTGAGGTGTTCGTGCCTCCTTCGGGGTCGTTTGGGGGCTAGTTTGGGGTTTCACACTTTAACGTCTTATTTTTTAGTCTAAGTGTGTTTTTTTCAAATTATCCTCATATTCTCAAACCGAGAGATTCGGGGCTACGCGGTCAGTTCCTACAAGTTACATTGGTCTCGTGCGACATGTCCGTGCCTCCTACGGGGTCGTTTGGGGCTGGTTTGGGTTTTCACCCTTTAACGACTTGTTTTTAAGTCTAACTGTGATTTTTGCAAATTATCGTCATAGTCTCAAACCGAGAGACCCGAGACTACGCGGTCAGTTCCTACAAGTTACATTGGTCTCGTGCAACGTGTTCGTGCCTCTTATGGGGTCGTTTGGTAGCTGGTTTGGGTTTTCGCCCTTTAACGACTTATTTTTAATTCTAAGTGTGAGTTTTGCAAATTATCATCATAGTATCAAACCGGGAGACCCGAGACTACGAGGTCAGTTCCTACAAGTTACATTGGTCCCGTGCGAGGTGTCCGTGCCTCCTACGGGGTCGTTTGGGGATTGGTTTGGGTTTTCACCCTTTGACGACTTATTTTTATGTCCAAGTGTGATTTTTGCAAATTATAGTTATATTCTCAAACCGGGAGGCCCGAGACTACGCGGTCAGTTCTTACAAGTTACATTGGTCCCGTGCGAGGTGTCCGTGCCTCCTACAGGGTCGTTTGGGGGTTGGTTTGGGTTTTAACCCTTTGACGGCTTATTTTTTAGTCTTAGTGTGACTTTTGCAAATTATCTCACACTGGGAGATCCGGGACTACGCGGTCAGTTCTTACAAGTTACATTGGTCCCGTGCGACGTGTTCGTGCCTCTTACGGGGTCGTTTGGCGGCTGGTTTGGGTTTTCACCCTTTGACGGCTTATTTTTAAGTTAAAGTGTGATTTTTGTAAATTATCGTCATATTCTTAAAATCGGGATACAAGTTCAGTTCCTACAAGTTACATTGGTCCCGTGCGAGGTGTTCATGCCTCTTTCGGGATCGTTTTGGGGCTGGTTTGGGGTTCACACTTTAACGTCTTATTTTTTAGTCTAAGTGTGATTTTTGCAAATTATCCTCTTCTTCTCAAATCGGGAGACTCGGGACTACGCAATCAGTTCCTATAAGTTACATTGGTCCCGTGCGACATGTTCGTGCCTCCTACGGGGTCGTTTGGGAGCTGGTTTGGGTTTTCATCCTTTAACGGCTTTTTTTTAAGTCTAAGTGTGATTTTTGTAAATTATCTTCATATTCTCAAACCGGGAGACCCGGCACTATGTGGTCAGTTCCTAATAGTTACATTGGTCTCGTGCTACGTGTTCATGCCTCCTATGAGGTCGTTTGGGGGCTGGTTTGGGTTCTCACCCTTTCATGGCTTGTTTTTAAGTCTAAGTGTGATTTTTGCAAATTATCATCGTATTCTCAAACTGGGAGACCCGTGACTACGCAGTCAGTTCCTACAAGTTACGTTGGTCCCGTGCGAGGTGTCCGTGCGTCCTACGGGGTCGTTTGGGGGATGGTTTGGGTTTTCACCCTTTGACGGCTTGTTTTCAAGTCTAAGTTTGATTTTTGCAAAATATCGCCATATTATCAATTCGAGAGATCCGAGATTACGCGATCAGCTCCTAAAAGTTACATTGGTCCCCTGCGAGGTGTTCATGCCTTCTACGGTGTCGTTTGGTGGCTAGTTTGGGTTTTTAGCCTTTGAGAACTTGTTTTTAATTCTATGTGTGATTTTTGCAAAGTATCATCATATTCCCAAATCGGGAGACTCGGGACTACGCGGTCAGTTCCTACAAGTTACATTGGTCCCATACGACGTGTTCATGCCTCCTACGGGATCGTTTGGGGGATGGTGTAGGTTTTCACCCTTTAATGACTTATTTTTAAGTCTATGTATGATTTTTGCAAACTATCGTCATATTCTCAAACCGGGAGACCCGAGACTTCGCGGTCAGTTCGTACAAGTTACATTGGTCCCATGCGAGGTGTTCGTGCTTCCTACGGGCTCGTTTGGGGGCTGGTTTGGGTTTTAACCCTTTGACGGCTTGATTTTAAGTTTAAGTGTGATTTTTGCAAATTATCTCAAACCGGGAGATCCGGGACTACGCGGTCAGTTCCTACAAGTTACATTGGTCTCGTGCGAGGTGTTCGTGCCTCTTACGGGGTCGTTTGGGGGTTGGTTTGGGTTTTCACCCTTTAACTACTTGTTTTTAAGTCTAAGGGTGATTTTTGAAAATTATTGTCAAATTCTCAAAGCGAGAGACTTGGTACTACGCGGCCAGTTCCTACAAGTTACATTGGTCTCGTGTGACGTATGCGTGCCTCTTACGGGGTCGTTTGGGGGTTGGGTTGGTTTTTCACCCTTTAACGGCTTGTTTTTAGGTATAAGTGTGATTTTTGTAAATTATCGTCATGTTCATAAAACCGGGAGACGCGTTCAGTTCCTACAAGGTACATTGGTCCTGTGCGAGGTCGTCGTGCCTCCTTCGTGGTCGTTTGGGGGTTGGTTTGGGGTTCACACTTTAACGTCTTTTTTTTAAATCTAAGTGTGATTTTTGCAAATTATCGTCTTCTTCTCAAATCGAGAGACTCGGGACTACGCAGTCAGTTATTACAAGTTACATTGGTCCCGTGCGACATGTTCCTGCCTCCTACGGGGTCGTTTGGGAGCAGGTTTGGGTTTTCACCCTTTAACGGCTTGTTTTTAAGTCTAAGGGTGATTTTTACAAATTATCTTCATATTCTAAAACCGGGAGACCCGGGACTACGTGGTCAGTTCCTACTAGTTACATTGGTCCCATACGACGTGTTCGTGCCTCCTACGGGGTCAATCGGGGGATGATTTTGGTTCTCACCCTTTCACGACTTATTTTTAAGTCTAAGTATGTTTTTGCAAATTATCGTCATATTCTCAAACCGGGAGACCCTGGACTACGTAGTCAGTTCCTAAAAGTTACATTGGTCCCGTGCATGGTGTCCGTGCCTCCTAGAGGGTCGTTTAGGTTTTCACCCTTTGACGGCTTGTTTTTAAGTCTAAGTTTGATTTTTGCAAATTATCAGCATATTATCAATTCGAGAGATCCGGGACTACGCGGTGAGTTCCTACAAGTTACATTGATCCCGTGCGAGGTGTTCGTGCCTCCTACGGGGTCGTTTGGGGGTTGGTTTGGGTTTTCACCCTTTGATGACTTGTTTTTAAATCTAAGTGTGATTTTCGCAAATTATCATCATATTCTCAAACCGGGAGACTCGGGACTACGCGGTGAGTGCCTACAAGTTAGTCCCATACGACGTGTTCGTGCCTCCTACGGGGACGTTTGGGGGCTGGTTTTGGTTTTCACCCTTTAACGACTTATTTTTAAATCTATGTGTAACTTTTGCAAATTATTATCATATTCTCATAGTGGGAGACCCGAGACTACGCGGTCAGTTCCTACAAGTTACATTGGTCCCGTGCGAGGTGTTCGTGCCTCCTACGGGGTCGTATGGGGTCTGGTTTGGGTTTTCACCCTTTGACGACTTGTTTTTAATTCTATGTGTGATTTTCGCAAATTATCATTATATTCTCAAACCGGGAGACTCGGGACTACGCGGTCAGTTCCTACTAGTTACATTTGTCACATACGACGTGTTCGTGCCTCCTACGGGGTCGTTTGGAGGCTAGTTTCGGTTTTCACCATTTGACGACATATTATTAAGTATAAGTGTGATTTTTGCAAATTATCGTCATACTCTCAAACCAGGAGACCCGAGACTACGTAGTCAGTTCCTATAAGTTACATTGGTCCCGTGCGAGGGGGGGTTGGTTTGGGTTTTCACCATTTGACGACTTATTTTTAAGTCTAAGTGAGATTTTTGCAAATTATTGTCATATTCTCAAATCGAGAGATCCGGTACTACGCGATCAGTTCCTACAAGTAAATTTTGTCCCGTGCGAGGTGTTCGTGCCTCCTACGGGGTCGTTTGGGGGCGAGTTTGGGTTTTCACCCTTTAACGGCTTGTTTTTAAGTCTAAGTGTGATTTTTGCAAATTATTGTCATATTCTCAAACCAGGAGATCCGGGATAACGCGGTCAGTTCCTACAAGTTACATTGGTCCCGTGCGATGTATTCGTGCCTCTTACGGTATCGTTTCGGGCCTAGTTTGTGTTTTCACCCATTGACTGATTGCTTTTAAGTATAAGTGTGATATTTGTAAATTATCGTCATATTCTTAAAACTGGGAGACGCGTTGAGTTCCTACAAGTTACATTGGTCCCGTGCGAGGTGTTCGTGCCTCCTTCGGGGTCGTTTGGGGGCTGGTTTGGGGTACACACTTTAACGTCTTGTTTTTAAGTCTAAGTGTGATTTTTTCAAATTATCGTCTTCTTCTCAAATCGGGAGACTCGGGACTACGCGGTCTGTTCCTATAAGTTACATTGGTCCTATGCGACATGTTCGTGCCTCCATTGGGGTCATTTGGGAGCTGGTTTGGGTCTTCACCCTTTAACGGCTTGTTGTTAAGCCTAAGTGTGATTTTTGCAAATTATCTTCATATTCTCAAACCCGGAGACCCGGGACTACGTGGTCAGCTCCTAATAGTTACATTGGTCCCGTCCGACGTTTTCGTGCCTCCTACGGGGTCGTTTGGCGGCTGGTTTGGGTTCTCACACTTTCACGACTTATTTTTAAGCCTAAGTGTATTTTTGCAAATTATCATTATATTCTCAAACCGAGAGACCCGGGACTATGCAGACAGTTCCTACAATTTACGTTGGTCCCGTGCGAGGTGTACGTGCCCCCTACGGGGTCGTTTGGGGGATGGTTTGGGTTTTCACCCTTTGACGGCTTGGTTTTTAGTCTAAGTTTGATTTTTGCAAATTATCATCATATTATCAATTCGAGAGATCCGGGACTACGCGGTCCGTTCCAACAAGTTACATTGGTCCCGTGCGAGGTGTTCGTGCCTCCAAAGGGGTCGTTTGGGGGCTGGTTTGGATTTTCACACTTTGATGACTTGTTTTTAATTCTAAGTGTGATTTTCATAAATTATCATCTTATTCTCAAACTGAGAGATTCGGGACTACGCGGTCAGTTCCTACAAGTTATATTGGTCCCATACGACGTGATCGTGGCTCCTACGGGGTCGTTTTGGGGCTGGTTTAGGTTTTCACCCTTTAATGACTTATTTTTAAGTCTAAGTGTTATTTTTTCAAATTATCGTCATATTCTCAAACCGGGAGACCCGAGACTACGTGGTCAGTTCCTACAAGTTACATTGGTCCCGTGCGAGGTGTCCGTGCCTCCTACGGGGTCGTTTGGGGGCTGGTTTGGGTTTTAAGCTTTTGACAGCTTATTTTTAAGTCAAAGTGTGATTTTCGCAAATTATCTCAAATTTGGAGATTCGGGACTACGCGTTCCGTTCCTACAAGTTACATTGGTCCCGTGCGAGGTGTTCGTCCCTCTTACGGGGTCGTTTGGGCGAGGGTTTGGGTTTTCACCCTTTAGCGGCTTGTTTTTAAGTCTAAGTGTGATTTTTGCAAATTAACGTCATATTCTCAAACCGAGAGACCTGGGACTACGCGGTCAGTTCCTATAAGTTACATTGGTCCCGTGCGACGTGTTCGTGCCTCTTACGGGGTCGTTTGGGGGCTGGTTTGGGTTTTCACCCTTTGACGACTTGATTTTAAGTCTAAGTATGATTTTTGTAAATTACCGCCATATACTTAAAACCGGGAGATGCGTTCAGTTCCTACAAGTTACATTGGTCCCGTGCGAGGTGTTCGTGCCTCCTTCGGGGTCGTTTGGGGGCTGGTTTGGGGTTCACACTTTAACGTCTTGTTTTTAAGTCTAAGTGTGATTTTTGCAAATTACCATCTTCTTCTCAAATCGGGAGACTCGGGACTATGCGGTCAGTTCCAAAAAGTTACATTGGTCCCGTGCGACATATTCGTGCCTCCTACGGGGTCGTTTGGGAGCTGGTTTGGGTTTTCATCCTTTAACGGCTTTTTTTTAAGTCTAAGTGTGATTTTTGTAAATTATCTTCATATTCTCAAACCGGGAGACCCGAGACTACGTGGTTAGTTCCTACTAGTTACATTGGTCCCGTGCGACGTGTTCGTGCCTCCTACGGGGTTGTTGGGGGCTGGTTTGGGTTCTCACCCTTTCACGGCTTGTTTAAGTCTAATTGTGATTTTTGCAAGTTATCATCATATTCTCAAACCGGGAGACCCGGGACTACGCAGTCAGTTCTTACAAGTTATGTTGGTCCCGTGCGACGTGTTCGTGCCTCCTACGGGGTCGTTTGGGGGTTGGTTTGGGTTCTCACCCTTTCACGGCTTGTTTTTAAGTCTAAGTGTGATTTTTCAAAATTATCATCATATTCTCGAACCGGGAGACCCGGGACTACGCTGTCAGTTCCTACAAGTTACGTTGGTCCGTGCGAGGTGTCCGTGCCTCCTACGGGGTCGTTTGGGGGAAGGTTTGGGTTTTCACCCTTTCACGGCTTGTTTTTAAGTCTAAGTTTGATTTTTGCAAATTATTGTCATACTATCAATTCGAGAGATCCGGGACTACGCGATCAGTTCCAACAAGTTACATTGGTCCCGTGCGAGGTGTTCGTGCCTTCTACGGGGTCGTTTGGGGGGTGGTTTGGGTTTTTCACCCTTTGACGACTTGTTTTTAATTCTAAGTGTGATTTTGGCAAATTATCATCATATTCTCAAATCGGGAAACTTGGGACTACGCGGTCAGTTCCTACAAGTAACATTGGTCCCATACGACGTGTTCGTGCCTCCTACGGGGTCGTTTGGGGGCTGGTTTCGATTTTCACCCTTTAACGACTTATTTTTAAGTCTAAGTGTGATTTTTGCAAATTATTGTCATATTCTCAAACCGGGAGACCAGAGACTACGCAGTCAGTTCCTATAAGTTACATTAGTCCCGTGCGAGGTGTCCGTACCTCCTACGGGGTCGTTTGGGGGCTGGTTTGGGTTTTAACCCTTTGACGGCTTATTTTTAAGTCTAAGTGTATTTTTGCAAATTATCTCAAACCGGGAGTTTCAGGACTACGCGGTTAGTTTCTACAAGTTATATTGGTCCCGTGCGAGTTGTTCATGCCTCTTACAGGGTCGTTTGGGGGCTGGTTTGGTTTTCACCCTTTAACGGCTTATTTTTAGTCTAAGGTGTGATTTTTAAAAATTATCATCATATTCTCCAACCGAGATACCTTGGACTACGCGGCCAGTTCCTACAAGTTACAGTGGTCCCGTGCGACGTGTTCCTGCCTCTTACGGTGTCGTTTGGGGGCTGGTTTGGGTTTTCACCCTTTCACAGCTTGTTTTTAAGTCTAAGTGTGATTTTTATAGATTATCATCAAATTCTTAAAGTCGGGAGACGCGTTCAGTTCCTACAAGTTACATTGGTCCCGTGCGAGGTGTCCATGCCTCCTTCGCGATCGTTTGGCTGCTGGTTTGGGGTTCACACTTTAACGGCTTGTTTTTAAATCTAAGTGTGATTTTTGCAAATTATCATCTTCTTCTCAAATCGGGAGACCCGGGACTACGCGGTTAGTTCCTACAAGTTACATTGGACCCGTACGACATGTTCGTGCCTCCTACGGGGTTGTTTGGGAGCTGATTTGGGTCTCACCCTTTAACGGCTTGTTTTTAAGTCTAAGGGTGATTTTTGCAAATTATCTTCATATTCTCAAACCGGGAGACCCGGGACTACGTGGTCAGTTCCTACTAGTTACATTGGTCCCGTGTGACGTGTTCGTGCCTCCTACGGGGTCGTTTGGGTGGTAGTTTGGTTTCTCACCCTTTCACGGCTTGTTTTTAAGTCTAAGTGTGATTTTTGCAAATTTTCGTCATATTCTCAAACTGAGAGACCCTGGACTACGCAGTCAGTTCCTTCAAGTTACATTGGTCCCGTGCGAGTTGTCCGTGCCTCCTACGGGGTCGTTTGGGTGCTAGTTTGGGTTTTCACCCTTTAACAACTTGTTTTTAATTCTAAGGGTAATTTTCGCAAATTATCATCATATTCTCAAACCGGGAGACTCGGGACTACGCGGTCAGTTCCTACAAGTTACATTGGTCCCATACGACGTGTTCGTGCCTCCTACGGGGTCGTTTGGGGGCTAGTATAGGTTTTCACCCTTTGACGACTTATTTTTAAGTCTTAAGTGTGATTTTTGCAAATTATCGTCATACTCTCAAACCGGGAGACCCGAGACTATGCGGTCAGTTCCTACAAGTTACATTGGTCCCGTGCGAGGGGGGGCTGATTTGCGTTTTCACCATTTGACGACTTATTTTTAAGTCTAAGTGTGATTTTTGCAAATTATCGTCATATTCTCAAATCGGGAGATCCGGGATTACGCGGTCAGTTCCAACAAGTAACATTGGTCCCGTGCGAGGTGTTCGTGCCTCCTACGGGGTCGTTTTGGGGCTAGTTTGAGTTTTCACCCCTGAACGGCTAGTTTGTAAGTCTAAGGATTATTTTTGCAAATTATCATCATATTCTCAAGCCAGGAGACCCGGGATAATGCGGTCAGTTCCTAAAAGTTACATTGGTCCGGTGCGATGTATTCCTGCCTCTTACGGGATCGTTTGGGTGCTGGCTGGGGTTTTCACCCATTGACGGATTGTATTTATGTCTAAGTGTGATTTTTGTAAATTATTGTCATATTCTTAAAACCGGGAGACGCATTCAGTTCCTACAAGTTGCATTTGTCCCGTGCGAGGTGTTCGTGCCTCCTTCGGGGTAATTTGGGGTCTGGTTTGGGGTTCACACTTTAACGTCTTGTTTTTAAGTCTAAGTGTAACTTTTGCAAATTATCATCTTCTTCTAAAATCGGGAGACTCGGGACTACGCGGTCAGTTCCTACAAGTTACATTGGTCCCGTGCGACATGTCCGTGCCTCCTATGGGGTCGTTTGGGAGCTGGTTTGGGTTTTCATCCTCTAACGGCTTGATTTTAAGTCTAAGGGTGATTTTTGCAAATTATCTTCATATTCTCAAACCGGGAGACCCTGGACTACGTGGTCAGTTCTTACTAGTTACATTGGTCACGTGCGACGTGTTCGTGCCTCCTACGGGGTCGTTTGGGGGCTGGTTTGGGTTCTCACCCTTTCACGGCTTGTCTTTAAGTCTAAGTGTGATTTTTGAAAATTATCGTCATATTCACAAATCGGGAGACCCGGGACTACGCGATCAGTTCCTACAAGTTACATTGGTCCCGTGCGACGTGTGCTTGCCTCCTACAGGGTCGTTTGGGGGCTGGTTTGGGTTTTCACCCTTTCACGGCTTGTTTTTAAGTCTAAGTGTGATTTTTGCAAATTATCATCATATTCACAAACCGGGAGACCCAGGACTGCGCATTCAGTTCCTACAAGTTACGTTGGTCCCGTGCGAGGTGTTCGTGCCTCCTACGGGATCGTTTGTGGGCGGGTTTGGGTTTTCACCTAGGGACGGCTTGTTTTTAAGTCTAAGTATGATTTTTGCAAATTATCATCATATTCTCAAACCGGGAGACTCGAGACTATGCGATCAGTTCCTACAAGCTACATTGGTCCCGTGCGAGGTGTTCGTGCCTCCTACGGTGTCGTTTGGGGGTGGTTTGGGTTCTCACCCTTTCACGAATTATTTTTAAGTTTAAGTGTGATTTTTGCAAATTATCATCATATTCTCAAACCGGGAAACCCGGGACTACGCAGTCAGTCCCTAAAAGTTGCGTTGGTCCCGTGCGAGGTGTCCGTGCCTCCTACGGGGTCGTTTGGGAGCTGGTTTGGGTTTTCACCCTTAGACGGCTTGTTTTTAAGTTTAAGTGTGATTTTTGCAAATTATCGTCATATTCTCAAACCGTGATACCCGGGACCACGCGGTGAGTTCCTACAAGTTAGATTGGTCCCGTGCGATGTGTTCCTGCCTCCTACGGGGTCGTTTGGGGGCTTGTTTTGGTTGTCACCCTTTGACGGCTTGTCTTTAAGTCTAAGTGTGATTTTTATAAATTATCGTCATATTTTCAAACCGGGATACCCGGGACTACGCGGCCAGTTCTTACAAGTAGCATTGGTCCCGTGCGACGTGTTCCTACCTCCTACAGGGTCGTTTGGGGGTTGGTTTAGGTTTTCACCCTTTGACGACTTATTTTTAAGTCTAAGTGTAATTTTTACAAATTATCTTCATATTCTCAAACCGGGAGACCCGGGACTACACGGTTAGTTCCTACAAGTTACATTGGTCCCGTGCGCGGTGTTCGTGCCTCCTACGGGGTCGTTTGGGGGCTGGTTTGGGTTTTTACCATTTAACGACTTATTTTTAAGTCTAAGTGTGATTTTTGCAAATCATCATCATATTCTAAAATCAGGAGACCCGGGACTACGCAGTCATTTCCTACAAGTAACATTGGTCGCGCGCGACGAGTCCGTGCCTCCTGCGGGGTCGTTTGGGGGTTGGTTTGGATTTCCACCCTTTAACGGCTTATTTTTAAGTCTAAGTGTGATTTCTACAAATTATCGTCATATTCTCAAATCGGGAGACCCGGTACTACATGGTCAGTTCCTACAAGTTATATTTGTCCCGTGCGCGGTGTTCTTGCCTCCTACGGGGTCGTTTGGGGCTGGTTTGGGTTTTCACCATTTGACGACTAATTTTTAAGTCTAAGTGTGATTTTTGCAAATTATCATCATATTCTCAAATCGGGAGACCCGAGACTATGCTATCAGTTACTACAAGTTACATTGGTCCCGTGCGACGTGTTCGTACCTCCTACGGGATCATTTGGGCGATGGTTTGGGTTTTTAGCCTTTAACGGCTTATTTTTAAGTCTACGTGTGATTTTTGCTAATGATCTTCATATTCTCAAACCGAGAGACCCAGGACAACGCGGCCAGTTCCTACAAGTTACATTGGTCCCGTGCGAGGTGTTCGTGCTTCCTACGGGGTCGTTTGGGAGCTGGTTTGGGTTTTCACCCTTTAACGACTTATTTTTAAGTGTAAATGTGATTTTTGCAAATTATCATCATATTCTCAAACGGAGAGACCCAGGACTATGCGGTCAGTTCCTACAAGTTACTTTGGTCCCGTGCGAGGTGTTCGTGCCTCCTATGGGGTCGTTTTGGGGTTGGTTTGGATTTTAACCCTTTAATGCCTTATTTTTAAGTCTAAGTGTGATTTTTGCAAATTTTCATATTCTCAAACCGAGAGACCCGGGACTACGCGGTCAGTTCCTACAAGTTACATTGGTCCCGTGCGAGGTGTTCGTCCCTCTTACAAGGTCGTTTGAGGGCTGATTTGGGTTTTCACCCTTTAACGGCTTGTTTTTAAGTCTACGTGTATTTTTTGCAAATTATCATCATATTCTCAAACCAGGAGACCCAAGACTTTGCGATCAGTTCCTACAAGTTACATTGGTCCCGTGTGATGTGTTCGTGCCTCCTACAGGGTCGTTTGGGGGCTGGTTTCGGTTTTCACCCTTTAACGGCTTATTTTTAGGTCTAAGTGTAATTTTTACAAATTATCATCATATTGTCAAACCGGGAGACCCGGGACTACGCGGTGAGTTCCTACAAGTTATATTGGTCCCGTGCGACGTGTTCGGGCCTCCTACTGGGTCGTTTGGGGGCTGGTTTGGGTTTTCACCCTGTAACGGCTTGTTTTTAAGTTTAAGTGTGATTTTTGTAAATTATCATCATATTCTCAAATCGAGAGACCCGGGACTACACGGTCAATTCCTACAAGTTACATTAGTCCCGTGCGAGGTGTTTGTGCCACCTACGGGGTCGTTTGGGGGCTCGTTTGGGTTTTGACCCTTTAACGACTTATTTTTAAGTATAAGTGTGATTTTTGTTAATTATTATCATATTCTCAAATCGGGAGACCCGGTACTATGCGGTCAGTTCTTACAAGTTATATTGGTCCCGTGCGAGGTGTTCGTGCCTCCTACGGGGACGTTTGGGGCTGGTTTGGGTTTTCACCCTTTAATGGCTTGTTTTTAAGTCTAAGTGTGATTTTTGTAAATTATCGTCATATTCTCAAACCAGGAGACTCGTGACTACGCGGTCAGTTCCTACATGTTATATTGGTCCCGTGCAAGGTGTCCGTGCCTCCTACGGGGTCATTTGGGGGCTGGTTTGGGTTTTCACCCTTTAACAGGTTGTGTTTTAAGTCTAAGTGTAAATTTTTTCAAATTATCGTCGTATTCTCAAACTGAGATACCCTAGACTATGCGGTCAGTTCCTACAAGTTACATTGGTCCCGTGTAAGGTTTTCGTGCCTCTTACGGGGCCGTTTGGGGACTGGTTTGAGTTTTCACCCTTTAACGGTCTGTTTTTATGTTTAATTGTTGTTTTTATAAATTATTGTCAGATTCTCAAACCGGGAGACCCGGGACTACGCGGTCAGTTCCTACAAGTTACATTGGACCCGTGCGAGGTGTTTGTGCCTCCTACGGGGACGTTGGCGGCTGGTTTGGGTTTTCACCCTTCAACGACTTGTTTTTAAGTCTGAGTGTTAATTTTTGCAAATTCTCGTCATATTCTCAAACTGGGAGACCCGCGACTATGCGGTCAGTTCGTACAAGTTACATTGGTCTCGTGTGAGGTGTTCGTGCCTCTTACGAGACCGTTTAGGGGCTGGTTTGGGTCTTCACCCGCAAACGGCTTATTTTCAAGCCTAATCTATGTATTTTAAAATTATCATCATATTCTAAAACCGGGAGACCCGGGACTACGCTGTCAGTTCCTATATGTTACATTGGTCCCGTGCGAGGTGTTCGTGCCTCTTATAGGGCCGTTTGGGGATTTCTTCGGGCTTTCACCCTCAAACAACTTGTTTTTAATATTTGAAATAAACAACATGAAAGAATCCAAATGATGCTAATATTTTAGTTGAATATGTGAATTGACAAAAGTAATGCAAAAGCACTGATCGTCTCTATAGCTCAATGACCACGTGCATTCCAGTTCGATCCCTCTCATCACAAATGTCACTTACGCCTTCCAGATTCTGAAAATATAAAAGATAGAAATCAACAATAACAAGTGAGAATTGTATCAACAAAATAGAGAAGTACGAATATGATTATCAACAAAATTCAAGTTAGAAGACAAAACAGAATCTTAGAGAGAATGACCTCAACTTGAATAAAGATTAACAATAGTTATGTTTGTATGTGTATCTTTTATTTCACTACTTGAACTAACAGTAAGTTAAAATGTTTCTTACATAAGAAATAATATAGTATAGAAAGTCTATATGTTTGAATCTATATACGTAGAGGCTAGTCAATGAAAGGTGGTCACTAGGTTCTCGATGTAAAAATATATATATTACACTACGTAGTAAAACAAATACTTGAAAATTTGGGTGGGCCACATGCCCTACTCCAACATAGATCAAATTAAGCGACATGGACACACACACGCGCGCGCGCGCATAAATAGGCTGAATATGTTGCGCAACTTACAGTTCCATATATGGAATTTGCAATTGCCCATACGCTGCATCGAGCATTCAATGATGCGTGGATACCAGCGTTGGTAATTGTTAAATTCTGCTGCTCTATGACTTCATGTATTTCATACAGTGTATATATATAACATATATCTGTTATAATTTGTTTATATATTCATACAGGTGCGACGATGCATATATATACAATGTATAAAATGCATATATAGAAGAAAACATGTGCAACGGTAACAATTCCAGCACGTGATTCAGAATCTGAACAAACAATAGTGTGAAGACTGAAGTTTTGAATACCTCTTGCACATTTGTCCATGATAAAGACTCAAATATTGAATACTTGCTGCACATAATCTGAACAAACAGGGATAATCTCCTCCAACTTGTCCATGATAAAGACTCAAAAATTGAATACCTCTTGCACATAATTTTTTTGCAAATTAAAGAAACCAAGTTAGCTTAGATACTTCATATTCCAATAAAAATAATATACATTATAGGTACGAGAGAAATCATAGTAGTCATTCTAAGAGTCAAGGAATGAAAAAAATAACAGAAAAAAACAAGTGTTATCGAATGCCACAAGCAAAACAAGTAGGAAGGACTTCCTCAGCTAATCAATCTCCCCTGCGCAATTTGTAGGAACGAAAAAAAGTCGAATGGTGTCTAATAAATCTCCCCCTTTTATGCAATTTCTCACAATATTACTCAATAATTTCCAAATTACAGTTCTTGGGCTAAAAATAAAAAGGACCATAGAAAATATAAGTTCCTTTTTGATCATGTTTAAAATTTTCACAGAACTCTTTCGTTGGCATATACACACAAACGCACAAAGAAACCACACAACAACCATGAAAAAAAGTTAACTAAGTCTATATGTTGACTACCAAATGAAGCATGTAGACATTTCCATCCACCTTGGTCTAGCCTAATTGATCATTTCCCTTTCTGATATTAACCTTATTACATAGAACTACCCATAAACGTTTAATATATATATATATATATATATATATATATATATATATATATATATATATATATATATATATATATATATATATATATATATACACACATAAACTATATCTAATATAGATGTGTAATAAACATCAATTTGCAATAAAACTCAAGAAATTGTTAAAATCATATCACCCAGGACAAAATACATTAAACCAGGACAAAATACATGATTGAGCGGCTGGACGGCTTTAATGTACCTTAGCCAAATAAAGCCAATAAATCCAGAAAATATCCAAAAACCTTAGCCAAATAGTTACCCTACTAAAATTATTGGAATCCTAGCATAAATTATTCAAATCTTAGCAACAATTGAATCTTTGCAGCCATGAATTTCTATTACAAAAGAAAAACCCTATCAGTCATAATAGCTACATGGACTTAAATGGGTCCAGTAAATTGAAAAGATTTTGGCAAAGATATAGAAAAGAAGATCATTGCAAGAAGAAATTGTAATGGAGAAATTAGGAATGGAAAAAAAAATACCATCCTGAAAAAAAGAAGATGAACGATCGAAGAAAAGAACCTCCACCACTGAATCGCCTCAGGTCACCACTGAACCGCCACAAAATAGCTTGAATAGTTGCTTAAAATTGCCCTGATGAAAAAGATCTAAAATGTGTTTAAAAGGTAATACGGCCATGACCTAGCTCCATTTATGTAAGAGGCCGTGACATCCCTCTACATCCCAAACAAAAGAACAAAGACTACCTACAATGACACTGCAGAATTTCGGTAGACAGAGCGACTGGACAGACCGGCTGGAGCTGGTAAGCGGGTGAGGGGAGAGAGAGTGTGGCCTTGCCGCAGTAGAGAGAGAGCGGCTGGACGGAGCGGATAAAGCCAATAAACGGGTGAGGGGAGGGAGAGAGTCGGGGAGCGGGAGATTGAAAGACGAGAGAGGAAAGAGAAGAGGGAAACTAAACATAATAATTTTTTTAGGGTCTTTTATATTTTAATCAAGGGTACTCAATTTTGGCACACTTTAAAATAGTGCCAAATTTTGGCACTGTTTTAAAGTGTGCCAATTTGTCCTTAAACCGTGCCAGAATCTGGCACTATTTAAAATTGTGCCAAATTTTTAACATCAAGGTGTGCCAAATTGTTATTTTTGGTGTTGTGATATGTGGGTCAATGTGTGTGTGTGTGTGTGTGTGTGTGTGTGTGTGTTGGGGTCGGTGTGTATGAGGGGGAGCTCAAGATGCCCATCATAGGGAACTATAGGTAGTTACTCACTTTATTTTTATATTGTATTTATATTTATGCTTATATATATATATATATTTTATTATATTTTATAACTTAAATAAAACTGACACTTACTATATTTTTGGTTTGTATTTGTTTGACAGGAACAATTCGGCCTTCCCCCACATGTCCACGACTCCACGTTAGAATAACTGAGAGATCAATACAAGACATGGAAGAGAAACATGCGGGCAAGGTACTTTGGGCACAATCGGGAGTTCATATTAAGGGTTCGTGGCACCCTACCATCAAAGGAGTAGATCTCATTAGGACAGTGGCAGCAGTTTGTTGAAATGAGATCGAGGAGCGGAATTTGACATCTCATCAATTGGGGAGGGACAACCGGGCGAAAAAGGTGTATGTGCACTACTCCGGGCGAACGTCTTATGCCAAGGTAGAGCACGGGATGGTAAGTTTTTGTTTTTCTTTAATTTAAGTTTTATGTTATTCTAATATAACATTACTTTGCGTTACTTACTAATTTTTCATTATTTCATTTCAGGAGATGGGGAGTGGCCCTAGGGGTAGGCCACATAGGCTCAATGCCTATGTGGCAAGTCGGACAAAGAAGGGCAAGGATAAGGAGTTTCTCCCGAGCATGGCAGCCACCATTGTAAGTTATAAAAATATCTTACAATTATTTTATTTTTTAATTACGTTTTAATTTTTTTATTAACTTAACTAATCGTTTACTTTTTGTCATTTCAGGAAAAACTTAAGGAAGTGCATGACAAGAAGCCCGATGCCAACAATGCATCTTTATCTACGGACGAACTAAGCCAAGTTCTCTGGGCAGATCAGAAGGGGAGGACTGTGGGTTGAGGTCTCAGGTGGGGAAGTCGAAGCTCACCAGGATTGAGACGAGCAACACCGGGTTGGATCGTAAGGTGGGCACCCATAACGATAAGTTAGAAAGGTTGAAGGCGACGGTCCTCGATATGTTCGAGTTCATGAAGCGTCAGTTGGGGTCCACCTCATTCAAGGGGAAGGAGGTAGATAGGACGCCACTGCTCCATCTCTCTCACCCTTATCGTCGATACGTACCCAATGGTCGCCATATGATCCATTTCCCATCATGACCCCCATCGAATGGCCTATGTATACAATGGGTTGGATGAGCATGTATTTGATAGACAACTTTGGTGGCACGCCGATATCTAGGACCCTAACACACACCTGGGTAGTGTGGTTCATGGACGTGCCATGCAAGATATAAAGGCAAAGGTTCTCATCACCCATATTGTTCCCGGAAGAGATAACGCACCTTTGTGGTTGGAACAACAATGCAGCGTTCGACGAATTAATGGACGTGTCAATTCATACGTATTATGGCCTACAGTCGTCCTCCGTCTTGCTCAAGACCCTAGTGTGTGACATATTTGTTTTGGATATTGAATATTGGATATTATTTGTATGTTTTTTATTTGGTTATGGACATTTGTTGGTTATGGTTATGGATATTCATATTCATTTGATTTGATTATTAAATATTGAATGTTGCTTCATATATATACTGTTTGGACATGTTTAATATACTGTAATAGGTGCAAATATATTGTTGGGTAGTGGCAATGGCCATATTGCCCGGCAGTGTTTTTTTAATTCTCCCTAGATTTGTCACTGACTATGACCGTGATAAGTCCGTGACAAATGAAAATTATCACGGACTTGTCATGGTCAAAGTTCGCGATAATTTTTTACTTATCACAGACTTGTCATGGACTTTGACCATGACAAGTTTTCCTTTGTCACAGACTTGTCGCGGCTAAAGTCCGTGACAAGTTCAATTCTCGTCATGGACTTTGACTGTGACAAGTTTGTGACAAATACCTTTGTCACCCCCAACTTGTTACGGTCTTTGACCTTGACAAGTTTGCCTTGTCACGATTTTTGACCATGACAAGGTGGCATTTTAGGTGTAGTGTAAACACCTATACATCCATAACACACTACAACAAAATTAAATAATTATCACAATAAAAAACCTTGACAATTTTAGGGTGACAAATTCATTTGTCACAGACGTGTCACGGTCAAAGTTTGTGACACGATTGTTACTTATCACAAACTTTGACCGTAACAAGTCCGTGATAAAGAAAACTTGTCACAGACTTTGACCGTGACATGTCTGGGACAATTACAAACTTGTCACAGACTTATCATGGTCAAAGTCCGTGATAATACTCAGCAACATTTAAAAAAAATATCCGGACAGGATGGCCACTACCACTGACCAGTAGTATATTTTAACCTATTACAACAAATATATATATGTATGTATATCAACCAATTCATTCATTCATAATATCCAGAGCCATACAACATTCCTTCAATCATTATATCAAACAATGAAAAATAAATAACATTCAATATTCAATACTCAAAGTTGTTGTTCATAATCATAATAAACAAATAATAATTAAATTATTACAAAAAGTTATTCATTCGTTATCACTTCGACGGAGGAAGGTAGGTCATACTATATAGGAATTGAGCCAACCCTTAATAGTACTAATGCCGCACTCCTCGGTCAATCGTAAAGGTTCATTCTCTTTTCCCACATAAACATTCGTGATGAGGATCCATGCCTCATGCAGTTGCAATGGATGGTTAGGCAATATAGTACCAGGACGCGCATCCAGGTCCCTTAACCCCCTAGCTATTCTAATGCCACCCCGTGTGTTTACTATATACATAACAGACCAACTAATAGTTAAAACTAGCCTTGGGATGGTGGGGTGGGTGCTAAGCACCCAAAAGTGTTTAAAGAAAACCCTAAATAGATAATTTTTAATTGTTAATTCTCGATAAAATTGGACTTATTTTCGTATTTGTTTGTTTTATAGGTCAAAATAATTTGCGGTGTTAAACGAGCTTAATTCAAGGTAATTGTTATAAATAAGTGGTCAAGTACATCAAATGTGGGAGTGATGTAGTTAAATGAGCCCAAACCTATCCTGAACCAAAGTCCGGACCTCCCATACCTAACCCCTATCTCGTAACCTTCACCTTAACCCATTCCCGAGCCCTGTGTGTTTAGTTTGCACCCTTTATTTTATTTTTATTTTTTATAAATTTTTACCTGAGTCGTTTTTAATTTTCAAGATTTATTTTATATTTTGTTTAGAATTTTGTATATATTTTTAAGATTTATTTATGTGTCCACTATTTTTATATTTAGGTGTAAGTTTTATTTTTATTTTTAGTTTTTAATTTTTATTTTATTTTTATTAAGATAGATTTATTTTTATCTTTTATTAGGAATTTAGTTTTCTAGTTTTATTAGGATATATATTTTTTTCTTTAGTTTTATGTTATGAAAATTTAAAATTTTAATTTTCATAGAATTTAATTTTTAGTTTTATTAATTAATTTTTCTTTTTTTAGTTAGATAGTTTTATTTTTTTAGGGTTCCAAACAAAACACACACACCCCCTAAAACACTCACGCATCCTACCCTAACCTACACACATCTCCTATCCTATACACTCCTAGACCTAAACACATACTCACACACACCCCTTACTTTACACCTCACCACAATCTAACACCCCCATCACCTCACTATTCATCATCTCCTACACCCTCTCTCTCTCTCTCTCTCTTCCATAACCAACACTCCCATGCCATAATTAAAACCCCTCTCACAGGCATATCGACCGAACCCCAGCAGCCTCAAACCACAACTCTGTTCCAACCCGACATCCCCTTACACCGTCCAGCCAACAAAACCCTCATCGAACTCCCCCATTTTGATACCCAATCAACCCCAGCTGCATTTCACCGGAAACCACCTCAAACCCGTCGGAGCCAAACCCATCTCCGGCAAGTCATTCGTGGAAACTCGCGACCTCCATAATCAGGCAAAACCCGATCATCAAACCCGTCTTCTTCCCGGACCTGATACCCGAACCCACTCCGGACACTGTCGCGACCATCCTTACCCAAAACCCATTATATTACCCACTAAACCTTTACCGATTTCCAACTAAACCGACCCGGAGCCACCAGCTCCATTCCCGGAGCTCTCCAACCCAAATTAATCCAAACATCAACCAATTTCCCATCTCAAACCCCTTACCCGATTCTATCAAATAAAGACCCAAAACCAAATAAATGCCACATGTGCTTTAAAATGGCTTTTGCCCCTTAATTCCCAATATACCCCCAATTACCTCATTCTCCCATTTAACACCCTCACGCAACACTTCTTCCACATGCACCTTTTAAAACTCCAAACAAAAAAGGGACATATACCAAATAGTCACTCAAACATTTTTTAATACTCATTTAGTCCAAGCCTTTTTATTTTGCCTCAAAAAGTCATTTGCCACATATTTTAGAAAGGGAGAGCCACTGGCGCGGACTTCTAAAAATAAGAGAATATTGAGTGCTTGAGGGACTAAATGAGTTAAACTAAAAATATGTGTCCTTTTTAAAAAAATATATATTTATAGTAGGGACTATTAAATAATTGACCCAACAAAAAACCATGTGCAAATTATATTTTTAACCCCCACTCATCACCTCACACCCCATGCACACATATGCTTAAATCTTTCTTAAATACCCTTGCCCCATTGGTACCACACTATAAAAGAAGAGAAGACCCATTAGGCTAAAAAATATAATTCTAGAGACCAGAAGGAGAGAAAGACTTTTGTAAATCGTAAAATAGTATTTTATTTTATTTTATTTTATTTTATTTCTTCTATTTTATTTTTTAGAGATTGGTGAGAGATCAAAGTGTATTGAGAGATTCAATTGAGTGTATATATTGATTTAAAAAAATTTGAAAGCTCAATTTGGATGGATGATGCTCAAGTTCAATGAATAATTAGAGTTCAATTTTACAAATCAATGAGACTTGTTTGAAGATTTGTTCTCTCGTCTCTTATACTTTATTTTTATGCCTTTAATTACTTGATTATTGTGTTTTATCTTAATGTTAGGCTAAATTCCCTTTCAGGGGTGGAATGAAACCTTATTTATGTTATTTTCATTAATTAGTTTGATTATTTGAAATTCCCTTTGAATGTTAATATTGATCACTCACCCTTCAATTTATGCAACGAGAGAGGGTAAATGATTTTTGAGAGAAAATCAAAATTCGATATATAATACCCATTTTAGAATCGAACTAGAGATAGGGGTTTCTCAAGTGTGGTATTATTCCTTGAATTTCTACTCTAAAATTTATTTTCTATGATTTATATGAATTTTGATGAATCGATCCTAGCGGTTGATTTATTAAAAGGAGTATAAATCTAATTTCTAGAGTTGTGGGGGTTTGAACTTAAATTTCTAAAAGGTTGGTATTAAAATTACATTTGTGAATACTAACTTGGTAGATTTCAAATGAGTAAATTAATTAATTAGGATAACTAGAATTTTTAGTGTAATCTCATTCCTTGCTTGTTCTCACATTTATTTCCTCACCTTAACTCTTATTTTTTTATTAGATTTTATTCATCATTTTTCATCACACTTTTTAGCATTTTTTTTTCTTCCTGTTTTATTTACGTGTTCTCCTTTAGTGTAATTCACATCATCACAAAAACGTTTTAATATTAAAAAAGCTAAAAAAAATAGAAAAAGAAAAAAGTCTAAAAAGAAATTAAATAAAAAAATGAATTACATTTTTCTTCTCTCATATGTTTCATCCTTAGATTAGAATTGACGTCCTTACTTACCTCTACACTCTAGTTTATTATATTTTTGTAGGTATTTGAAATTTTTGATTAACTTGGCTTCAATAAAGACATATGCAATAATCAAGTTATCAAATGGCGTCGTTACCGGTCGTTGGAGTTTGAAGCACTTGTGAAGATTTTAGTGTAGTTCATTTGTCATTTATTTTTCTTGTTATTTTTAGTACCATTTTCATTTTATTAGAAGGCTTGTATTAGGATTATATTATTTTGCTTGTATTGCGGTGCTTGGAGACACGTTTTTTTTCCATTTAAATTTGTAATAAAAAGAAGAAAAACGTGATAGGGAAATCGGACAAGGTAGAGAGAGGTCATCCAAAGGCAAGGATTTAGATGCCTCTCTACTTTGGGTCGGTAAAACTCCCACGGCCGACTGAGATAAGCCATATCTCACCTCAGTCGACTCAAATTGTTCATCACCCCACGCGTGTAAAAATCGTGGGAGGTACATTTCTCAAATCCTCGCGAATCCCCTACAAGAGAGTCAATTTTGTGTGTGACTATGTGCTCTTATTTGATTGTTATTATCGCATTTATTTTTGAATGTGTGTGATGAATTAATCAATTACGACCTACACCCGGTCATTCACGAGAAGGAATTTCATCACTCGACTCACTCACTTCTCCTTTGTGTCCCACCCTAGGTATCATTAACTTTAAAATCAATTAACTAGCTAGCCCACTAGGAGATCATTTTTGCAAAAGCGATCACTAAGACAAATTCTGTGGTTTTTATCACCCGCGGACTTAATTAAACTTTGACTACCCCTTTCTCTAATTTTCAAGATAAGAATTGGCTATGTGTCAGTTAGGATTTATCCTTGACTTGTGTGTGTCCAATTCAATCTTTGGATAGTCGATTTATTGAGTTTGTCAAATTCAAAAGAGTCAGAATAATTTTGTCCCGTCTTTTGTTCCCAAAAATTCCAAAAATATATATTTTTCCCCATCTTTTCTTCCAATAAAAAAATAAAACATTTTTTCCTCTTTTTTTTCTCCACAAAAATTCAAAAATATTTTCTTCCTTTATTTTTACAAAAATTCGAAAACATTTTCTATCTCCCATTCTCTAAAAATCACAAAAATATTTCCTTTCTTTCTTAAAATATTCAAAAACCATAAAAAAAATAATTTCTTTTATCTTGAAAAAAAAAATACGACTCGTGATAAGTGCCTATTCACCCTCACACTTGCCTTTCTTCCATATATCTTTCTTCACCCTCACCCCTTTAGCCTTTATCCAACAAGGCTGATGTTTCATTCTTGTTTGGGAGCGATTATCATCACCCACTTTTTCTGCCACCTGCGCTTTCATAGTTCATATCTTTAGGGTGAGAATGGTTTGGTCTTGCAGAAGACATTAAACTTAGCGTTGCCGAGAGGCAACCCATTGTTTCTAGTATGAGTCTCATCCTGTTTGCGGGTGGTGTTTCATACCACCCAATGCTTTACCATCCATGTTTATAGACTTGTACACATTTTTTTCTTCTCATCACTTATTCAGGTTCATCTTGGCTACATCCGATACACTTTATTAGCGATTGATTATGGTAATCTCTTTTCTCCCTTCTTCTCTCAATTTTAAAAATTATTTTTTTTAACATCGAGGATGATGTTCCTTTTTGTTTGGGGGTCGGAAATTTTTTCAAAATTGTACCTCTTTTGAAAAAAAAAACTGATTTTTAAAATTTTCTTGCAGTTTCTTTTATCTCACTTATTGACGTGAATTTTCTATCATCCATATTTTAAGACTAGGAATCAAGCTAGAAGATTTATCTTTTCCTAAATAGCTTATGTAATACATATCTAGGCATTTTGTACCCTGAATTTCTAGACTCAACAAAATATGCTCACTTATAACGTCACTACGGTTTAGAGTTGAAGAATATTACAATTCTCAAGAAAATCTTGAGGATCACCCGTAGAGACTTTAGCTTGTGAGATTCCTTTCTTTCACCTTTTGAAGAGTTTTATATAATCTCCGAGTCACAAGTTGATTCAACTTCCTTTGGGTCCCCACTTAAATCATTGTATGACCTCATTATTCTTCACTAAATTTTTGTCTTAATCACTGAGAACGACATCACTTTCGAGTTGTAAGAAACACGTGTCCTGAAGTTTGTCCCGATCACCACATTTTCACCCATCCACTAACCAAATTCCATTTTATCATACATTTATCCTCATCCATACACCTTCCATTTTCCATGTCATCACCATATACCATACCACCCACTTCCATATCAACTCCATTTTCCGCCCACCGTGTTGAAAAGGGGAGAGTGTTGAAAGTAAAATAAGAAGATCCATCTTAGAGAGTGTTTTGCATTTTTAGCGAATATCTCTCCCAAAGTTCGATTCAGATGGAGAAAATTTGATACAAATCTATGTTGGGGTTATCTGTATTTTTAGCAGATTTATCTTAAACATTTATGCGTATTTGGAAAAAGGAAAAAAAAAAGAAAGTAAAACGAGAAGATCCTTCCTAAAGAGTGTTTGCATTTTTAATGAATATCTCTCCTAGAGTTCAATTCATATGGGAAAAAAATTGGATAAAAATCTATGTTGGGGTTAATTGTATTTTTAGCAGATTTATCTCACACATTGACGAGTATTTGGAAAAGGAGAAAAAGAGAAACTTGTAATCAAGATCTTTTGAAATAAAGACAATTATTCCTCAAGTGTGTTACACTCTTCCCAAACACCCAACATCCATCCATCATATCACCACCCTACATCATATCATCCCATCCTTCTCATTTTATTTCCCCTCATCCATAAACATCCATATTTTCCCCTAGGTCCCTCACCCATAAACATCCATATTTTCCCCTAGGTGTTCGGTTAAATGAAAGTCAACGTGGTGAATAACTCAACATTCTCACTATAGTGATTAGCATTATTTCATGAGATCATTTTTCTTTCTAAAATGTTAGTTCTTTCTTATATGTGAGTGAGATGTTTGACCTTGCTTACATTTACTCACCTCCTCACACACAAGAGCGATACACTTACCCAAATCTTGTGAGTTCGTTTGAGAGAGAGAATCCGTGAGATTTTGAAGTTGAAGCATTATTTTTGAAAAGGTGATCTAGGAATTACTCTTATGATATTCGACCCATTTTGACATATTCACACACACACACACACACACACACACACACACACACATATTCAGTTCTAGGAAGGATGTGCCTTGAGTATTCACTTAGCTAAACTTTTTTTTACACTTCTTGCTTGTATTTCTCAAAATATTTTTTTCATGATGGATTGTGCAATTATTCTATGTTAAATAAGAGATTGACTGTTGTTTGCAAATAAATAATTTTGTTGGTACATTCCCTACAAACCCTGATGAGACAAAACTCATCATGTGGGGCAACCTATAGGCTTAAACACTTGTTGCACATGCTAAGCGCAATCGCAAGTGCCCACGAAAGTGGTACACTTTTGGTTTCTTACATTTCTTTCTCTCTACTTTTTTTCGAGGACTATAAATGTTCTGTTTAGGGGTGGTGTGGCAAGCACCCAAAAGTATTCAAATCAAACTCCAAATAGACAATTTTGAATTGTTAATTCTCGATAAAATTGGACTTATGTTCGTATATTTTTGTTTTGTAGGTCAATGAGCATTTGTGGTGTCAAAGAGCTTAATTCAAGGTAATTCCTATAAATAAGTGGTCAAGTACATCAAATGAGGGAGTGATGCAATAAAATGAGCCCAAACCTATCTCGAACCTAAGTCCAGACCTCCCAAAACCTGATCAACCTTGTGTGCATTTAGTTTGTATTTATTTAGTTTTAGATTTTTATTTGAGTTGTGTGCATATATTTAGTAATTTTTAAAGTTTATTTGTCTGTGTAGTGTGTTCGTGCTAATTCTAATTTATTTTATTTTATTTGTGTCTCTACTTTTTTTAGTTTGAGTCATGTTATATTTTTATATGAGTATGAGTATATGTTATTATTTCTTGACTTATGTTTTTAGTTTTATTAGTTTAGTTTTTATTTATTTATTTTAGTCTTTTCTTAGTTAATAGGTTAGGATTTTAATTTCTAGTCTGAATAGATTTTGTTTTTTTATCTTTATTAATTTTATATTTTTAGATGAGTGTAAATATTTAGATAGTTTTAATTTTTAATTTTATTTAGGTATAATCTAGACACACACACACTAAACTCATACACCCTCACCTACACCCAAGTACCATACACCCTCACACATACAAACCCTTTACATCATCTTGAACCTCTCACCCACACTCTCTGACCTAAACCTACATTAACACCCACATCTTCAACCAACCTTATACCACCATTAACCTCACTCCAATTAACCCAAAACCCGATCTCCTTATTCAACCCTAGACTCGCTTCCATCTCCGGTGCTTGAACTACCTCAAACACCACACCAGAAATCGAACCAAAAACCTCCCAGACTCGTGCAAACTGGCGACCCCCTCTCGGAATCCCATTGCTAGCCTAGGCAACCCGAGATCAACTCCAACTCGAAATCGGGGCTATAAAAACCCACTAATCGACCCACCTGATTCTCATACCCCCAAACTCAAATGGGTGTCTACCTATATCTATCTCTATACCCATTTCACATCTTGTCCAAACCCAATACCCGATTTGGCCCTAAGACCAAACCCCACCTTTGAACCCGGATCCATATCCGGCTTAGAACATTTCATCCCATTTAATACCCCTTTAACCTTTTAACCCAACATCCCAAAGTCATACATGATTCTTCCACGAAACCAAAGTTAATACCCCACATGTGTTAAATGAATCTTATGCCCCATTTCCTAAACTACCCACATACACCTCTCCCACATGCACTCACTCATGTGCATTACCAAAACACCATTATTCCCATTCTCCTTACCTCATCAAAACCACATGCACCTTCCTTGATCAAAATGCCCTTCTCCATGTACACCCTATAAATTCAAGACTTGGTCTATTGAAAGAAAATCCTCATTTTAGTTTTTAACTTTGTGTGATAAATTCTCCTCTACCCCTCTATAAAGAGTATTTGAATTTTTAACAAATATCTCAATATAGAGTGATGTGGTAGAATTTATCACTTGGATAAATTCCACTCCACCCTTCTATAGTGAGTTTTTGTATTTTTAGCAACTATCTCAATGTAGAATGGTGTGGTTGAATTCATCCCTTTTAAAAATAACTTCTTCTCCATACCTTTATTATGAGTATTTGCATTTTTAGCAAATATCTCAACATAAAGCTATAATGTAGAATTTATTTCCTTGGTTAAATTCTAATATACAATTTTATAATGAGGGGGTTTGTATTTTTAACAAATCTCTTTCATTATTTAAGAGCCCATTGTGAATTCATCCATTATATTGTAAATAGTTTTACTTTTTATTTTAGTTTAGTTTTTAGTTTTTATTAGAATAAAATATATTAGTGAGGGGTTGTAATTGAGAGAATTTTAGTTGTAATTGAAGATTCCATTCTAATTCAAGGCTTATATGGGTTTGATTTATTCCCCTTTAATTACTCTTGTTTCAATCCCCACGTGCTTTATTTATTTAGTTTATATTTTGAATGATGATTATTTAGGGCTAATCTCCCACTCATGGGATGAACTTTGAAGCCCTCATGAGTCCAATTTAGTTACTTTTCTTTTTAGCACAATTTTATTTTCTCTTATTAGATATTACATCTTAGTTAGTATTTTAAAACTTAGTATAATTAATTAATCAATAATCCCTTGAAAAATCCATTAAAAAAATAGAAAAATCAAGAATAGAAAAATCATTAAAAAAAAGAATAATAGGCAAATGAATTTACACATGTCTTCATATATTTTGTGTTTCATCCTTAGATTAGGATTGACTCCCTCTTACCCTATGTATATTTTGAATTTATTTGTAGGTTGAAGAGAATTTTGATGGAAAAGCAGCTGCAGCAACGACACACACATAAGAATAAATAATTTATTTTTTATCAGTGGGGGTGGAGAATATGTCATATGCATATGAGGGGGTATCGGTGAGTGTGAGTTTGAAAATTATGGAGTAGTAGTTTCCTCATCCACCACTTAAGACGGAGCAGTGTTCCCGTCATCCACCACTTTCTCCTTGCCCTTCCCCGAGCTGGACCTAACATGATCATTAAAAGAACAATTGATATAGTCGAACATTTTATGCATCATTCACTCCAAGTTTTCTAACTTCTCGTTGTCGTCGGTCGACAACTCATCCAGCTTGCAAGCCAGCCCAGTATTGCTCAACGCAATCTCGATGATCTTCGACTTCCCCACTTGAGATCTCCTACCCCGAGTACGGCCCTTGTGATCTCACTCTAACACTGGGTTGAGTGCTTCCATAGCGAGAGATGCCTTGTCCAATTCACTCTGGGAGTTGTACCCTTCCTTAAGCTTTTCTTGAAACAACAAAAAGGTACACGGTTAGCTAAATTAATAAAAAAAAATGTGATTATAAATTTTTATTTTTATAACGTAATTAATATTTTAAATTACAATATTGGTGGTCACGTTTGGATTGACCTCGACATCCTTCCCCTTCTTCGTTCGAATTTCCACATAGGCATCAAGCCTATGTGGCTTACCCCTAGGGACACTCCCTATCTCCTGAAATAAAATAATGCAAAATTAGTAAATTAGTCCATCGTTATCACTAAATAGAATAAAATAAAACTAAAATGAAATAACATTACAAACTTATCATCTTGTGCTCCACCTTAGCGGAAAACGTACACCTGGAGTAGTGGAAGTCAACCTTCTTGTCCCAATTTTCCCTCCCCAATTGATGACAGGACAATTGCCTCTCTGAGACCTCATTATCGACAAACTTTGGCCAGCTTGTCAATGAGATTGTCTCCTTCGAGGGTGTCGTGTCCCTAAGTCGCAAGATGGACTCCTGGTCCTGGCCAAAGTAAAATACGCGCATGTTTTTGTTCCACATTTTATACTGGTCTCTTAATTGTTCCAACATGGAGTCTCATAAATGTGAAGGCAAGCCTAATTGTTCCTTCAAAAGAATATAAAACAAAAAGAGAGTGAGTTAGTAGTATTTAATTATAAAATATAAATATAAATACAAAACAATAAGAAAGTGGGAAAGTACCTGTAATGCCCCCCAGGTGGACATCTTAAGCTAGTAGGGCACATTCCTCTAGTAAGTCCAGGGCCCTAGTTTTTTAGGTCGTCTTAATCTTCACTACGGTCCCAAATTTTCCCCACTTTGGAGGCCTAGTGCTAAACGAGCCTTTCTCGCCCCCGCTTACTTGGTGCCCTGATGTAGACATTTCCTGCAAAATTTTTGTTATTAGTAGAAACATATATATCAGAAAATGATCAAATCCAAATGAATAAAAGAATTAAAATGATTAAAATCCAAATGAATTAAAGCACTAGAAGAATACAAGTTAAGACATTATCATAATGAAAATCCATATCATAAATCAATGTAAGTAGTGTTTCAAATAATTGGAATACATATTACAAATCTAAAATTTATTTCAAATTAGGGTAACGTCGTGGACTTTGAATTAATGCTTAAACTAATTAAAATACAAACTAATAAATTCACTAACCAACTAACTAATTTTGATTCAAATCCACAAAAACGGATCAAATCCAAACGAATAAAAGCATTAAACTGTCGTCCAATAATAATAATAAAGCACTAGAAGAATACAAATAATTGGAATACTTATTACAAATGTAAAATTGTTTCAAATTAAGGTTATCATCTAAAATGGATTGATATGCAATAGAAGCAACCAAGTCATCCACACTACAGGTTAGACGCTTTGGCACACGTATGATTATTGACCACGACTTATTGTTGATTTACTCCAAGTAAAACACTTGCTTGACATTTTCAAAAGCACAAAAAAATGGCTCATCGCTCACGTGCTCATTGCTCTTAAACTTGGACAAGTCATCCATAATCAAATTGGTACCAAGGTTAACTTTTCAATCATTGATATCCTCAACTCTTACCCAATCACAGTAAAACACAACTTCTTTAAAGATTATATAGTCTAATTCAAATATATTATGAATGACACCATAGTAAGTCCTTTCCGCTTCAATGAGGTTTTTATCTTTCGCGCTCGCTAAAAAATAAATAAGAGCCTTGTATGAAATGCTAAAGTTCTGTACATTTGTATTTTTCTCGTACAGCCTTGCATTGAATACATAACCGTTTAATCGATTCTTTCGATGGCTATACGAGCAAGACTTAATGTAGAATCACCTATCTTTAATAGATGAGATTATTGATTAATTAATTAGGCTAGATGAGCAAGCCTTGATATCAAGGATAGACAAGCAAGCGTTGATATCTTTATAAGAACCTAAACCTTGTACAGCGTCGGTGACCTCATTTTATTCCACTCCATGAACTCTATACGCGTCATCAACTAAATCCTCTAGCATATTATAATCTAAATTGTCCTCCTTGTACATCTATCCTACTTGTTGATTGTTGTGAAGGTTTCTCGGGGATAAAAGGAACATACGATTCCCCATGAAAAACCCAAAATCGATAACTATCTTGCATACCCCTTATTATCAAATGTAGTATAACTGTGTTCCACTCAAACACCTTACCATTCCTACACTTAGCACACGGACATGGGAACTCTTCATTATTATAACATCTATTTGCGTATTTCATAAATTTATTAACACCTCTACGAAACACATCCCCTAGTTTATTTGTCGCACCCATGCATTCTTTATATAGAGGATATCCCATCATAGCTACTACAAATAATCACTATTATGGGTAAGAAGCGTATATTCATGGATTAGTATAAACAAAAGTGTGAAAATTTAGTTTCTAGTAAATATTTTAATCAAATCTTGACATTTCATCTTTCGGTGATATATTATAAAAACAATACAAATTAATTTCATTGTTAACACATGATGCATTATAAATACTATTTCCTCCATTACTTTAAAGGGTGGGTGGTCTTATCCCATTTAAGAACGCATATTTCTGTAATACACTTATTAGCTCATCCTATTTGTTCCAATTTGAGCGAAATTCGGCAGCATATCCCAATAGTTCTCAAAGTACAGGACATAGATTCGCAAGTGTTCGTGCTATTTCAATTTATCGATTGAAATAGCACTTAACACTGCATCATCTAGTATGTACCCAGAGAACATTAAGAGACGGCAGCATAACTTCCCTAAAAAGTAACAACTGTAATCCATTAAGAATATTATTATATAGAAACTATGTTGTCTCAAATTTGTAATAACTCGTCCTTTTGGAGACGATTAAATTCCATAACTGAATATAAATTGGAATTTGGAGAATTTCCCGGAATAGTAATTTTTGGGATTTTCAAGGATTGGATGATTGTCGATGGGTGAAATATTTACTTTTGGGATTAATTAAATATATCGGAGTATTTAAATTATATGTCACCGTTGAGTAAAGCAACAGATGGTAAGGTTTTAATTGGAAAACCCGCATTGAAATGTAATGGGTTAAAATAGTGATTTGCAGTTAAGTACCTCGGATGGAAATTTTGACTGCGTCGTGAGTCTCGAAATGGTCGAGATAGTCGGAAAAGAGTGTCCGATTGTCGAAATTGAGTTTCGGGGAATTTTAGAGTTAAAAGGGCCCGTAATTGAGTAAACGAGTCATTTTTGGGTTTTAAGGGTTAAAACCCTTTTTCTTTCTATATAAAGAGGGAGAGAGGACAGAAAAGAGGAGAAAAGAGGAAACTCCGGCCAAACTCCGTGGGATTTGGCTCGAGGTCGTCGGATTTTATCCACGAGGCAAGTGTTTACTTGCTTTATTTACTTTTGAGCATAAATCTCATATCGTAGTTTGGTATCAACAAACCATAAATATTTTGGGTTGGATTTTCGTGGATAAAACGGGTTTTCGGGAGTTAAAACAAATAAACACCAATAATTTTATAATTGGAGAAACTTAGAAACTAACTGAAATTAATTGGTGATTCTGGGTTCCAGGATGTTTAGAACCCTTATTGGAAGTGTATTTGTTGTCGGTTGAAGTTATGGGCCGTTGGGTGAGGAGATGAAAGCTAGGGAGAAGCTTTCATGGCCGAAAGAGCTTCTCGGAGAAGAAGCTGCCCGCCATGATCGATCAATCGATAATGGGGGATCGATCGATCGAGCCATCGATCGATCCACGACCAAGGGTCGATAGATCGACCCCTTCTGAAAGATAGTCAATTTTTCCTAGGGTTAATTGGATGGGTTGAATTCCAATTTGTATTGATTCGAGGTTATTTATGTGATAACATAAGGGACCTTTTAGGACTATATGGTCCTCTAATTAAGAAAATCTAGGATCCTTAAATAAGGGTTTTAAATGTATAACCCTTAAATTATATTTTCGAGAAAAATAGAAAAATTGTAGAGGTTGAAGGTTTAGGGTTCCTAACTTAGGGTGGGGACCTTTAAATGATTTTGTGGACAAGATGTAGTCCTTGGGTTCATGGAAATGAAATCAATAACCCACTAAATTTAAGGTTGTTCGGGAAAGATAAATCCCTAGGATATTTTTAATGGGCTTTTAGGCCTATATAATTATGCGTATAGGAAGCATAATTATAATCAATTGTGGATTGAGTATATCCTACAAGATAATTAGGATGAAATGGGGAATATAGATATATATTCACTGAATGTAAAATGGTGAAATTGGATATATCCAATAAATCCTTAGATGGGATTAAGGTATGTATTATTTATCAAAGTTAGGAAATACTTTGGGTTTAGTATCATGCGTATATGAATGCATGATTATGATTCCTTGAGAGAATCTTTGGGATTATTGGTCATCGCTAGATGTGATTGGCAATAATGGCCATTTATATATATTCGAGGAGGAATATATAGTATGTATGCTACGTGATTACGGTATATATAAAATATGATACGGATGTGTATTATACAGTATATTCCTTGTGCATAAGAACAAGGTAATATATATATATATATATATATATATATATATATATATATATATATATATATATATATATATATATATATATATATATATATATATATATTTATATATATATATAAGAATAAATTGTTTTGAGAATGTAAGAGTGAATGATTTCAAAATGGAAAAGAAATGATTTTCATAAATGATAATTTATGTATACACACCTCTCTAAATGATATCATAAAGGAAGTTCGCGCATGAGGCGAAGCCCCCTGGCTAATGAATGCAGGGTGGATATAGTCCTAGGCCATATGGGAGATTATTATATGTTTTACTGCGCTGGTGAGGTAATTATGGGTGTGGTTATGACTCTCCCGCAGGCAGATGGCCGCTTCCCGACGTTTCGGTAGGTTCCCATGTTGTCTTGTTTGATAGGCCCTGGAAGATGATAGCCATTTAGGGGCGCGTCTAGTGGGGAAACTCGGAAGGACGGTCTTAGTTATGTTAAAGAAATTCATGATAATTAATTGGCTTTAAATACATTTCCCGGATGGAAGAAGTAAAATGGGATAAACGATTTGGCTTCGGATACATTTCCCGGATGGAAGAAGGGAAATGGAAGCATGTGATATGGAAAAGCATTTTTATGATAATGAAATTGGCTTTTAAATACATTTCCTGGATGGAATAAGGGAAATGGGAACTTATGAGATGAAAAGAATTTTTATGATAATAAAATTGGCTTTTAAATACATTTCCTGGATATAAGAAATGAAATGGAAAGTTTTGAGAAAAATGAAAATGAAGTAAACCTCAGTTCGAGAGATATATCCAGACGTGTAATATGATACGTATATAAAATATGAGTACATATGTATAAATTGAGTACTGAGGGTCTAATGGATCTCGACGATCGACCTTGCCACATAGTAGTGTATCGGGGGGTTCCTTGTTTGGATTTCGGTTTGCGAAACAGCCCACGCACAAACATGGCATAGTGTTGAGACTGGGGAGAAACTTAGCCCTTAGTACTTGGATTAACTGGGATTCTTAAAAGATGGGTGATGGTTTAGTTAGGTCAGTGTGGTCTAAGTAGGATGTTTAGAGGGATGCGCTAGGAGTGCACTGTTAGAAGAGAGGTGAGGGGTATCTCATGGGAGTGCGATACCAAATTTAAATATGAGATAAAACCTTTTTCTTTAAATAAGGCATTTATGCACTTGCTAAATATTTTTAAAACTCGGGCTATGACCCGTTTATCTACTTTTCCTCTCTTGCTATATATATACATAATATATAGGTGTCCAGACACAGGGACGCCTGGATGACACTTCTTTCGAGTCAGACGTCTGCTGCAGCAGATGTGGATGCACGCAAATTCTCGATAGACGCTTCTATCCTTGTACTATAGGTAGGAGGTACTGTATAAATATTCCGGCTAATGGCCCAACTGCATTTATTTATTCTTTATCGCCTTTTAGTGCGGCATTCAATACGGTTGTATATTTTGACCGAGTGTTCAGTTATTTTATTCCATTTCAGTTTAATTTACATAAACTGTGTGGATGTTTTTATCTGTAGTGGTTTAAAAAGAGTAGTTAAGAAAAATTTTGATGCCGGCCTAATAGGTTATTAGTAATTAAATGGATTTTCGACAGTGATGCTAAGAATGATCCATATGAGACTCCTGTTTTAATTTAGTATAGGAGTGATCGCCTGGTATTTTATTAGGCGAGGTATCATAGATGGTATTAGAGCATCAGGTTCTAGTGTCCTTAGGAATCTGTGCGGACGTACTACGCTTTCAGCGTTGCTCTCGATTTGATATAGAGCCTCAGGCTTAGGATTGTTGATTTCTCTTGTGAGATCTCGTTCTCCTGCTATAGTGTAAGATTATTTAAATCTTTTGCGTGCTCGTTCTAGGTTCGTGTGCTGAGCGAGGAAGGGCGACCAAGGAGGGCCGTGATAATGGCAGCAGGTGGCAGGGCTTAGCTGGAGTAGCTGGTAGAAGTTGAGGGATTTGGACCGACGTAGAGATCACTCCCCTTATGGCAATTGTTAAGGATGGTTGCAAAGACTACTAAAGTATAGTAGTTAGGAACATCCAAGAACTGCTATAGTAGAAAGTGGTACTCAAGTTGAATTACCTAGTGAATCTAAGGGTTCGAAAGGGATCTTACGGATAGTTTTAACCGTGAGTCCCCCTGATTTAGCAGGATTAAAAAGAATGTTGTTTTGGATTATTCACATAAGGATTGGCCAAAGGCCGACAGTGAATAAAGAGTGACATGGAGAAGTGAACCCTGTACCGAGGTGAGGTAGGTACAACGAAGAGAGAGTCCTTCAGAGAAATGATGGGCTCATTAGAAAAGTGTTGCTAACACTTATAGAGAATGAGGGTGTGTTCATGTGCCCCATGGGTGGACATCCACGCGGGGAGATTTGTTAAAATAGGGTCGTTAAAACCAGTAGTGGAGTTTACTTTTAACGCAGAAGTTAAGAGGACTGGTAAGATGATTGTAAGGAGCGAGGTTATAGAGTCAGATGGTGCTGATAACTTTATCATGGTCAGGAAGGCCAGTGATGAAAATAGTGATGTGAAGTGCGAAGCCACACGGTTAGTCCTTTCTCGATAGGAATAAAGGACAAGATTAGGGTGCCTAGATGAGGCATAGAGTTAAGAAATTTTGGTAAGTGGCATGGTTAGATACGTTGTGGTGTTCGTAAGCCTAGACTCGTGTGTGTAATTTGAGTTTTGTGGTGGTCTCGATAACATTATATAATGTATGCCTACGTGTTTTTCGCAGTAGCTGAGTATTATTTTCCTTCATTCTCTATATAAAAGCGGGTGTTGATATTTTGAATATATATGTTTGGTGTATGATACTCGTCTTATATGTTCATACGAGTATGGTAATATTGAGAGCATAATATGTTATGGTATTATCGGAGCAATAGCAGGATAAGGATGGTAAGACTAGCGTGTTCGTAGTTCCAAGGTTGAACGGGTGGTTGTTACGATATCTCACCTGGATACAGGCTAAGTTCACTTTATTATGTGCATAGATGGAACTTCGATGAGTAGAGGTTTCATTATCGTGATGTGAGTGTGTGGCGACCTTATAGATGTGACTTGAGGTGTGCCGGGTGAATTGTTGAGCTGTGAGTTTAAGCTCATTATTAATTGTGCAAGGACTTAGAGTTAGTGCGAGCGTTGGGTGGTGTGACTCTTAGTTAGAGATAGGAGTTCAGACCACCTTTTGTTGGAATAGGGGATAGGGTTATCTCGGTTGCATGTTTGAAATTACGGACCTCCATGACCGACGAAGTTAAGTAGTAGTGTGTGGAGGGGTTCCTTATTTGGATTTCACTTTACGAGACGCTCCACGCATGAACCTTAACAGCATCGGGAGTGGAGAGATGTTATAGGATGCAAGGATGTTGGTTTTATGGGAAAGTCATATAATGTGAATGAAACACTATAGAATATGATCCATGTGATGATGGTATGTTTATGGAAATATTTTGCTATGGAAAAGCACTAAATTGGTCCTCTCACCACAAGTGGGTGGGTGAAGTAGGACTTAGAGAAATTGATTTGAGAATTATAGCTAGGCCTTAATAAAAAGGCAAATTTTGAGGAAGTATATTTTGGGTAAGATAATCGTAACATCTTGATAGAAAATAGGCGCCCGATGATAGGATAGAATAGAAGATTTGCGAGGTAGGATTTAGGACGTCCCGTTGGGATGCCTTAGGTCGTTATATCTCAATGAGAGACAACGCAAGGGATTAGTGTAACATGAGGGTTCCTTGTTTGGATTTCTCTTTGAGAGACGTCCCATGCATGAAACTGAGCAAATGTCAGAAGTTGAGAGAGACCTTGGGCACTAGGGACATACTTAGGATAGTACTCTTTTGTGTAGGTAGGAATGTTTCAAATCTTTGGAATTTTGGGCAGTGGTGCCAGTGGAGTTAGTGGCGCCGATATAGAAATGTTGGTTGGGCAACCTTGAGAAGAGTGAATTTCGTGGGTTGGGAGGACCCATATGTGAGTATTACACCGAGGAAAGGAGACCCTCATCTAGAGAGAGTGTTACGTGCCGAGCGTTTACAATGGTTGTGAAGATGTGCATGGGTTAGAAAGGTGTATGGGCACCTTAGGGAGTTGGTTTTACATACTGCCTGAAATAGAAAAGGCTTGGTATATAGAGTTGAAGTTTCTGCCGTGAGGCAGTCACGGATGAATTTGGTGTATGGCTGGGAACCATTGGGTTAGTATCATTCCCCTTGAGTTATTAGGATTTGGAGCGATTCTAGGATTGGCGGTGTAGGTTGTATCTGAATTTCGAGGAAGAAATTCCATTGTAAGGGGGAGAGTATGTAACAACCCATCCTTTTGGAGATGATTAAATTCCATAATTGAATATAAATTGGAATTTGGAGAATTTCCCTAAATAGTAATTTTTGGGATTTTCTAGGATTGGATGATTGTCGATGGGTGAAATATTTACTTTTGGGATTAAGTAAATATGTCGGATTATTTTATTTATATGTTGTCGTTGAGTAAAGCGACAAAAGGTAAGGTTTTAATAGGAAACCCCGCATTGAAATGCCATGGGTTAAAATAGTGATTTGCGATTAAGTACCTTGGATGGAAATTTTGACTGCGTCGTGAGTCTCGGAATGGCCGAGATGGTCAAAAAAGAGTGTTCGATTGTCGAAATTGAGTTTCTTGGAATTCTAGAGTTAAAAAGGCTCGTAATTGAGTAAACGAGTCATTTTTGGGTTTTAAGGGTTAAAACCCTTTTTCTTTCTATATAAAGAGGGAGAGAGTAGAGAAAAGAGGATAAAAGGGGAAACTCCGGCCAAAATCCGCGGGATTCGGCTCGTGGTCGTCGAATTTTATCCACGAGGCAATTGTTTACTTGCTTTATTTACTTTCTAGCATAAATCTCATATCGTAGTTTGGTATCAACAAACCCTAATGATTTTGGGTTGGGTTTTCGTGGATAAAAAGCGTTTTCGGGAGTTAAAACGAATCAACCCCAATAATTTTCTAATTGGAGAAACTTAGAAATTAACTGAAATTAATTGGTGATTCCGGGTTCTAGGATGTTTAGAACCCATATTGGAAGTGTATTTGTTGTTGGTTGAAGTTGTGGGCCGTTGGGTGAGGAGATGAAAGCTTGGGAGAAGCTTTCATGGTAGAAATAGCTTCTCGGAGAAGAAGCTGCCCGCCATGATCGATCAATCGATAATGGGGGATTGATCGATCGAGCCATCGATCGATCCACGACCAAGGGTCGATCGATCGACCCCTTCTGAAAGATAGTCAATTTTTCCTAGGGTTAATTGGATGGGTTGAATTCCAATTTGTATTGATTCGACGTTATTTATGTGATAATATAAGGGACCTTTTAGGACTATATGGTCCTCTAATTAAGTAAATCTAGGAGCCTTAAATAAGGGTTTTAAATGTATAACCCTTAAATTATATTTTCGAGAAAAATAGAAAAATTGTAGAGGTTGAAGGTTTAGGGTTCCTAACTTAGGGTGGGGACCTTTAAATGATTTTATGGACAATATGTAGTCCTTGGGTTCATGGAAATGAAATCAATAACCCACTAAATTTAAGGTTGTTCGGGAAAGATAAATCCCTAGGATATTTTTAGTGGTCTTTTAGGCCTATATAATTATGCATATAGGAAGCATAATTATAATCGATTGTGGATTGAGTATATCCTACGAGATAATTAGGATGAAATGGGGAATATAGATATATGTTCACTTAATGTGAAATGGTGAAATTGGAGATATTCAATAAATCCTTATATGGGATTAAGGTATGTATTATTTATCAACGTGAGGAAATACTTTGGGTTTAGTATCATGCTTATATGAATGCATGATTATGATTCTTTGAGAGAATCTTTGGGATTATTGGTCATCGATAGATGTGATTGGCAATTATGGCCATTTATATATATTCGAGGAGGAATATATAGTATGTATGCTATGTGATTATGGTATATATAAAATATGATACGGATGTGTATTATACAGTATATTCCTTGTGCATAAGAACAGGGTAATATATACATGTCTATGAGAATAAATGGTTTTGAGAATGTAAGAGTGAATGATTTCAAAATGGAAAAGAAATGATTTTCATAAATGATAATTTATGTATACACAACTCTCTAAATGTTATCATAAGGGAAGTTTGCGCATGAGGTGAAGCCCCCTGGCTAATGAATGCAGGGTGGATATAGTCCTAGGCCATATGGGCGATTTTTATATGTTTTATTGCCCGCAGGCATATGGCCGCTTCCCGACGTTTCGGTAGGTTCCCATGTTGTCTTGTTTGATTGGACCTGGACGATGATAGCCATTTAGGGGCGTGTCCATTGGGAAAACTTGGAGGGACGGTCTTAGTTATGTTAAAGCAATTCATGATAATGAATTGGCTTTAAAGACATTTCTCGGATGGAAGAAGGGAAATGGGATAAACTATTTGGCTTCGGATACATTTCCCGGATGGAAGAAGGGAAATGGAAGCATGTGATATGGAAAAAGCATTTTTATGATAATGAAATTGGCTTTTAAATACATTTCCTGGATGTAATAAGGGAAATGGGAACTTAAAGATGAAAAGAATTTTTATGATAATAAAATTGGCTTTTAAATACATTTCTTGGATATAAGAAAGGAAATGAAAAGTTTTGAGAAAAATGAAAATGAAGTAAACCTCAGTCTGGTAGATATATCCGGATATGCATTATAAAGATGAATATCGAGTAAATGAATTCTCATTCCGGGAGATATATTCGAACGTGTAATATAATAGGTATATGAAAAATGAGTACATATGTATAAACTGAGTACTGAGGGTCTAATGGATCTCGACGATCGACCTTACCGCTTAGTAGTGTATCGGGGGGGTTCTTTGTTTGGATTTCACTTTGCGAGACACCCCACACACGAACATGGCATAGTGTTGAGACTGGGTTGAAGCTTAGCCCTTTGTACTTTGATTAACTAGGATTGTTGGAAGATGGGTGATGGTTTAGTTAGGTGAGTGTGGTCTGACTAGGATGTTTAGAGATATGCACTAAGAGTGCACTGTTAGAAGAGAAGTGAGGGGTATCTCATGGGAGTGCGATACCAAATTTAAATATGAGATAAACCTTTTTCTAAAAATAAGGCATTTATGCACTTGCTAAATATTTTTAAAACTCGGGCTCTGACCCGTTTATCTACTTTTCCTCTCTTGCTATATATATACATATTATATAGGTGTCCAGACACATGGACGCCTGGATGACACTTCTTTCGAGTCAGACGTCTGCTGCAGCAGATGTGGATGCACGTAGGTTCTCGATAGACGCTTCTATCCTTGTACTCTAGATAAGAGGTACTGTATAAATATTCGGGCCAATGGCCCAACTATGTTTATTTATTCTTTACCGCCTTGTAGTGCTGCATTCGATATGGTTGTATATTTTGACCGAGTGTTCGGTTATTTTATTCCATTTCAGTTTCATTTACATAAACTGTGTGGATGTTTTTATCTGTAGTGGTTAAAAAAGAGTAGTTAAGAAAAATTTTGACGCCGGCCTAATAGGTTATTAGTAATTAAATGGATTTTCAACAGTGATGCTAAGAATGATCCATATGAGACTCCTGTTTTAATTTGGTATAGGAGTGATTGCCCGATATTTTATTAGGCGGGGTGTCACATAATTGTCCAAACGGGACAATTCGAGAGATCTCTTTATAGGGGTAATGACTCTCGAATCGATCTAAAGGGCTATTGAATGTGCGCGCATAAAAACTAGAAAGGTTAGTATCTATGCACACTATTTGTGTGGTTGCTACCAATTATTGCTACCGATTCTCTGTAATTTCATTAACTATGCGCACTATCTATAATTTTACCATACTTTTAATCGATGTTCTATAATTTATATTAACCACCATATTTTATTTATATTTATATAGAAAGTATGTTTCATTTCTGTCTAAATTTTATAAATGCCTAGGGCCAACCAATTCAATGGCACCTAAATGTTCAAATTCACCGGTCAACAACAATTCAAGAACCCCAAAATTAAGACTATTTTTACCCGCTATACATTTTATACAAAATTAATAGTGCCAAATACATAAACCCAAGTCAATATCAAAATAATGCCAAATATGTAAACCTACTATACATTTTGTACGAAATTAAGCATATTTTTACCTACTTATACTCGAGTAAATATAAAAATAGTGCCAAATATGTAAACTCATATACATGAAGTATCCAACAAAAAAATGCAACACAACCAATAATATTGAAATATCCTATTGTAAAAAAACTTACTGAGAAAATTAGTGGCACACTGAAAGGCATCACCCACCCACAGAAGCTATGGCAGCCTGAGAGGTAAAGAGAGGGGGATGGTCTCCTGAGAGGGAGAGGGGCATGATTATGGAAACCTGAGAGGGAGAGAGAGATCGGTTGAGAGGGAGTGGAGTGGAGGAGAGGGGAGGGGAAGGGAGAGAGAGATCACCTATGAGGGTAGGAGGGAGAGAGAGGTCATCTGAGAAATATCCAAAAGAGAGAGAGAGAGAGAGAGAGAGAGAGAGAGAGAGAGAGAGAGAGAGAATTCCTGAGAGAAGAGGAAAGAGGGAACGACGCTAACTAGGGTTTTATTTGTTTTGAAGTTATCACGGACGAGTCGCGGTCAATGACCCTAAAAAAAATCTAACGTTGTCACGGTCATTTACCATGATAAGATCGTGGCAACATACTTGTCATGGTCAAAGACCATGATAACAAACGAGTGCTTTATTGTCATGGTTTTTGATCGTGACAACGTTGGTTGGGTGAAGAGTGACAATTTTTGTATTTTGGTGTAGTGACACCTTGGCCAATTAAATAGGCATATATGCGACATATTCATAAAACTAACATAGCTTCTAAATCATAAAATATGTAATTGAAAAACTAACTATATATATTGAAAATTGTTCAAGAATGAAATTATAATAATGGTATGTTAAAATAGTTTATTCTGTAGGGGGTTGAAATGCATATGCGAACTTTAATAATTTTTAAGTAAATATATACTTATTTGAAGTTCACCGAAAGATTTTCAAGAATTATACTAGAAATGTAAGAATTAAAAGTTTTATTACGCCTTCCTAGTTAGAAAATGTGGGTTTATATACACACATAAAATTCTTTTATGTTGTCCACAAGTTGACTCAATTGGGTAGCTCATAAATCTAATGTGCATGTAAGAGGTTAAAGAATCAAATTAGGTTTTTGTGGATTAGAGGAATTACGATCATAATTTAATCTAATCTCCATAAATGATTCACAAATTAAGAGTTAAATTTGATTAAAATCCTAATTCAAATTAATTTTGGCAACTAGTACATCAAATTGGAAGTGGAAGATGTACTTGTGTTTAGTATTTATCCAATCTCCAAGACTCTTCTTAATCAAAATATTTATCTGAATCTTTCAAGGAATAAAATTCCATCAAATGGCTTCAAAATGAAGACAAATAATGGCTTCCCTTTTAAACAATTGAGCTTTTAGTGAGAACTTCTAGATATACACTTTTAGTTGGTAGTTTGAGTGAATTTATCATGGGATTTCAATGAGATAAAGCCCAATTATCTCCAAACACCCACAATAAACTCCTATGAGCTTTACTATGTCCTAGAGCCTCACTCAACCTCCCATCACATGCTTAACTACCTCCAGAATACCTGTTAAGCCCTCGCACTAGACTTAACTACCTGAGTATACCAAACAAATCCATAACATCAACAATGATCAACTTTACTAATAGATAATTAAAGAGAAATGTCAAAAGGCAACACTAAAAAATATACAATGAACTCAAACATAATATAAGCCTTTAAATAAATTGAAAAAGATAATGCAAGGTTATGTTTACCAGTTATCTCGTTTACTAAGTATATAGTTAAATAAATCCTACAAAAAAATCTCCAACAGGTCCTATGAAAAAAGATTTTTCTCCAATATGTTCTATTTGTGAACAAGTAGTGAATATCCACTACATGTATAATATGACCTAGTGAGAAAATTTTGTTTCGATAGGACCAATTAGGAAATGTCTAATGTAAATATGACTTATTTTGTCAAGCTTCCATAATATAACCCACACACAAACATAACATGTCAATTTGATAGGACTGTATAGAAATTGATGAACAACTATGTGGTGAATTATCCTTATTACGTGATCAATTTGTCACTAATTATACTCAGATAATGTCAAATTTCACTTTTGGGTAGGCTATTGCGTCTAATATTGAACGTGATGTCTTTGAGATTAGTGTTTGACTATGATATATGTGTTTTATTTTTTGGGTGACCTAAAAGGTGAGAGCTTTCATTTTATACGTATTTTTTCTCTTTTAAACTCTAGTTACTTGTAGTTCTTATTATACTTTGAAGATTGTTTTCATCCTAATGGGTTTTTAATGATTAGGGGATGTTTATGCCACATTGGGTTTTAATGCATATTCATTTTATTTTCCATCGTCATAATAATTATCTATGCCATGTATGATGTCATTTTAAATCTCTTATGTTTGATAGCTCAACTAGATCTTGTGATTAAATAAGTTATATATTATTCATTGTAAAATTTACTCCCTCATGTGGACTAATGAGAAATTGACACTCATTCTCCTATGTGTCGATCTTCATAGTAATTACTTACGTGGTCGACTCCTAAGATAGTTGTCGGCTAACCGGCCAACCTACCTAGAGAATATGAACTATCAAGAATACCAAAACCATTTGTATGGAGTAACCAACAATCATTGTACCCGTGAATATCAACAGTTAAATTTATTATATACAGATGTAAATGCCTGAATATATAAAGGCATTCCATCTCTTGGACTCCCAACCACTATATATATGATCTCCCCTAAATCAAAGGTACAAGTGAATCATTATCAAGAACACCCAACTGTGCTATTGTAATGACTAAAAATAATACAAACAATGGACGTAGGCTTTCTTCATAGCCACTTTAAAAATATTTGTCTTATGTATTTATTTATATCGTATATCATACTTTATCTGTGAAAATAAATATGGATACAGTCTATTTTTGCCATCAACAGATTGGCATTGTCTGTGGCAATCGATATGAAAAATTCTTCCCTCTTTAGAAAAAGAGACTGAGATCTATGTCACAAGCTAATGATTTGTACAACCTAATCAAGAGCTAAGTTTTTCTTTTTCCACATATAACTAATTATATGTTATACAAGCATCTTTTTCTCAAACATAATTCTCATACGTTTATATTCGTAAACTTTCCTATTTGGAAATCTGCAAAACAATTAATTTCATAAGTTTTATACAGGTACTTAAATGGGATAAACATTCAAATGGTTCTGCAAATATATCTCATGATTTTCTTCAAATAGACTTTTCCTTACAGGAAAATCATTTTAGTTTTGTAAAATCTCAAGAGGAGATGCCGAATATTGATGTATTCATAAATTTCTTCTTAACCTTTATTCTCTTTGAATTTAGATTGGTAACTATCAGCAATGATAGAGTCGACAAACCTTTACACAAACAGGATCATCAACCCAACTGTAAAAAACTCAATTTGTAATAACGCCTCAAATCATAACATGAATTGTATATTTCAACTGCAAATAATCGTTAATCCAATTGCAATAACATGTTGTCTCTCTTTGGTCGACGCTGACCAACTCGATTGGTTATGGGTGGTTCGCATCTCCTCTCTGGTCATTTCTTTGACCTCGCTGACCAGATCGACGACTTAGCATATGAGAGTCAACCACATCCTACCGGTAATTCTTGATAATCAAAGAATGATTCTTGTTGACATGAACATGGTCGGTAATTATACCATCCTCATTAAATACTCAGCTAGCTAAAAACCCCAAATCATATCATGAACTGTGGATTTCTATATGATGTTATGTTGACCCCTCAGATTCTGAGAGAGGAAGTGTTGCACATCCTAACTGTTGGTCATATCCATAAAAATAAGAATTGTTTATTGTTGATAAAAATAGCGACAAAACTTGTAGTCTCTAATAATTCTCGACCTCCTCAACAAAAATTTCCCTCTAGTTTCTCTTTGGCGATGCCGACTAGCTCACACTCCCCTCTGACCAAGGTAGAAAGCCAACCAATGGTGGCAAGATGGACATCCGTGATACAAAAATCAATCAAGGATCCATAACCAACGTCGGCGGATGTTGGTGACTACTATACAAAAAGTCTCACACATCACCAGACTATTTTTATTGGTCGGTAGCAACTGTACTATAGAGACGAGTGAAAAGGAAGGTCACCCTTAGACAATCAGCATGGTCGGCTGCAAGATGAGAATAAATGCATTTGAGATAATAACACACTTGAAATCCCTCTAGGCATGGGGCATGATGGGTTTTGACATTGTCAAAATTAGCACCTACTATTTTGAGAACAATGGATTTTACTAAAACAAACACCTTATTGTTTTTTGTTTGATTATGCCACGCCGCTATAATTTACATTTCACAACCTTATGTATAAACCAAGTTTTGAAACCAAACACGAACAAACTTGTTTGGGACGTTTAGGTCTCAGATCTAACACTTAGGTCTCAGACAGTTTTACTTTATTAAAATAAAACCTTTGCTGTAAAAAGATTTTGGTTTCCTATATCATTATCTATACTTCACAGCTTTACGTGGAAAAAGATTTTTTAAACTAACTTATAATTGAGTATTTGCTTGGATTGCAGATAATTTTGCAAAAATTCAGAATTAAACCTTATTTCATACATCTGATATATATGTGACGAAAAATTTCTCATATGATATGCATATGGCATAAAACTTTTTATTTCATGTTAAGAAATTTATATTGCCGGATGTTCGAGTAGAATGATATCATATATTATTTTGGCCAAATAAATTAATCGCATGATGATTTTCATTTGATTTAGCCTCAATAGATGGTTGGACAACTTATTAACTTCCATATGTACAAGATCCAATCCCAACGAATGCTCGTCCACGATCTTAAGCTCTAGGGAATATTATTGATGCTTGGTATTGTACAATTTTGCCTCGACGAATTATCCAGGAACTATTTATATTATTATTACTCTAACAAATGATAAATTATACTACAACACTTTAAGACCCAACAAATGGTTGGGGAAGATTATTTGTTATAACCGATGGATGCCCAAGAATTTATATTTCTTCAACTTCATTATTAATTATCTAACTCTGATTCTTAACCTGAAAGATGATTATTCAAGACTCATCTCGGCAGAGGATTGGAAAAATATTTTTTGCCATATATCTAATCCCGAAGATATATTCCACACACATTATATTTTATCCACAACGGATGGTTGGTCGGGATAATCCATATCTATATCCAGTCCTGAAAAATGGTCGGCATAGTCTATTGTTAATCGACATTACATTTTGATATTCAAACCTAATGAATGGTTTGGAAATCTTTTTTTCTCTAACAATGCAGGACATTCGTAATATTTACTTGATCCTCTCAGGCATTATTTAAAGGCTCCGACAAATGGTCATCACTTTCATTATCTTTACGGATTTTTCACTAGCTTCGATGGATAATCGATGCACTTTATATTATATGAATTATAAAAACTTAGCCCCAATGAACTATTGCGCATTACCATTCTTATTTGATTTAACCTTGGCTAATGACTGCATGTTCATTCATTAGTTAGAATTATATTTGCGATTCAGTTCAGATGCTCATGCATTCTTCTTATTTGATATTCTCATTTCAATTGCTCTCTATATAATCAACATTATATCGCAATAAAGTCCTGACGGATGGTCGGGCATTATTATTCTTATTCGCATGATAATTATTGGAGTATCTTATTTCCACACCCGATGAATGATCAGCATGACTCGTAACAAACTCCTGACGGATGGTCGGGCATTATTATTCAGTTTTCTTTTCATAAAATGGGGGCTTTGTAGTTATGTTGACCAACTCACTACATCAATTGTCAAGCAAGCCGCAGCACATTAATGCTTCATAAGCCTGTGGTCGGCTTCTCCTATTGGGTCATTTACCCGATCAACAGATAATACTGGCTTGCACGAATTATTAGTCGGACAAAAGAAAATGTAAAAGAAGCGTGTCCTAGTAAAAATTGGTCTTGAACTGAATACATTTCAACAAAATCAAATTTCCTGTATGACCTCATCTCTAGATAGATCATGAACAAGAAGTTCACCAAATCTAGAAAATTCATTACAGTCTTATAGATTATAAGATCCTAACATTAAAATTTTTGTATGAATTCATCTTTGACAAGTCAAGAACAAGAAGTTCATAAAACTTCACATATCAACACAAGAAATTTTACCCGATCGAGTTAATATACAGGAATAATTATACATTCCTAAAACACTTGTTCGCCACTAATAACTAATGCTACAACTTATATCAACAAAACTAGTTGTATTTTCATCTAAGAACCGCATTAGTAGAATCTAAGGCATTATAATCATCATTGATCCATCTAACTAGTCTACACAGATTACCTAGTTGAAAAGCTAATTAAAAACTAATCACAAGGTTAAACAAAAATTAACTAATTAACCCAAAACTAATGAATTCAGGTGGACAATACAAAAGCATAAATAGTCATTAAAAGGAAATAACAAAGATCTTAAAAGTCATTTCATGGGGCATTTTTCCTTGGCCTTATCCCAACAAGAGTGACATCAAGGGCATAGAAATCATAATACATTTTGGCGATTCACATTTTTTTAAACTATCCACAAGAATGCCACCCAATGAAATATTTTACGAAGTCCAGTAATTCGACCGCCGACCACCAGCATACTTAAAGGCTGAGAAAGTATTCAAATCTCGTACTCCATCCTTTCAAAAAATCTTCAAGAATGGAGCATGGGGAGATTTTTGTGGGTTAAATTGTTCATGCCACATAGATTAATGATGCAAGAACACCGGTCATATGTTGTTAAGAGATTCCAAGTGGAAGTTATGGAAAGTAGAATTGATGACATCAAACAGTAACAGCTGAACCAACAGCATTAGGACACTTATCCTCCCAAGAAGACACCCCAGCACTTCGTTAGCACTTGGTCAGCTCCAGACCTAATTAGTCTGCACATCGACCAACGAAGAATGGTCATACGCATGGTAATTATCAAGAGACAGTCCAGACATGTTGTAGAGGTCCAATAACCTCATTCATTATATATGGATGTAACTTTTTGAAATAAATACTCCATAATTTCACTAAATCATCAAGCATGGAGCATTGGGCTTAATTTCCTGCTTTAGGGCTTTGTTGACTTGGATGACTTTTTCCCAGCTCGTCCTTATTGAGGACGATGGATTCTACCTCTTCCGCAGATTCCCCTTTCTTGAGCTTTGTCTCGTCTCTAGGATCAAGGGTGTCAATATTGTAGGTTGTGGTTGCCATCTTGTGGGCTTCTCTCTCCTCACTCGAGTTAAAGTAGCGCACTCATGCCGACATTTGGTCACCCTGAACTTACCCTACTCCATAAAGAGTCGGCCATTTTATCATTTGGTGGATCTTTGAAGGCACGAACTCAAAATCTTTGAGTGCTACTCTTCCCAGTATGAGGTTATAGACCAAGAAGACGTTTTCATCCATAATGAAAAAATTAATCTTTTTGGTCAACTACTTCAGCCATTTGTCCCCCATCCTAATGTCCATCTCATACATTCCCAGGGGATGAACCTTCTTTCCACTAAATCCTATCAGAGGATGATGGTATGGTACGAGCCTGGACTGACTGAGTCTCAAGACCTTGAAGCTTGGCCAGAATATAATATCTGTAGAGTTTCCACTATCAACTAAAATCCTTGGTACTTCACATCCATGTACTCTGGTTGTTCTGACAAAAGGGTCGTCATGTGGAGCTAGGATAACTTTAAAATCTAGTATTGAAAAGACGACTACGAGGGTATCCAAGTCCACCTTCTTCTTTTTCCCATATTTTACTTCAATGGAGGCTGAATGTATAACCTCAGCCTTTGTGATAGCCTTAGCCTCGGCCACATGCACTTTTTGGTCAGCCACCTCAGAGCCTCCTCTGGCTAAACCACCACAAATCATCTTTAACCTAAATGATATCATATTGAGCCTCTTGAGAGGGACATCGTCTTCCTTTGGTGGTAGATCAGGATCATCACTATCGTCATCTGAGGGGACATCTCGCCTGGCCAGAGCATCTTCTCTGCACTTATCACTCCTCTTCTTTTTGGGGTAGGCTTGGCCACCTTATGTAGCATCTTTATTCACATACTTCCTCAACTTCTCGACTTTTAATATTTTCTCAATCCCATCTTTTAAAGAAAAGAACTTATCACTCAAATGGTCGTGATCCTGTTGAAACTCACACCATAAGGCTTTGTTCATCTTATGCGGTGGAGCCCTTAGCTTCTTAGGCCATCGCAGAGATCTGTCATTCTTAATCTCATTCAAAATATGCTCATAACTCACAGTTAGAGGAGTGTAGTCTGATTGCTTGTCATCAGCCGACCTTTTTCTACCATCTTTGTTTTTCTTTAGGGCCATACTCTCATTGCTTCCATCTTTCTCATCCTCATACTTTGCAGCCATTGCTTCTTCAGCATTGATGACTTTCCCTGCCATTGCCAACTATTCAGCCATTAATTTTGGGGGATCTTCAGCAAGCTTTTGTAGTAACTTACCCTTCTGAAGGCCCCCAATGAGTATTGTCATAGCTATGCTTTCCTCATAGTCTTCGACTTCTAGCTTCTCCTTGTTGAACCTTGCAATGTAGTCTCCAAGACTCTTATTTTTCCCTTGTTTGACATAGAGTAAATAAGTAGTCCTTTTCTGAGGTTTGACCTCAAAATAAAAATTATGAATGAAATGCTCGGTCAACTGTTTGAAACTGTCAAGAGAATTTTTGGGAGTGAAATATACCAAACATGAGTAGCCTCGATCAGAGTGCTTGAGAATATACGACATCTCATCTCGTCTGAGATAGAAGAGATATCGGTTGTCGATTAGTACATCTCAATTTGGTGGACTGAGTTGGTGCTCCCATCATATCTTGGAGTTACCACTGGTGGCTTGAATTTAGCTGGGGTTCGAAAGTTGACTATCCTCGCAATAAATGGAGAACCCTGTGAGTATCCCCTCTGCAAGGGGTCTCGACTTTTCAGAATATCACCAATCTTATTTTCTAGCCTTTGAATTGAATCATTCTAGGGTCTTTCGGCCTGGTCTATGTTATCCCCTGCTACTTCCACAGGATGGACCGAAGGTTCATTAGCTGTTAGTTATTATCGGCTATTAACTTCCCCATAGCCCCCGTCTCGGCCATACGCATGTCGACTTTGATGGGGTCAACAGTCGACCCCTTATCTTCTGGATCCAGTAATGCTCCTTAACCTGGATAGCCTCTCTCTCATGTCATTGACTGGGCCGAGCCTTTCAAAGGCTGACCCTCTGCTCAATCGGTCAAATGTTGAACCCCTTGGATGAGGATCTTGACTCTGCCTTTTTCCACGACCTTGGTTCTCCTAGATAGGCCATACAGTATTATTTGATATCCTATATAGATCCCAACAGTCTTTCGGAGGATCTTCAGCCTCAACATTGTCGTACCTATCCTTTGGGCAAGGGTTTCCTTGCTTCCCCAGGCGTAAACGCCTAGGGTCAGCAACATCCCTCCGCCTTTGGAGAGGAGGCAGCTCTATGCGTGTTTCCTGGGGTGGTCCCCTGGCCTCCTTGTGATGTCCATCCAGGGCCGCTGGAGTTATCATCTCCGGCGTGAACCCTGGTGGCCTCACCATCATATTTTGGCTTAAAGCGGTGAATTTCTCCTGCATCACTTGCTGGATGGACACCAGGGATTTTAAGGCTGTATCCACCTCAGCCATCTCGGACAGGGTTGGAGCATGACTGAAGCTGGGTTCTCCTCCAGTCGGTGGTGGAGGCAGTGGTAGTTTAGGTGCCATTTTTTATCCTAGAATTTTGAGCTGCGATCTAAAGATGGGACGCTTATGGGACCAACTGGAACTCTTTCAATGGTGAAACAACTCTACACAAAGGGGGAGGACTGGCTCACCACTAAAGATTTTGACAAGTACAAGTTATGAAATGGAAGAGATAAAAATTCTCGATTCCCACAGAGGGTGCCAATTTGATGATACCAGATTTGGTATCACTAGTTTATTGTGGTGAACAGCTCAAATAAGAGTGCAACAATGGCAATAAGTAGACAACAAATTAATGTAGGAGGTGATGAGGCTAAGAATATTAACACCAGAGATTAAGTGGTTCGACTAGAGCCTACATTCACTCTGTGTGTGTGTGTGTGTGTGTGTGTGTGTGTAACTGTCACTAACAAATGGGAACTAATGGCCTGGTTTACAAGTTCTCTCTCTAGAACACAACCTAGTAGAGTTTCAACTAGGGTTCCCCCCTCTACATTTAAGAAGATACATGATATATATAGTGCTTAAGGGTTGTAATGTAGCCCCACCCCAATCATGTTGTTTGCATGAATGGTTGGCTCTTAGCCAACCTAGTGTGGACACCTGGTTGTGCCACATATAGATCATGATGACCAACTATTCCCTCACGCGAGGGAATGATATAGTCAAAATGGTTTTCTCCACGTGTTCCTGGTCTCTTTTGTACTTGCATGTGCTCGGATTGCTTGACATCATCCACTGGAACCTCGGTCTGGTTGAGTATGATGTTGTTGACTCCGAGAATATTATTGATCTTGCCATCATAAGTAGAACCTTATCTAAACAGGTCAGAAGAGGTTAGGTAACCACGATCACTCTTGATATTGGCTACCTCGGAGAATGAAAGAGTTCCTTGTTGATCCCCCTTAGACTATTGTTGATATCGGCTGTCAGTGAGGCCGAGGGTGATGCATTTGAGGCCAACCCTTATTATGACAACGCTTATTCTAGCTAGTTGGACCCTTTTTCAGCTGGTTGGACCCTTCTAGTGACTCGACGATGAGATCAGACGACGTTGCTTCTCAGAGAATGAGGGTGTACTTTGTTCATATTAGGGGCTTTTGTTAATCATAAAATTTACTCACTTACGTGGACCAATGAGAAATGGACACCCGTTCTCCTACGTGACGATCTTCATAGTAATTACTTACATGGTTGTTTAATCGGCCAACCAACCTAAAGAATATGAACATCAAGAATATCAAAAGCCATTTGTATGGAGTCACAAACAATAATTGTACCCCTGAATATCAATAGTTATATTGAATATCAACATTTATATATAATGTATGCAGATGTAAATGCCTGAATATATAAAAGGCATTCCATCTCTTGGACTCCCAACCACTATAAATACATGATCTCTCCTAGCTCAAAGGGAACAGTGAATCACTCTCAAGCACACCAAACTGTGCTATTGTAACCACCAAAAATAATATAAACAGTGGACGTAGGCTTTCTTCATAGCCGAACCACTTTAAAAATCTTTGTCTCTTGTGTATTTATTTATATCGCATTTCAAACTTTATATGTGATAATAAATCAGGATCCAGTTCATTTTTTCACATATATCTTGTTTGTTTCCTTTGTCATTCCATAACAAAAGGGGGAAACATTCTAAATTCTTAAAGGTAGAACAGTTAAGGAAAGTGAGAATGAACTCTGTAGACACCCCATTTTTTTACCCCCTAAGTCTCCTTAGGTACCTAGTACCTCCCTTCATCACCGTAAACCCAGGTCATGTCCCGAGTACTGACCTGGATGCCATCGGGCACTCCCCGGCTAAGTTTGACCCAAAAGTCAAACTCTTCGTCTCAACAAAGACTGAATGAATCTTCGAAGGGAACTGAATACCCTTTCCAACGGTCTACCCCATGCACGATTTTGACTTACCATGCGGATGAACGATCCGTTTGCGTCTGAAACCTGACCCAGAGAACCACGTCTGAATTCACAAGCAAAAAGAGACGCATAAGGAAATGTGAATGTTACAAATCGAGGATTCCTACCTCCATTCTATATATGCACATGCACACATATCACGGGGGAAACCAAAGGAAAATAACAAATATTCATGAGAGACCGAAAGGGAGGAATGGGTGCCTAACACCTTCCCATTTTGTAACCAGTATGTCTTTGGATGCCATCCTTCGGTGTGGATTTCCCTTTTTTCTTTTGTCAGTTTTGAGTAAAATAGACTGATGACTCTGAATCTCTTAACTTTTTACACCACAAACGACGCCGACCGAAGCGCTCTCGAGAGGGACGCACGGGACCCGAAGGATCCTTTCCTCCACGCCGCCCACCCGTACGGTGAGGATCAGGGATGGCCACAGTGGAGAATCTGCTGGGGTATGTGCCTTTGTTTGTGGGCTTAACTCTATTTACATGAATGCTATATTTGCTTATGTTTCCCCCCATATCTGCATGTTCCCCTTTCTCATATGTATCCCATGCTTCTGCTTATGTTCACACACTTGTAGAAAATTCTCCATGTACACTTCAAACCATGTGCACCTAGGAACACATGTATATCCCCATGTTGCACGCATCACCCATCCATACTTGGTGTAACTTTTGGGGTATTTATACTTTGCTCCCTGTTTGGCATAATTAAGAAAGGCATTCTCATCATAAGATACTAATAAGAGAATCATGCATGATTCACACGACATCACCAAAGATCATTGATATTGACCAAATTTTACCCAGTAACTGGAGCGTCACTTCATGATGGGCTCTGGTTCGGCAGGTCGTAGCTAGCCTAAGCGATATGACTCTCACCTTCCATTAGCCAAGTACCTTCGACGTATATCGAACGGTTCCCCCATATCGTACCGCTTGATCGAAGTCATGATGGGAGGTATATCGCAGGGAATTCGTTCACGTACGCCGAGTATATCGAATTCTCTCTCACACGTACCATCCCCATGAGGTATATGGTGAGGCAATTCACGTACACTTAGGTATATTAAATGGCTTGTCCACACGTACCGATTTCCCCTAAGAGCAAGACGTATATCGTGGAAGTCACACCAAAGGGGGGAACCCATGCCGATTCACCCAACCAATTGCATACCCGCATATAGGTGTCAAACCTAGGACACGCACTTTAGATTGCTAGTTTTAACCCAAAACTCTGTGGAAATTTCGGGTCGTCCTGTCGCCCAATATTTGCGCATTTTAAAACAGGGCCCTATCCGCGAGCCTGGTTACAAGTCCAAATCGTAGCTTTGCATATATTAAGACCCCCACTTTTCCAGGCTCGGGTCCCGTCCGTCATTGCATTTAGGAGAATTAAATACAAGTGAAAACATAATAATTATAATAATCATGCTGAGTTCCGTCTCCGAAAACATTTCTCCCTTCTTTATCAAAAATCCAAATACCTTTATCCCTTCTTTATCGAAAATCCAAAAATATTTCTTTCTTTTTTCTCAAAAATAAATCTCATCCTACGCCTTCTCAGGTCGATCGCAAGCCCTTGGCCTGACTCCTTATTGGCTTCGATCTTCTGTCAAATCACCTCGGAGTTTCATCCGTTCTTCTACTACTTCTTCCTAGTCCGGAATCCATCCATCTTCCATGGAGAATACAGATCAAGCACCAATCATACAGTCGTATTTGACGATAGTCCTAGCTCAGCTCGTGTCCAAGATTAACAACCTCCAAACCAAGGTCTGAGAGATGCAATGAAACTAAGTTCCTATTCCTTAAGAGCCTGAGGCCCTATTCCCTCGTGATATGGGTCCACCGGAGCCTATCTAGGTTCTAGAAGAATATCAGCACGCTCCATGTGCCCCTCCTGCCAATGGGCCGCTGCCTGCCCAGCTTCCAATGCCAAACAATGACCAGCCTGTGGCTAACCTGCCTGTGGTAGTTGATCCAAAGGAGGAGGAATTGAATAAATTCAAAGAGGATCTCAAGATGCTCACCAAGAAGTTTGACCAAATCAGGATCTCTGGAAATTACATAGACTACACCCACATGTCTCCTTATCCTAAAGCGAGGTTACTCAAGAAGTTCAAGATGCCAAATATCGAGAATCTCGGAGGGTGTGGACCCCCAATTGTTCATCTTCGCAGTTATCATTGTTCCATGACTCTACTAGGGGCTTCTGAAGAGGTGATGGCCCAATTATTTCAGCAAAATTTGAGGGATAGTGCCCTCTGATTGTTTTTATCGCTTGAGGAATCCAGAATCCGTACTTGGGAGGATGTAGCCCGAGAATTCATGTCGCCGTACAAATACAATGAAGAGCTTGAGGTCACCCGTCATGATTTAGAGCTGCTCAAATAGAATCCAGGTGAATCAGTCAGTAACTTCATAACTCGGTGGAGAGAGCAAGCAGCTACCATGACTAACCGGCCATCCGAGGAAGAACAGGTCAACATAGTGAAGAAAAAATTCTTGCCCCATGTCCGAGAAACGATGGGAGGACAATACTATCCCCACTTCCGAGCTCTTAGAGAGGCTAGAGTGGAAATCGATAAAATCCTCGTTAAAACAAAGGTTGAACCAAAGAAGGTGTCCAGACAATTCACCCTTAGAGAGTATGATAAGCCCGCCAGTGCTACCGTTTTGACCATCAACAACATCTCTCAACCAACCACATCATGGGAAGCAGAAAGTTGCTCTGCCCCCATCCGAAGGGAATACACTGAGCTCCATGATCCCCTCTCTAAAGTTTACCAAGCCCTATTAAGCCGAAACCTCATCAATTCCTTGGATCCACGTCCATTGCCAAACCCACTCCCAAGAAACTTCAAGACCAATGCTCATTGCGGCTTTCACCAAACTGCCGGCCATACCACCGACCAATGCTTTCACCTCTGGAACGTAATCCAATATCTCATTGATCGGGGTACCATTGCCCACCAGCCAATCCTAAGCCAAACACTACTCGCAATCCACTTTCGAATCATGACAATGTCATTTTCTTGGAAGAAAACCCAGATTTCGATCCCTCAACTCAAATCACACCCATATACTCTCCTAAACCTCTTCAAACTTGCCCATATTTCCTCCTACACCCTAATAGCCTCATTGATCAGACACTTTCACTCCTTACCATAGCATGCATCGCTGTCCGTACCCGTTCTGAAAATAGAAGTATGGAATTGTCAAAGGTGTTAAACCAACTTCTAGAGTTCGGGCTGAAATTTCCCTCACAGATGGTCATCGATTGCCAGAAGTACAGTACACTATTCTTGGAGGCACGAAATTGGGCTCGAGATTCAGAAAAATGGGTGGTACCAATCGATGAATTTAGCCTAGATGATGTTGTCCAGACTATGATAGAATTATTCGGGCAAACCAACAGTATTTGCAGTTTCACCAGGTTACTTGACACTTTAAAGCTACAAAGGCACTTAGTCCCTTCAATCACACATATCCCTACAGAATGGGAGAACTTGTATGAAGAAGCCGTTGAAGTTGTGGAATGCATCGACTTCACAGGGAAAGACAGAATTGTTACCACCGGATGGGGGGAAGAATTCGAAGATTCGAGTGAAGAGCAAGCTTCAGCAAGAGCTGGCCCAGTAGCCGACATATGTGGGATGATATCATTTAAAGAACTCCTTGGAGAAATAAATAGGGTGGCAACACAACCTAAGATTGAGGAGGAAACGGGATTCATATTCTTTCCTTCTTCAGTAAATCGTATGACCAGATCAGGGATACATTAGCAGGTTCCAAACTCACTACCATCAAATAACAAAGGGAAGGGCGTTGAAAACCTTCCTATGCCAGAGATGATCATCGAGGAGAGAAAGATCCCCAATCAACTAAAGAAAACCCAAGCTAACATCACTCTATGGGAGCTTTTCATGTCTTCCCAGCTGCACATAAATGCTTTAATCAAATTACTCACCAGACCCACAGTTTCTCCCTCTACCACACCAGAAAAAGCGGTAAATCTAGTCGGATCCTTGACCTCTACCCGAATGCTATCATTTTCTGAAGAAGAAATCCCTAAAATTGGGCCGAATCACAATCATGCACTCAATATCTCCGTCGAAGTTATGGGAAAGGCTGTGCCACTCTCCCTTGTCGATAACGGATCCTCCTTGAACGTTTGCCCCCTGAGAACCTTCAAGTGTTTAGGCCTGAAAGAAAGCGAACTCACTCCAACCTCTGCCGTTGTGCGTGCCTACGATAATACCCGTCATGAGGTGATGGGGTTCATAAAACTTGCAATTGGGGTTGGCCCTATAAACCCTGTCATTGAATTCCAAGTCATAGACATCCCAGCTTGTTTCAACCTGTTGTTCGGACGACCCTGGCTCCACAATATCAAAGGTGTGTCTTCCTCACTCCATCAGAAATTGAAGTCCTTCACCGATGGGTGAGTTATCACCATTTTGGGCGACGGCAAAAATGTCTGGGGTGCAAGCACCAGCAGTCCAATTCTTGAGATACAGCACGGGTCAAATGATATGCTCCTATCAGGATTTCAAGTCGAGCCACTCCCACTCCCACTACCGGTAGGGGACGATTTCAAAGAAAGTGTTTGTCCAGAATATGACCCTCACGGCAATGTCAATGTGATTCATATGTTCAGAAACATGCACTTCATGCCCAGACTGGGGCTGGAGAAAAGGCGGCAAGGGATACTTAAGCCCATCGAACTGAAAAAAGCTTTCCCTCCTTGTGGCTTGGGGTATCAATCATCAGAACAAGAGCCCAGAATGATCCGCCAGTCTCAACCAAAGAGAAGATTAGACTCTATCCGAACTGTCTCAGGAGACTCCTTAAATGGACGATTCATCAAAAAAGGCGAGGACTTCCCCTTTTGTAGTTTTTTAGAACCACGGTATGACCACACAGACAAGAAGATGAAGCCTGGAATGGAGATATTTTTCCAAGATATCTACCCATGGGCCGAAAGTTTCCCACACCAAGTACAATCTCTCATCAAAGATACCAAAGAGACTGAGGAAGGCGACTCTAAAGATTCCTTCAACTTACAGATACTGGAGCTAGCACTCTGCATGGTTCATTTAGGCACTACATCAATGGACCCATCCCGTCTGATTAAAGCTGCTGATACATCTCTCCTCAATTGGCATGCTATGGCAGTTCTCAATGCTTACCCTGACCCCAATGTTTACCCTATTTTTCCTTCTGTTGTCAATCCTTGTTCGAATGTAATCGAGACCTCTTTTGATGAGGTTCTCAATGTTGTTTTTCCTGTCAATGAAATAAATGAAGATTTTGAGTATCTTGTTGTGCCTTACATTAACTGCTTGGATTCTAATCAAACTTTTGATGATGATGATTTTGCAATTGAATAATTCTTAACTGATCTAAATAAGGTTAATAACAAACAACATAACCACGTTCAAGTTAATGAAGAAGAAACTCTTGTTATTAATCTCGGTTCTAGTAGCCAACTGTGCGAGATTAGGATAGGGACCACCCTTGATGACCATGAGCGCGCACAACTAGAAGAATTACTGAAGGAGTTCGTAGATGTCTTCGCATGGTCTTATGATGATATGCCTGGCATTGATCCTGATATAGCTTAGCACGAGATCCCCACTCTCCCAGATTACAAGTCGGTTAAATAAAAATTAAGAAAACTCCGCACCGAATGGTCGCTCAAGATCAAAGAAGAGGTGGTCAAACAGTTAAATGTGGGTTTCATTCGGGTGATCAAATATCCCACATAGCTGGCCAACATTGTACCTGTGCCAAAATCAGGAGGGAAGGTTCAAATGTGTGTAGATTAGCGAGATTTAAACAAAACTTCTCCAAATGATGATTATCCGCTACCCAATATCGACAAGATCGTGGATAACACAGCCAGTCATGCTCTCAAGTCATTTGTCGACGGGTTTGTCGGATACAACCAAATCAAGATGCATCCCGACCACCAAGAAAAAAACGCATTCATCACCTCATGGGGAACTTTTTTCTACACTGTTATGTCATTCGGCCTCAAGAATTCTGGAGCTACCTACCAAAGGGCTGCCACAACCATCATGCATGAAATGATCCATAAGGAGGTTGAGGTTTATGTGGATGATATGATTATCAAGTCCAAAACTAGAGAAGGTCATGTTCTCGCTCTTCTGGAGTTCTTCGAACAACTGCGACGTTATCAGATGCAACTTAATCCACAGAAGTGTGTCTTCGACGTTATAAAGGGAAAACTCTTGGGATTCATGGTCAGCGAAAAGAGGATAGAAGAAGTTCCTGCAAAGCTGAAAGCCATACTTGAGATGCCACCACCCCAAACAGAGAAAGAAGTCCGAGGTTTTCTTGAGAAATTATAATATATCAGTCGATTTATCAGCCATCTAACCTCCATCTGTGAACCGATCTTTAAGATCCTCCGAAAAGATTTAACCAAGGTTTGGAACGAGGCCTACCAGGAAGATTTTGACCGAATCAAACAATACCTTACCCAACCTCTAGTGCTCATGCCACCACAGTATGGTCTCATTTTGCTCCTATACCTAACCATAACCGACACTGCAGTTGGGGCTTTGGTAGCCCAATACCTTGAGGACTCTCATAAAGAAAGATCCATCTATTATGCTAGTTGCAAATTGGTCGGGTACGAGGTAAACTACACTTCTTTAGAAAAGGCATGTGTCGCACTTGTCTGGGTCACCCAAAAGTTGCGACACTACATGCTCACCTTCCCCCTTAAACTTGTATCCTGAATGGATCCCATTAAATACCTGCTTATGAAACCCGCCTTATCCAGCCGAATGGACCGATGGTTGATCCTCCTAATCGAGTTTAATATCATGTACGTCACACAGAAAGCTATTAAAGGAAAAGACATCTCTGACTACCTCGTCGATTATCCCATAGACGAAGCAAATGTCCAGATCTCCGAATTCCCAGATGAAAATATCCTCTGCACCACTCAAGACCGCCTTCGATGGAAAATGTTCTTCGATGGCGCTACCAACAAAAAGGGATATGGCATTGGGATACTCTTGATCGCCCCAGATGACTCCCACACTCCCATCGCTGTACGAGGCATGCACAGTAGGCCTCAAAATTTCTCTCAAGAAAGGTATTCAATACCTTGATGTCTACGGGGATTCTGCCCTTATCATCAGTCAAGTGCTCAGAAAGTGTAAAGTCAAGGACGAAAAGCTCCAACCCTTTTATGCCCAATTAGAAGAGTTAGCCTCCCGATTCCGAGATATCACCTTCCATTACCTACCCCGAGCAAAGAATAACCTAGTCGATTCTCTTGCCACCTTGTCCTATATGTTCGACATGCCCGAAGGAATAACAATGACCCCCTTCTTAGCTCAAAAGCAAGACAAATCGACCCATTGCTACCATATTGCGCTTGTCTCCACTGAAGATCCCGAACTAGCTGATTGCTGGTACTATCATATCTGGTGCCTCCTCCAACATGGTAGGTATCCCAAGGGTTCCAATAAGAAAGATAGAACACCCTCCGAAGATTGGCCGCCCAGTACATCATCTGTCATAAAGCTCTACTCAAGAGGAATTTCGATGGAACTCATCTGCACTGCATCGCAGGGGATGAGATTGAGAAAATAATGCAGAAAATCCACAGTGGGGAATGCGGTCCCCAAATGAATGGTCACATGCTCGCCAAGAAGATCATCCGACAGGGCTACTACTGGACCACCATGATCCAGGATTGCACCGCCTATGTCCGGAGGTTCCTCAAATGCCAATAATTTTCCAACCTTCAACACTTACCTCCGTGAGAATTATACAACATGACCTCTCCCTGGCCGTTCTCCACCTGGGGTGTCGACATCATAGGGAAGGTTACACCAAAGGCTACAAACGGACATGAGTTCATCCTGGTTGCCATCGATTACTTCACCAAATGGGTCGAGGCTGAGTCATACGCAGTATTGAATGCCAAAAAAGTGGCTAAATTCCTCAAGAAAAATATCATCTGCCGATATGGGGTCCCGCAAGAGCTGGTATCAGATAACGGGTTGCATTTTAAAGCAAAAGTCACAAAAGTAGTCAACGAGAATGGGATTCAGAGACAAAAATCCTCTCCCTACCGACCTCAGACCAATGGTGCAGTTGAAGCCGCCAATAAGAACCTCAAAGCCATCATCAGCAAGATGACCGAAAGTTATAGAGATTGGGTCGACCGGACCCCATACGCCCTCTGGGGATATCGAACCTCAATCCGAACTTCTATTGGGGCTACCCCTTACTCCCTGGTCTACGGCATGGAATCAGTCCTACCTGTGGAGCTGGAAATACCCTCGCTACACGTCATGCTCGAAAGCAAAGTTAGTGAAGAAGACTAATGCCAAAGCCGTCTTGATGAGCTAGTCATCCTAGATGAAAGAAGATTAAAAGCTCTTTACCACATACAGGGGTACCATCGCCGAATAGGTTGAACATTCAATAAGAAAGTCAAAGACCATGGTGTCCGGGAGGGAGATTTAGCCCTCAAAGAAATAATAGAACCCATCTGGACCCCAGAGGAAATTCAAGCCTAATTGGAGCGGCCCCTACATTGTGAAGAAAATCTTATCCGACGGTGCTGCCATGCTCACTGGCCTAGATGGGGAAGAGATGGCTCATCCAGTCAATCTGGACCGTCTCAAGAAATCCTACCCCTAGTCCAAAATCTCGGCGCGCTACGACTCTTCTTATCCCCCTTCTATTCTTACAAAAAAATCTTCATTTCCCTCTACCCAGAACTGCGTGGGCTTGATCCTCTACAAAAACTATTTTAAAACATTTAAAAAAAAAAACCCAGAGGTACGTAGGCAACTCATACACCTCACATGAGTGCGTCCCCATACTCCACAAGCTAATTCTCCTAGTTCTCAACATACAGGCCAATGCAGACGAAGTAGCGCGAAAAGAAGTTGGGTACGACCGACAAGGGATATTCTGGAGGAGTCGACAAGCGAAATCTTTCAGACAACCACATGAACAGCATCACAGGGCTCCCCCTCAAAAAGTTAGAACGTCCTTCTCTCCAGGCATCCAGGCCATTCAGAGTCTTCGTCAATATCACCGTCTTGGGATTGCGACGATATGACATCCATGAAGTAATGGCTGCAAGTTGTGGGCCCACCTATAATTCCCCAGTCACCAACAACAATTTTGAGACCAGACCCAGAACAACGGCTCCAGCATAGCCATCATCACCTACTTCCCACAAATGCATGGACTGTAGCACCACTGGAGGGAGATCATTCCTCCAATAACCAAAGATCTAGCCGCCGAAGGCGAAATGTGAAGAAGCCCGACCAATAAATCCCTAGGAGAACGGGAAAATTTAGACAAAGCCACAGCAACACTGGGATTTACACCCAGTATGGCAAAAAATTCCTCGTAGGTAGGACAAACTTCTTCCAACCCAAAGCGGAGTACATGGTCTTCGGGGTACCCGAATTGTACCGCCGCCAACAGCATATTCCACTCAATAGGCCGATTGCGCCACAAGGAAACCCGACGCATGTTAAAAGAATCATAGTCGACATTGTAAGAGCACATAGCTTCCAAGGCTTCAAGGTATTTGGAAAACTCGGTGCTACCAGGGAGAGCCATCTTGCAAGGCTAAGAGGTGGTAGGCAAGTAGGTAAGAATGCAAAGGTGTGATGAAAACACTCCACCCTTACCCCTTTTTATACTTGAAAATCCTCACAAGGGACATAATCCCTGCAGAAATTGGAGGGCATCCTACCCCACAAGGTACCAAAGGCTGAAGAGGGTACCATTCAAAGCTTTGAATTGATGGGACTGGACTGAACTGCCGATAGGCAGGTCAGGGTGCTTGCGATCGGCAACCCCCCCATTTTTAGAAATTTCCCTTTTTTCCTCTTTTGTCAAATCAGAAAACGCAATAAAAATAAATTAATATTTCAACATAATTTCAAAATCCCTTCAATTCCCCTTTTTAATCAAAATCTTTCCTTCAAATTTTTTTTACGGTCTCAGTAGTAAAGTAAAAAGCGCATGTGCATGCATTCATTCATCATTAAATAAAAGAAAACAAAAAAACTCCATTGCATTGCATATATCTGTTTTCTGTGTTACATCATCTTTGTAAGAAATAAAAATAAAAAGCAAAACAATGGAACTCAGCTCGAACCCACATTCTCTCTCTCTCTCTATCTCTCTCTCTCTCAACAACTTCCACCCCTGCTGCGTCCTCTCTTCCCCCTACGACGAGACGATGCGCCACCACTACTCGAGCCTGAGTCCTCTCCAGAAGAGGCAGACGGCACCAAGAAAGAAGGAACGGGAACCACATCCTAAATATGGGCAGTCGCCGAAGATATCCAGTCTCTAATGTCCCTGAGCCAAGTGGTCGACACCCGAACTTGCTGAAAGAAAAGGTAAAATCAGTGTCAAAAGTGGGATGAACAAAATAAAAATGAAAGAAAAAAATGAATAGAAAGGTATACCGCAGGTCGAAGGACCTCCTCTGTCAAACCCAAATCCTCCAGATCCATCGTATGAGGACGGTGAAGCATAGGCACCATCCCTCCATCAGCCCACCGAATGTTGTATGAAGGGGTATGCAGCCGTACAAAAGGGAACTCCGAGGTCGCCGCCGCCACAGATGCCGACGGACCACCACCACTATGGGAAGATCCCACCACCCGACTCGAACCCGTCGGAAGGAAGGGCAGTGCATCATATATGTTGGGTGCCATCAAACAGCTCGTCACAAAATCCATATAGTCATACGGCGCAGCCGTATCGTTGTATAGCAAGTAGGACTCGCCAATCATCGTCGTGATCCTCTCATCCTCCAACATCAGTCGCTCCTCCCTCATAGATGTAGGAGGCTGCGCAGGTGGCACCACAACCTCCTCCTCAGCAATCTGACGAACCACCCTCTCCCCAAGGTATTAGGAATGGGCGAACTCATGCGCCAGCAAACGCCTCATCCACGCATTCACCCCGATCGCCCCCGCATCTTGAATGGTTGTCCCCCACGAGTAAAAGGTCACCTGAAAATATCCTAGCGAGCATAGATCAATACAAGATCAGAAGGAGCAAAAACCAAGATTGAAATGGAAAGAGTCTTACCCTACCACTGGTCAGGTCATTCAAGACCTAACGCCCCGCCTCCGGGGAAAGAGATCCCTTCGACTACCGATTGGCCTTACGCCATCGATACAATCGACAAAAGTCCCCAATAGCGTCGTCCTTCAAAGCAATCAGCGGGGTATTGCACCCAATCACCTCATAGAACCAAATCTGAATTCACAAGCAAAAAGAGACGCATAAGGAAATGCGAATGCATGAAAGGAAAATGCAAGTACATGAAGGGAAAATGCGAATGCATGAAAAGAAATGCACAAACTAAAGAATACCTCAAGAAGGTACGTGGCCCCAGTAAAGGTCTGCAGGCAGCATCGGCTGAATGCATCCAAAGAAAAGTAAAGGGTCGCCAAGGTCAGACTCCCCCAATCATAGAAGGGGATGTTCGAAAACATCCTCAAGTACGGCAAAAACCATAAATGAACGACGTCGCCGCTCAACGCCACCATGAAACCTCCCCTTACCATAACGATCGGCACTGAACCCTTGCCTTCCCAAGGCAGCCCAAAAGTTCGTACCACTGCCGAATGGCACCCTTCATACTATTCCGACCGGCACCCCCTTAATATTTCGTACAAAAATTCCCAGAAAATACCAGAAAGCCTCGAAAAAATTCCCGAAAAATTCTAAAAAATCCCAGGAAGGATTTAAAACCTTTTTACCAAGAAAATTTTGCATTCCCTCAAGCGGAACCCCTCTTCCCCAGCGGAATCTTAAAAAAAACCAAGTGAAAACTCCTCCCGACAAAGCTCCGGAGGATCCCTAAGGATCACCTGATCACTTCCCCAGCGGAATTCTCTTACAGCCCCCAAAATAGGTTATCCCCCCCTCGAGGTCTCCTAAAAGCTTCCCCAGCTATCAACTCCCTAGCTCAAATCAAAATCATAAAGCTCTTTCTCCAGCAGAATCAAAATCCAACCTTTATCCACTCTTGGGTCAGAATTGGCCCCGATCTTGGATCGTCACCTGAGTTAGGTCAGAATTGACTTCGGTCCTCGGTTGTCACCACTCTTGGGTCAGGATTGGCCCCGGTCTTAGATCATCACCTGAGTTAGGTCATAATTGACCTCGGTCCTCGGTCGTCACCACTCTTGGGTCAGAATTGGCCCCGATCTTGGATCGTCACCTGACTTAGGCCAGAATTAACCTCGGTCCTCGATCGTCACCACTCTTGGATTAGAATTGGCCCCGGTCTTGGATCGTCACCTGAGTTAGGTCAGAATTGACCTCGGTCCTCGGTCCTCACCACTCTCGGGTCAGAATTGGCCCCAGTCTTGGATCGTCACCTGAGTTTGGTCAGAATTGACCTCGGTCCTCGGTTGTCACCACTCTTAGGTCAGAATTGGCCCCGGTCTTAGATCATCACCTGAGTTAGGTCAGAATTGACCTCGATCCTCGGTCGTCACCACTCTTGGGTCAGAATTATCCCCGATCTTAGATCGTCACCTGAGTTAGGTCAGAATTGACCTCGGTCCTCGATCGTCACCACTCTTGGGTCAGAATTGGCCCCGGTCTTGGATCGTCACCTGAGTTAGGTCAGAATTGACCTCGATCCTCGGTTGTCACCACTCTCGGGTCAGAATTGGCCCTGATCTTGGATCGTCACCTGAGTTAGGTCAGAATTGACCTAGATCCTCGGTTGTCACCACTCTCGGGTCAGAATTGGCCCCGGTCTTGGATCGTCACCTGAGTTAGGTCAGAATTGACCTCAGTCCTCGGTCGTCACCACTCTTAGGTCAGAATTGGCCCCGGTCTCAGATTGTCACCTGAGTTAGGTCAGAATTGACCTCGATCCTCGGTCGTCACCACTCTTAGGTCAGAATTATCCTCGATCTTAGATCGTCACCTGAGTTAGGTCAGAATTGACCTTGGTCCTCGATCGCCACCACTCTTGGGTCAGAATTGTCCCCGGTCTTGGATCGTCACTTGAGTTAGGTCAGAATTGACCTCGATCCTCGGTCGTCACCACTCTTAGGTCAGAATTGGCCCCTGTCTTAGATCGTCACCTGAGTTAGGTCAGAATTGACCTCGATCCTCGATCGTCACCACTCTTGGGTCAGAATTATCCTCGATCTTAGATCATCACCTGAGTTAGGTCAGAATTGACCTTGGTCCTCGATCGTCACCACTCTTGGGTCAGAATTGGCCCCGGTCTTGGATCGTCACCTGAGTTAGGTCAGAATTGACCTCGATCCTCGGTTGTCACCACTCTCGGGTCAGAATTGGCCCCGGTCTTGGATCGTCACCTGAGTTAGGTCAGAATTGACCTCGGTCCTCGGTCGTCACCACTCTTAGGTCAGAATTGGCCCCAGTCTTGGATCGTCACCTGAGTTAGGTCAGAATTGACCTCAATCCTCGATCGTCGCCACTCTTGGGTCAAAATTGGCCCCGGTCTTGGATCGTCACCTAAGTTAGGTCATAATTGACCTCGGTCCTCGGTCGTCACCACTCTTAGGTCAGAATTGGCCCCGGGTGTTGGATCGTCACCTGAGTTAGGTCAGAATTAACCTCGGTCCTCGGTCGTCACCACTCTTGGGTCAAAATTAGCCCCGGTCTTGGATCGTCACCTGAGTTAGGTCAAAATTAACCTCGGTCCTCGGTCGTCACCACTCTTGGGTCAGAATCGGCCGCGATCTTGAATCGTCACCGTTGTTAGGTCAGAATTGGGTCACTGCTCTTAGGTCAGAATTGACTTTGGTCATTAGACCTTTACCCTAAGCCCGCAGATTCGGATTTAACCCACATAATTGATCATCCCCAGCACACTCCTTAGGTCCCTCAGAATCGGCCTCGGCCCTCTGAATCGGTCATACTCCCTTCAGAGCATCATGTGGTGTCTATTCGACGGTCATCATTTATTGCAAACTCACCCATCGAGGGGCTCTGAAGACACCCCATTCTGTTACCCCCTAAGTCTCCTTAGGTCCCTATTACCACCCTTCATCACCGTAAACCCAGATCATGTCCCGAGTACGAACCTGGATGCCATCGGGCACTCCCTAGCTAAGTGTGACCCAAAAGTCAAACTTTTCATCTCGACTGAGACTGAATGAATCTTTAAAAGGCACTGAATACCCTTTCCAACGGTCCACCTCGTGCACAATTCTGACTTACCATGCGGACGAACGATCCGTTTGCGTCCAAAACCTGACCTAGAGGCCACCGGGAGCTCCCGGGCTCTATTTGACCTAAGTTAACTCTTTAGCTCAACCGAGGCTAAATGAATCTTTTAAGGGCATGAAATACCCTTTCCAACAGTCCATCCCATGTATGATTCTGACTTTCCATCCGGATGAACGATTCGTTTGACTTCGAAAGGTCACCGAATGCTTACCGGGACCAGTTGACCAAAGTCAACTCCCCAAATTGGGTCGAACTGTTTGGAATGTCGAAATACATCTCCTAAACTTTCCAACGGTCCACCCCGTGTGCGATTCGGACTTACCATGCTGACGAACGATCCGTTTGCGTCCGAGCGATTCCCCGTCCAATGGACCGACAAATGCTTCCGAGCCATATTTGACCTAAAGTCCACTCCCGAACCCGGGAGGAGTCCAAAGGACTTTCAAATGTCTCTGAATTACCTTTCTAATGGTATGCCCCATGCACAATTCTGACCAATAATTTGCCCTCGACGATCGATTTTCCAAAAAAGCATGAAGCGCACTGCCAAATGGCAGGTTCCAGACCCTGCCTATCGGCACCTGCCGATAGGCAGGAACAGGTCTATGCCGATCGGCATTCACCTCATTTACAAAGGGATCCCAGATTTGATAAAAATCTCTCTGAATGAATCCCAGAAACCTCTCTCGAAGGCAGCGTGACTTCAACACCCAAATCCCATTTTCACTTCCACTTTTATCATCCTTTTCATCAAACTTGGTGAATTAGCCACTCTCCATCATCATCCAAGTGCAAGGGTTGCTCTCCAACATTCAAGATCAAGCTCAAGATCTTCAATAAGGTCCAACTTTCTCAAACTCTCTCTTAAATTCTCTTAAATTCCCAATAACTTATTTTCTTATTTAGCACTTTTATTATCTCATCTCACACATCCTAATATACTTTTTATTTAGTATTATTGTACACCTTTTATTTTCATAAAACCCAAAAAATAAGAAAAAAAGGGTTTTGCTCATAAATTCCAAGTAGGGATTCTCACACTTTTTTCACACTTTTCTCACAATCAAAACACTTTTTCTACACACACACACACACTTTTACAAATAAGAGATTCCCCATTTGAATTTATGGGATAAACCCCACCCCTCATTTTTTATTCGAACTACGTGGACTTTGATGCCTTTATAAGCTACGTAGTCTCGGGGGAAAACCCGAGACTCGAGTCCTTTTTCACACCTTTTCTCTCATTTTCTATCTTCTCTTACTCCATTTTCCTTATATTCTATATACTTGCCCTTAGTGACGCATTACTCCATATGCGTTATCGTTCCATTATAATGATCAACGTAGGAGTAATCGCGTAAATCTTATTTTTCTAATATTATTCTTATATCTTCCTACGGATGACTCGCTTTATCTTTTCCATTATCCAAGTCGAGGATTCCTACCTCCATTCTATATATACACATGCACACATATCACGGGGGGAAACAAAAGGAAAATAGTAAATATTCATGAGAGACCGAAAGGGCGAAATGGGTGCCTAACACCTTCCCATTTCGTAACTAAGCCTCCGAACCCTTCTCGAATCATCTTGGTTTCGCACACACCAGTATGTCTTTGGATGCCATCCTTCGGGGTGGCTTCCCCTTTTTTTTCTTTTGTCTGTTTTGAGTAAAATAGACTGGCGAATCTGAATCTCTCTACATTTTTACACCACAAACAAAGCCGGCCGAAGCTCTCTCGAGAGGGACGCGCGGGACCCGAAGGATCCTTTCCTCCATGCCGCCCGTCCGCACGGCGAGGATCGGGGATAACCACAAACTCTACAGATGTTTAGCCTTTATTCATTTTAACATTCGTTATTTGGGATTGATTATGCCATCATATATTTAGGGATAGTTCCATAATAAGCGGAAACAACAATTTTATTGATTCTTATCAATGAATATTAATTATATCTTTATTCACCATGTCATATGTTTTATTACTATAAAAGTACGCACTCTACTCATGTGCCCCAATAAGAATAGATTATCCTATTTCGTTGACCAAATATACTTTGAGCCTTGTTATCGAGATTGTTGCGTCAAAAATTCGTGAAAATAATTCAAATGTTCATTGTTGAAGATACATATCCTTTTATACCACTTTTAGGAAGGTAAAAGAAATTAGACTCATGCACAGTTCATCACACTCGTTCCTTTTATGAAAAATCATTTTTTGTGTGTCTTTGCTTCTTGGTATAATTTCTTTGAAGTAGAAATATATATGAAATGCAATAAAAAAAAAATTGAAAACTCTCTCATTGCATTCTATATATATTTTGAGTTGTTTTTATCTTATGTCAAAACTTTTTGAAAACTTTTTGAAATATATGAAGATTTACTTCGCTACAACAATGGTCTATCGATGTTCTCACATATATCCATGGAATTTTCTCAGTTTTGCCTTGTTACCTCGCTGAAGTTATGCCACAACAAAAAATATCTTTGCTGCAGTGATGCACCAACGAAAAGTGTCAATCTGGCATAAAAATGTGTCTTTTTTCAAAAAAAAATGTGCACATCTTTCTTGGTACTCATGTAACACTAAGATATGACATATATTTTACCTTTCTCTTATTGTCACTTCAAGTGTAATCCTACAAATTACCTACTTGTCCCCCGAGATTCTCTTACAATCTTGAGTGTATATGTAAGTGAGTTGGAACTTTATTTTTAACAAGTGTGATTTCTATATGGAAAATATATTTTGATAAATTCTTTATTTGTTACTAGAACCGTTTTCTGGATAGAAAATCTTTGTAAGATAAAAACTCCTTTTATGTTGAATCTTGCATTCTTCCAAGTTTTTAATCTTATTTTTTTCTTCAATATATTCTTGAGATATTTTAGTTTAAAAACGTAAGAAATCTAAAAACTATTTTAGAAGTATATCTATTTGCTTTAAAATCATTTTAAAACCATGAAAAAATCTCAGTATAATTTGTTCATGATTTATTTTTAAGATTTTACTTATCTCAAAAATATATTTTTGAGTTAAGCCCATTTTAAATGCATTTTCACTTTAGGTTCTTCATACACCTAAAAAGTTATACGAAACTCATTGGAGGTTTCCCAACCTTGTTCCAAGCTCTTGGAACACAAATTTCTTCTTCAGCTTCAAAAGGATGTTTGTTGATTGCAACTTGAAGAAGACATTGGTTGCGACCAAAATCGATGGTTATTGGGAAGCATACTCCAGTTGTTGATGTCAAACTATTGGTGGAAGGTGTGGTGCAAAAGTTGATTAGGCGAAAGTTATGCATTAGGGTTATAAGACGTAGTTCCTTTTGTAGTCGTTACCATAGTTTTTTTATCATTCTATCGTCCTAACATTTTTTTTCGTTGTGATTTTTTCCTCGTATTGCTTTGTGTTGTTATATATTGTTTACTTTTCTTCACTTAGATTATGTCACCTAAATTATTCAAGATAAAATTCGTGTAATCTACTTGGTAAATAATTTGTCAGATAGACCTTGGGCTCCGTCTTTATTACCCTAGCTTGAACTTAATAGAAAACCTTGTCATAATACCACGAGATATTTTAATTTGGGCATCCTTCATTAATGTCGATTTCGGGCACGCGCACTCTCAACTGGTATCATAGTTAAACCTCTCTTTGTTAGGTTTTATTGCCTAGAACAGATCAACTGTGTATGAATATATACTTTTATATGAATGGCCAAATTCGAGAAATAATGAGAATCAATGAAGGTTATACTTTTCTCGAACTTATCACATAATCCCACATTTTGAATTACTCTAGCACAAATATTTTTACTACTCGTGTTAGTGATTATGAAGGTGATTATCTATGTTCTTCTCTTGATGCACTTGTTTCTTAAAACCAGAGTATATCTATAACCATTGTTAAAATTTCTATCAGAGTGAAACATTTGGAGAAATAAAACGATATTAAAGAAAATGAAGTCCATAAATTTTCTCAGTTACCAATTGATAGGTATATTGCATGATATAATTAAAGCCCTTGAAAATAAAAATAAAAACAAACTTGTTTATGAATTTACTTTCGTTAAAGAAGATAATGCATTTTTTTCAATCTATTGATTCCCATGCTTATCCCCTCTATCCTAAAGTTAAAGTTTTAGATTTAGACTTTAATGACTTCTTATAATTTTTGATGAATTTATGGAATATAAGAAGTTACCATTAGTTGAGGATGAATTTGTTGAATATTGAATACGAAAAAAGATGATTTGACCATCCTTGTGGATACCTTGAAAGTGGATTTTCAAAATAGTATTGATTTTACCGGCAAACTTGTAAAGAAAGTTGAAGATCTATCTCTGGAAATATTTTGAAATACTATTGATTTTCAAAATGGTATTGATTAAAGAGACTTTGAATGGATTGCCTTCAACCTTAAATCAGTCATCTATATTTGATCATGGTTTTCAAAACCTTCATAAACTAAGGAAACGTCATAGGATGAACAATTGGAAATAGAAGTGTAATATGCCTCCTCCCATTTTGCAAAGATCATAATCATTGTGATAAAAGACCTACTAGACATTGTATATGATCTTATTGTTATAGAAATAATCATCATAAAGATTTTTTCTTTAAGTTGAAAAATGTTCAATAATTTGATAAGGTTACTCCTAAAAAAATTTCTCCTATACCTCATCCTAAACTTTTTAAATGTTATTATTATAATGGTAAAGGACATTTGAGAGAATTTTGTTCATTATTTAAGTCGGCCTTGCTCTTTCGTAATGCTAGGAATAATTTTAACTTTGGTAGAAATAATGCTTTGGGAAAGCAACGTGAACATTTTCGTTTTGTTCAAAGAAAAAACGGCAAGAAGATTGATAACTCAACTAAGGTTCAACCTACTCCTAAGTCGCTTCATATTAAAAAATATATAAATTAGAAAGGGTCGTTTTTAATTAGAAACTAGGGAGAATCATTTCTTGATCCCCTCAACTTCTATTAGTTAGAAGGTTTTTTCTTCTTATTCCAAGGAAACTTTATAATGTATATTTTGTTCCTTGGCTCATTCTATCCGTATAATTCTTTGATTGCACTTTTTTTTTATAAATACTTTTGTGGTTATGTGATTATAGGTCAACTTTATAAAATGTTAAATTAATCTATTTGACTTGTTTGCACATGCTGTTTGTAATCTTGGTTATGTTTATGACTACGAACTCTACACCTCTCTAAAAGCTTTGAAAGTTTATGACTTTTTAAGCTTAATTTATCTAGAGTATATGTCATGACTCGTTCCACTTCCACTGTGTCACACCCCGCCTACTAAAGTAGCGGATGGCCAATCCGTAATCAAACTAAAATGTTGGTCTCATATGGATCATTCTTAGCATCACTGTCAAAATCATTTTTAAAGTTACTAACCACCTAGTAATTTAGATTTACCAGTGTCAAATTTTATCTTTCATTCGTTAATAACATGCGGAATATAAATAATAATTAAACCATCCACTCAAACTGGTAACTGAAACCAACATAGATAAATAATATGAATAAAGAAGACCGAATCAACTATCGATTTAACAATAAAATCCCACAATAAACTAAAATAACAAACTGGATACATAAGGTGTAATGAAAAACTGAAATACTAAATCTGAGGGGGACATGACAAAATGAATACTGAAATAAAGTCCCAACACTAGGAATAAATGAACGAAGCGTCTACAACAAAGTCCTGCAACTTTCACATGCGCCATAGTTGCACATCTCTAGTTATAATCCTCAATTTGTGCGTCCCTGTGGGTGGACATCTAAAATGTTTTGAAAAATATTTTAACACGGGTCAGAGCCCAAGTAAAATATTTTGAAAATATCTAGCAAGCAGTTAAATTGCAATAGTTAAATATGCATGCCAACTTTTCATATTTAAGCTAGTGTCGCACTCTCTTGACGCATAACTCACCCTTCATCTAATGTGCACACCTAACGCTGACCTTCTGACCTTCCTAGCTATGCTACCCCACCTAACTACCAGTATCACACCTATTTCTATGACACTACTCTAGCCCGAGTATTCTTACTTTAATTATTAAATTATCTACTCATTAATCGGTTCAACTATATTAAATTATATAATGTTCATACTAGTTATATAGGAAACCCCTATTTAATCATATTACTTTCATACTAGTTAAGTAAGAAATACATTCACACTTATGTATTAATCTCGTATATATTTATCTACTCATTTTATATACGTACTACTAGACAACAACATTCACACACATGTTGCGTATAACTATTCTCGAGTAATAACTCACTGGATGCTTTATCTAAAATGATATCATGTCCCAAGTATGCTCACTCAAACCCGGCTACCTCAAGTTGGAATAGCTCACACCAAACTTGGATAAAAATCGCAAACGTAGTGGAGACAGTCATATTACCACCGAAAGTGAGACCGAATCATACCCAAATCGTCTCACCTCGAAAAATAAATCACGTAATAAAATAGTAGGCGATATGACCTGGGGACTATACTATCCCAGTTCCTCAAGCTATGGGATTAACTCACATTGCGTAACCTTCTATGATAGCACTAGATGGGTATACACACACACACACACACACACACACACACACACACACACACACACACTATCACACTAACCGTACGTATATATATTTAATGTAAGTTCGGCAAACCCGTGCCCAACACCCATAGCACTAGCCCAAAAATACCAAAGTCTATATCCCGATTTGTAACTTAATTAATCATACATTAATTAATTTATTAAAGTAGTGTCACTCAACTACAATACCCAGACTCATTCGGTCCGTATCTTCACCCTTTAGAATTTTTTTACCACAAATTCCCGCTATTTAGTTTAATACCCCTCATTAAATTTAATAATCAATAATTTATTATATATATATCTATGATAAATTAAATCGGCTATCCCGTGTCTAACTCCCGTCACACAAGCCCGAAAAATATTTGAATCTAATCGCCGACCCTTAATTTAATTAATTTCACCTCCATTAATTTCATCAAAGTAGTGTCACTCAACCAAAATGTCCAGACTCCCTAACTTGGTCCGTATTTTAACCTTTTAAATTTATTACACAAAATTTCGTTATTAGGTTTGAGACCCTTATTAAATTGAATATTCTGTAACACCCATCTTCCAAAATCCTAGTTATTGACCTCCATTTAATAATTCACTAATTAATCCATTTTTATCCACAAAAGAAATATCAATCCCCCAAAAAATAGGTCGAGCTGCTAATGTCTTCTCAACGTCGCTCGAACGACACCCCAGTTCGTTCAAATGACCATCCTAGTTTTTGCCCAATTCGCCTTCCCCATGATGCCATTCTGCCATTGCTAACCCATGGAAGCTTCTGTACTGCTCTTCCAAATGTAACCCAACAACGATGACCTAACACTCACCTCTAACGTCATTTATATTCATCATAGTAACATTAAACCACATCAATTTTCATCAAAAGTTATCAAATCCCTGAATTGGACTTTTCACGGTTTCATACAATAGTTCTCACCATTTTGATTCTACAATCCAATTACTATGTGGCTTCTACCGGATATCTAATATAATTTGAATTTCACCCTCACTAAATCATAGAACATCATCAATTGCATTTTTTTTCTCTACATAATTTGAGCAATTTATAAATCCCCAAGTTTACGTGATATCTCACCCCAACAATGAACTTTAATTTACACCCACTATGATATGAATCGAAATACTGCAAATTAAATGGAAGAAATTTTAACTACTTGTCTGATTAGATCTGTAGGGTCTAATTTCCCTTGGTGTAGATGAAGATTTGACAAAAAACACATAAATTTTTGTGATTTGGCTCCCAAAAGCTCCTCTAATTTCTCCCTGTTTTTGCCTCTGCAGAACTATGGTTTTTTTATTGAGTTGTGTCTGCCCCAACTCCCTAATGTAGGTTTTATATTGCTAATCCCGAAATTAAGCTTATGGTTCCAGCCCAAATGACCCGAACACCCCCGTGTAAGACCGATTATGCCTAAAAATGCTCGAGACCCAATTACTACCCCTGGGTGTTCTTTTTCGACTATCTCAGCCTATTCGGAACCAACCGTGCACTTGGAATCGTTATCCGAGTTACTTTACTAAAATTCTCTAATCTCGACCTCAAATTACGACACTTGTAAATTTTAAAAATAACCCGAATTAATTAAATCTAAATTCACTAAATCAATTAAATCCTCCAGATTAATTAACTCCTATATCACCAAATTAAGTAAATTATATATCCTCATAAATACGACATATGACATACTTCCCCCGTTACAAAGGAATTTCTCCCTCAAAATTATGATAAGTCTACTACTCCAAGCCTCGAATACTTCCCTACTCTCACATGCCCCTAGGATTGCAACACATATATCAATCACTTTTAATTGCGAATTATATTAAAATTAAATTGAATTTTTAGGGCGCCCATACACTCTATATCCATGTCATATGCATAAATATTACCCGGCTCTACTAGCCTTAAATCGTGATATAATTTCCATCTCAGAGTTATAACTACATGTATGTATAATAACCAAGGTACCAAACCCATGTCTTAATGACCAAACATCTCCTCACTTCCAACGTTGCACTAAGTTTCATGCATGGAACGTCTCGTAAAGCAAAATCCAAACAAGGAACCCACCTGATACACTACTACCTAACATTACCACTTGTTGAGATCCGTTAGGCCTTCAGTCCATAGCATGTACCCCCAAATTCCCGTCTCCTGACATAAAAGTATACTCTTCCACTCTCATATTACAAAAAACGTCATGCAATATGACGCCTTACTATTACTAGTTTCGTAGAGCGAAAGGATCACGAGCTATATCTCCCTGCTCGATAATAAACCTATCCACCCTGATTCCCAACAGAAAACTTCCCTACTTACCGGGATCAAATATAACAATACAAGCATTTTCTTATAAGTCTATTATGAAACACACTTTAACATATATACACGTATATATAGGTTGGACCCTCTTTCAGGTGATAACTAGAACAACTAAATCACACCTTGGAACGAAGAACACAAAGTTTTACTATACTTTCTACTATGGCCCGAACCATCGCTAACCTTGAAAAATAGTCTGCTCTACTCTCATAACTCTCGAAAGTAGTAAACTCACATATAATGCAAACATTCTCTTAGTGCACACCTCCACTCCCTAGTAGGCGACACTAAAGAACCCTGCTACTCCACGAAAATCAATTATATATACGCATAATAAGGCTATTACGGCCAATGCACCCACTAAATTCAACTCACTCACGAATTCTAGTACTAACAAACTACTGTGAATCACTCGTGTCACACAAATCAGACCCCAATCACCCCGGGATAAAACTCATACTTTCAATTGCCAATAGCACTGGTAGTTCAAATGGTTCATGGACATAATATCCTCATTCCAACCAAACCAAACATTTCTTATAACTGTTGCCCGTAATGGGCATCATGTTCTTATCCCCTAATTCGCTTCGAACAAGGTTAACACATGTGTTCCTAATCTTTACACATAAGACACCTATATGTCTCATTCCTCTTCCTCTGGCCCCACTGTCCATGTCGGGGTTCTTCTTCTCATGGACCTAGTAGTCTTGGCCCTGATTGCTACCCCCGTTGTCGCTTTTGCTCCGTTGGCCCTAAGGGACTCGTTGCTGGCCTTGACAGCCCTAACTGAATTCACCGTCACCTGAAAGAAATTTCAATAATCTCAATGCATAAAATGGTTTCTCTATTGGGTATCCCCTCATGCGGTGCCTCACTAGCAATGTTAAATCCAGTCTTGCCCTTCGGTTAGGTTTTCCAACTCCTTTGGATCCCTTCTTCGGGCAATGATGACAACGAAACCAGTCATTCTGTCTGGACTTCCTCATTCATGCTTGTATATTCAACCCATGAGTTCATTATTAACTTAAGGACCTTCTTGACTCTTCATATCCACCTCATCGGGTATGAAGTTCGCTAAAAACATCAACTCTCCTTCATGACCGGCCACTATATGGCCCTTTTAAAACAAGTATTGAAATATCCCTTGCCTTTCTGTTTAAACAGATGATGAGAGGATTTTTGGTCAAACCACACCCCAAATTCCTCGTTATTCATTTCATCTTTCCATGGTTGTGGTGACCGATTCCTATCACTATAACGGTGCTCCTATGAACCAAAATTTTGTCCGAAATTTAATCTTGGGTGCCACTGCACTCATCCCTACACAATTTCCTTTGGGTTATATCCTTCCATTAACCCATCACAGTCCCCGACTCATTATGGATGGAGCTTTGGGAGAGTTCCTCTGACTACCCCCCCCCCCCCCCCCCGCCTTTACCGACAACACTGAGTGAGTCTGAATTTATCACCACCACTTTCTACTATAGTTCTTAGGGAACCTACTATGCCCTAGTGATTATCCCAACGTCATACGCCTGAAAAATAATTATGGTGACTTCTATCGCGTCATCATTCCCAGAATATTCTCTAGCATCTGCTGAGCCTCTCCCCCTATAGTCCTTCTAACGGCCCTCGTTGGTCATCGAAAGTTCTTCGGTGTACGAAGCCCAATCTAACTCGTATATGAATCACATCAAATATACTTAATAGCAGGAGAACTTAAGTCGCACACATGAAGGAATACTATAATTCTATAATAAGGCTCTATATCAAATAATGCTACGTTGAAATATAATAAGTCACACAGATCCTAAGGACTTTAGAACCTAATGCTCTGATGCCATCTGTGACACCCTGCCTACAATAATACCAGGTGGCCAGCCCTTGATTAAAATAAAATGTTGGTCTCATATGGCTCATTCTTAGCATCACAGTCAAAAACATTTTTAAAGTTACACCTAGTAATTTAGATAGACCAGTGACATATTTTATCTTTCATTAATTAACAACATGCTAAAAATAAATAATAATTAAATCATCCACACAAACTAGTAATTGAAACCAATACAGATAAATAATATGAATAAAGAAGACCGGATCAACTATCGGTTCAACAATAAAACTCCACAATAAATTGAAATAATAAATTGGATACACAAGATCAAATGAATAACTGAAATACTAAATCTGAGGGCGACATGCCCAAATGAGTACTGAAATAAAGTCCTTGCACTAGGAATAAATGAACGAAGCGTCTATAATAAAGTCCTGCAACTTTCACATGAGTTGTTGTTGTGCATCTTTGGATATAATCCTCGAGTTGGGCATCCCTGTGGCTGGACATCTAGAATGTTTTGAAAAAGATTTAGACACAGGTCAGAGCCCAAGTAAAATATTTTAAAAATATTTAGCAACCAGTTAAATTGCAATAATTAAATATGCATGCACACTTTTCATATTTAAGCTAGTGTCGCACTCTTTTGAGGCATAACTCACCCCTTATATAATGTGCACACACAACGCTGGCCTTCTAGCCTTCCTAGTTATGTTACCCCACCTAACTATCACTATCACACCTCATTCTATCGCACTACTCTAACCCGAGCATTCTTACTTTAATTATTAAGTTATCTACTCATTAAATCATTAATGGGTTCAACTGTACTAAATTATATAACGTTCAAACTAGTTATATAGGAAACCCCTTTTTAATCATATGACTTTCACACTAGTTAAGCAAGAAATACATTCATACTTACGTATTAATCCCATATATAATTATCTACTCATTTCATATACATACTAGTGTACTACAACAATCACAGACATGTCGCATATAATAACCATCCATTCCAGAGTAATAACTCACCAGATGCTTTATCTAAAATGCTAGCATGTCCCACGTATGCTCACTCTAACCCGGCTACCGTAAGTCGGAATTGCTCATGCTGAACTTGGGTAAAAATCGCAAACGTAGTGTAGGCGGTCATTTTCCCCCCGAAAGTAAGACCGAATCATACCCAAAGCATCTCACCTCCAAAAATAAATCACGCAATAAAAAGTAGGCCCTATGACTTGGAGACTATACTCTCCCTGTTCTTCAAGTCAGAGGATTCACCCACATCGCTCAACCTCCTATGATAGCACTAGAGGGGTATATATTCCTATAAATATCATTCACAGTGATATTTATAACTCACACAAATATATATATATATACATTATCACACTAACCGCATATATATATTTAATAAAAGTCTGGCGAACCCATGCCTAACATCCGTAGCAATAGCCCTAAAATACCCAAGTCTATATCCCGACTCATAATTTCATTAATCATACATTAATTAATTTATTAAAGTAGTGACACCCAACTACAATACCCAGACTCACTCATTCGGTCCGTATCTTCACCCTTTAGAATTTGTTACATAAAATCCCTCTATTAAGTTTAAAACCCCTCATTAAATTTAATATTCGATAATTTATTATATATATCTATAATAAATTAAATCGGCTAGCCCATGTCTAACTCCCGTCGCATTAGCCTGAAAAATATCCGAGTCTAATATCAGACCCTTGATTTAATTAATTTCACCTCCACTAAATTCATCAAAGTAGTGTCACTCAACCAAAATGTCCAGACTCCCTAACTTGTTCCGTATTTTAACCTTTTGAATTTATAACACAAAATTTCGTTATGACGTTTAAGACCCTTATTAAATTGAATATTCCGTAACCCATCTTCCAACATCCTAAGTATTGACCTCCATTTAATAATTCACTAATTGACCCTCTTTTATCCACAAATGAAATATAAATCCCCCCCACCCCCACCCCCCACCCCCCACCCCAACCCCCACCCCAAAAAAAAATAGGTTGAACTGCCAATGTCTTCTCAACGTCGCTCGGACGACACCCCAGGTTGTTCGAGCGACCGTCCTGGTTTTCACATTGTTCGTCTTCCCCACAATGTCATTCTGCCATTGTTAACCCATGGAAGCTTATGTACTGCCCCTTCGAATGTAACCCAACAACGATGACCTAAAACCCACATCTTACATGGTTTGTAATCATCATAGTAACCTTAAATAGTATCAATTTTTGTCAAAAGTTATCAAATCCCCGAATTAATTTTTTTCACGATTTCATACAATTGTTCTCACCATTTCGATTATGCAATCCCAATTACTTCATGTCTGCTACTGGATATCTAATATAATTAAATTCCGCCTTCACTAAACCATAAAACATCATCAATTGCATTTTTTTCTCTACAAAATTTTGAACAATTTGTAAAACCCCAAGTTTACGTGATATCCCACCCCAAAAACGAACTTTGATTTACACACACTATAATATGAATCGAACTACTACATATTAAATGAAAACAAGTTTAACTACTTGCCAGATTAGATTTGGAGGGTCTGATTTCCTTTGATGTAGACGAAGATTTGACGAAAAACACACCCAATTCTTCTTGATTTGGCTCCCAAAAGCTCCCCCAATTTTTCCCTATTTTCTCATGTGCCAAACTACGATTTTCTTATTGAGTTGTGTCTACCCAAAATTACTTAATGTAGGTTTTATATTGATAATCCCAAAATTAAGCTTATGGGCCAAGCCCAAATGACCCAAACTGTGTGAACCTAGTTATGCCTAAAAATGCCTCGAGACCCAATTAGTACTCTAGGGTACTCTTTTCTGACTATCTTGACCTATTCGAGATCAACCGTGTACTCAGAATCGTCATCCGAGTTACTTTACTAAAATTATCCATCCTCGACCTCAAATTACGACACATGTAAATTTTAAAAATAGTCCAAATTAATTAAATATTAATTCACTAAATCAATTAAATCCTCCAGATTAATTAAATCCATTTTCACCAAATTAAGTAAATTCTATATCCTTAGAATTATGGGGTATTACACACTGCACTACATTTTGAGCATTATCTTATAAACTATATAACAAAACACTTTCGAGTAATAATTTATGGAATTTTCAAAATGTATGTGAATTGAGAAAGGGTTATGAAACCAAATGTATTTCAAATAAAAATGATTTTTGTATGATGACAACACAATTAATATATGATCATAACTTAACTATCTTCTCTCTAATGTACTTGTGATAAAAATAAGTAATCAATACATTATGAGATAAGGTACAAGAAACACAAAAATTCATTAAACCATAAAAATTTCCTAAAAACTCAATAAGTATCCCAATCAATACAAGATCCACATCAACCTAGCTCAACCATACAAACAAATAAGATTATATCACAAGCATCAAACAAAATTTCAACATCCAACCAGATAAGTGCAAAGCTCAACCACATAAACAACATCACACAAGCAAGTTTAGAACCACATCCCATAACCTATGGTGATAAAGCTCAAAGCAAGAAACATATAACAAGACCTCATTAGTTGATTCAAGCAAGTCAAGAATGTTCAAATACTATCATGTTTATTAATTTATTCTTGTTGTACTTTAGGAACCATTGTAAAAAAGTAAAGTAACAGATTTAGACATGTATATGCCCAATCTTACTCATCCAAACCCAACCTAAAGCCCCCTAAAGCTTGGACCTTAACCAAATATCATTTTGGATAAAATCCAAGATTTTTAGTCGACTAAACCTAAGGTTTGGTCGGTTAAAGGACACAGGAAAAAGTTTGGATAGGTAAACTATCTTTCGGCCAGTTAAAACTTTGAAACAAGCTAACTAAAGGAGTTTCAGTAGATAAAAAGTTCACATTCATTCGACGAAAAGGGCTAGAATCCAATCTTATTATGCTTCCTCTAAGCTTCCTACCTAAAACCTTAACCTTTCTTAAGTTTGTACCAAACTTTTTACCAACTTTTCACAGCCTACTATCCAATCCAAACACTCAACCCTACTTTACCATTTCAACTTACTAACCCTATACACAATCTTGATTCATTAAACCTTTTTAAACCCCTCTCCCTTTAATGTGAGATTAAAACCTAAATCTTAATTGTATCCAAATCTTTATTGAAGTAAAGCTTCAAACCTCAAATATTTATAAAGTTCAAAACCAAATGAGTTCCAAGAATTAAAAACCATTATATCCATGTTAAAAACTAAACCCCGTGAGTTATAATGTAAACCCATTTCATCCAAGATCCTCACCCCAAACCCATATAAGCCATGTTCTTAATAATCTTAGAAATGATGCATTTCTAAAGGGAGAAAGTTCCACCCATGTTAAAAGATTTCTTTTGAGCAACGAACTCATGTGAACCAAATTTTTCATATTCAAACTCTTCCTGGCCAATTTCCATATCACAAACCCACTTGTCTTTCAAAGTTATTTAAACACAAAATTAGGGATGTCAGCGGGGCGGGTTTGGCCAAATTCGACCCCGACCCCGTTTACCCCACCCCAAACTCGACCCTGCCCCAACCCTGTTTACTTCACCCCCGCCCCATTTAAAAACCCCGTGGGGCCCCAAACCCGTCCAATATTTTTTATGATATTTTTTTATCTTATTTTATATAATTTTTCAAACATATTTTAATTTTTTTTAACTTTTGTAATATGAAAAAAAGATATTATCTTTAATACATAATTCAATTTACAATTTAAAGTAGTTTTGAAAATTTAAACCAATATTATCAATAAAGTAATACAATTAAGATTATAACAAATCAGTAAAAAAAATGGAGCAGTAGTTTGAATATCACTGGAGAAGTAGTCTAGATTATAAACAAATGTGAGAACAAAATGCTTAAAGCTATTAAAACCGGAGTAGTAGTCCAGTTTTGTTTTGTAAAAATGTACAAAGTAAAACTAGTTTAAAATGCACAGAACAAAACAGAGCAATAGTCTACAATTGTACAAATGTACAAAAAATGCTTAAAACAAAGATATGTGAAGAAAATCTTAATGATCTCTATAGATTTGGGAATGTTTGTACATATTTGTGCAAGAATTATAAATATTTTTGCAATTTATAATCATTAAAATTGGAGCATATTTGTACAAATGTTTTAAGCGTAGAAGATCTGTGAAAAAAAGCTACAAATCTACAAATGTCTAGTTTTATTAATAAATGTTTACCGAAGCGACGGTGGCCGGAGACAGAGCAAAGCAGTAGAGGAGACGGAGTAATGAGATAAATGAGAGAGGGAGAAAGAGAAATGGAAGAGTAAAAAATGAAACCCTAAACATTATTTTTCTATATATATATATATATAAGGGTAAATTTGTAATAACACTCTTAAATGAGGCGGGTTCAGGATTTTTATATGCTAAACCAGACCCCGCCACGAATCCGATGAGTTTTTTTTTATTTCAAACCCGACCCCGAACCAGCCCAATTTATTTTCCCAAATTCCCCCCATTAGGGTCGGGGTCAGATCGACTCCCCATCAAAACCTGCCCCGTTGTCATCCCTACACGAAATCACTCTTAAATAAAGCTACCCATTTGTTCTTAAATATTAAAACACAAATTTCCTAAGATAAATATCCATACCAAAAATCTAGTTATGTTACAAAGGGGTTTAATCACAAAATCTCTCTTCAACCAAGTTACCATAAAACCACATATATGCTTAAAGATTAAACCCAAATCTCTTAAGACATTGATCCAAACCCATACACCCCATTTTTTGATTCACATTAAAAACCTCGGTATGCAAAGTTCCTTTAAACCCTATCACCGTTAATGCTTTACTTTAAATCCTTAATACTTATATCTTGAATGCGAATATAAATGTGAATGAAAATGGATGCAGACAATAAATAAACAACTCATTTTATCAACAAACTAGGAAATGGTTTTTACTAAGTTACAATGTTCATAAGATGACTATGAAAAGTAAGAAATAGTTGTTAATTTGTAAAAATTCGACAAAAATATCATTATCCCAATTCATCCCCCTCCTAGTATAATTTTGGGGCCAACAAGGGTGTCATTTTAGCCTTAGTGCCTGTGAAATTTGTATAGTCATGTTTGGAGTTGAAAATGCTATATTTGAAAATCATGAGAGATGATGTGGTGAGGGCTAGAACTATTGGATTGTGAGAAGTACCTTTGTTTAGAAATATTACCTCACCTTTAGTAATGATCGTATGAATGCCGCCACATGCAAGATTCGTTTTGAAAGCAATATCTCAAAGATTTTATCTATCCAAAAAATTGGATAACATCAAGGATATGAGATTTTAAGGTTTTAACCAATATTGCTTATTAAGGAAAAAAAATGTTAGCTGAAGATTTTACTTTTCAAGGGAAATGAGTCTTTTTCAATAAAAAAATCATTTAAAATTTCATATATCCATGAAAAACTATTCTTTTAATATTTATTTTTATTTCATCAAATAAATGCTCAAAGTTTCTTTCTTTCCACATGAGTTATGTCCTATGTGATCTTTTGAATTTACTTGAAACTTGCAATGAATCTTTTATTAGCTAGGTTATTCTTTGTTTAAAGTACTTAGAATAACCATTAACCTTAAATATGATGATTCATAACACAAATGTGTCAAATTTTGTTTGCCAAAGTCATTTTAAACAGCGGATTATGTGAGATTGATCACTTTGTGTCTCTTAAGATGTTCATTTAATTTAGGCACTCACTTTAGGGATTTGAAATTTCTCTAGTCAAATGCACAGCCAACGAAGCTTCATCGTCGCAACGACATTTCTCATCGCTACAATGACACTCGCGACCAACACAAAGGTTCTCCTTAGTGAAGCTAAGTTTAAAATTCGCATCGTAGCTTAGTTTTGTCAATATACCAAAATCACTTTCTCTTAGGGGTGTTCGCAGTCCGGTGTGGTCCGATTCGATTTTGAGGGTTTTTTTTTACCGGACAGATAATGTCGATTAACCGACCCTAGTCGGTTCCATTTTTTATGGTCGATCATGTCTAACCAGTCGGTCCTCACATTTGAATTACATCATTTATAATAATAAAAATATACCCGAGTCTATTTTTTCCAAACATTAAAAACTAAAAAATATCAAAATTTGTAATTAAAACAAACCTACTATTGGATTAAACTATAATTTAAGCTAGTCAAATATTAAATTAGATACTTTTCCTATTTATTTATGTTATATATATACATGTATATGTAAAAATATATTATTTTATATAGAGTCGGTTCGGGTCGGTTCTAACAGGGTTTTTGAAACTGTAAAACATGGTCCACAAAAAAATATATCGAGACTGGACCGATTAAGAAAAAGGATCAGTTCACCTCGATTTGGTTTGTTCCAGTCAGTTTTTTGAACACTCCTACTTTCTCTTTTGAACTTCGTCAAGCTTGGGCCCTAAATCCATTCTCGGAGTTTCAAAGGATCTTTGGATCCTTTCATAAAGTTTCAACCTTTATAAATATTCTTGTAAGATTATCTTTATCTATTATTTCTAGATTTGCAACTTTTGGATCCTTTTTATCATTTCTTTATGGATTTAAAGAATGTCTTTATTTTTTATTCATTTTGTAGTTATTATTCATCTGCGCAATGATATTCTAGCTTTCTTTCATCTTGGCTCATGTTTTATTAGTTGGATTTCACGTATTTGACTACTTTTACATATTAACCCTCTTTTTTTTTTGGATTTTGCCTACAATTTGTCACATTCTTGGTGTGGTGCACTAAGCGTTGAAACTCATTCCCACTATAGGACTCCATCTTCTATCTTTATTCTTTTAAAACCTAATTATTTGTTTGTAATTGATTTTCTTTTATCAATTACAATGCACGAAATCCCAAGATTAGCCAAGAAAGTTGTTCCGGTGCTAATTTTTATGCACCTCCTTCCCTTCCACGGTTTATAAACTAAGATCACTATGATAGGTTTGAGAATTTTATTATAGAGCGTTGTGTTCATTTTGAGTGTTATGTGGACTGACATTCTCTCCAAGTCAGTCATGCCACTACCGTGGAAATTTTTTAACTAAAGTCTTAGCTTGGAATTAGAAATCAAGGCAAAGACAAGGAAAAAGTATTCCCAAATTTGGTTTGATAAGTTTACACTACTACACAATTCTTGACCACGGACTAGCTTCACTTTTGTTGTTAGAGGTATTTCAATCATGATCACACTCGCTCTATTTAGTGAGATTTTTGGTTCATTGATCATTCACAAACTCTCTCTTAGATAATTCACAATGGTCACCACTGCTACTGATCCAAGAGAGAGTTTTGTGATTTCTAAAATCACGGGTGGAAAGATCACAGTGCCACCTGAAAAATCCTTGGAGAAAAAGTACTTCACTAACTTTTATTATCTTCTCCACTTGATGTTCTCTGCAAATTTCACACAAAACTCTCATCATTATTCAATTCAATCTTTTAATTGCAAATTTCTATATGTTGTTGGAATTAGGGTGACTACTGATTTGGGTATGATGATTTACAAAATGAGGGTTGATGGTATTATTATCAAAGGTGAGGCTTGTCCTTATCTTTCTTATGGAAGTTTCTCCATCACTTACTCTTAGCGAGGAATGTTCACATATTTTTCCAATAAGAGGAAAGACATTGACCGAAAAGGGGATTACCTATACAACATTTCATTTTGGCAAGAAAAAGTTATTAAAAGAACCCCAACAGCGGGAGGTAGATGAGGTGGAAGAAGCCCTTTCTGGTGATCCGTGATATGCCTAAAGTGTACCCTCATACTCTGAGCATCAACATCGTCCAACCTCATAACCTAATAATCAGGAAGTCATAATAGCCATCAAGGAGGTCATCCTTTATAAGGCCGACTGCACATTGATTAGTCTCAGCTCATCAGTAGCCGAGTTCAGCAACAGCCTTATGGGCTCAACAATGGCCTTTACATCGTCGTACTCTGCTTCAGCCGACTCCACAGCTATGCCTAATACCTAACCTTAACTTATCAATTAGGCTGAGGTCACACTTACGATTGGCAGACTAACATAGCTATCGAACTCACCAAGATCGTACTCGGCTGAGCTGAGGTTACAATCGATGACGTTACAGGTGCTAGCATACACAAGCACATGAAAGATTTGGAACACGTGAACAAAATCATTATAACCAAATCATTCCCCTCACATGAGGGAATATTCGGTCACTATTATCTACATGTTGCACAGCCGGGTGTTCGCATGAGATTGGATAGATCATCACACTCATGCTCATTATATGCTTGGGAGGTACACTACACCCCCTAAGCACTATATATATAGGACTTCCCCTTCCTTGTAAGGGGATCGAGATTGTAAACCCTAGTGGAAGCTCTGGTAAACTACACAGTAGAGAGAGAAAGTGAGTGCATTGTATCACAAACGCCATTAGAGCCCCTATTTTATTAGTGACGATCACTCACCCGCACCGTGGACGTAGGCCTAGATAGGCTGAACCACTTATATTAGTGTGTTTATCCTCTTATCCTCACCTCCTTTTATATCTATATTACTTACTTATTGCCATTGTTATGCTAGTTTGATATCTCCAACCCCTTGATCTGGTGGTGCTATTTCCAGCATCATCACTTTGGCGTCGTCTGTGGGAATGAAAAGTTATATCTCTTCCTTCTTGAAGCTTGGACTCACCGGAGACTCTGGTGGTGAAACAATCCTCCCCCTTTGTGTGGAGTTGTTTCACCATTAAAAGAGGTCCACTAAGGTTTTCGAGTTGACCAGTCTCTTAATCGCAGCTCAATGATATGGCACCAGATTTACCACCACCTCCTCCACTATAGGGTTGTCAATGGACCGGGTCTGAACCCGGACCCGACCTGAATTAACGGATCTGAGAACATTTTATAGATACGATTATCCAATTACCCGATTAGTTAATGGACCGGATCTGGATATACATGACTCCGATCCGATAAGGACCCGACCCGAATGTGTATATATATAATATAATACATATATATTTATATATAATATTATATATATATATATATATAGTCTTACATATAGTTACTAAATATATATATAACTAACTTATATATATATTTATATATATATAAACAGTTTTATATATAACAGTTTTACATACATAAAAAAACAATTTTACATATAACAGTTTAACATACATACATACATACATATATATATATATATATATATATATATATATATATATATATATATATAAAACTGTTTTTATACACATATATATAAAACTGTTTTTATACACACATATATATATATATATATATATATATATATATATAACTGTTTTTATACACATATATATAACTTATATATATATATGTGTGTATAAAAACAGTTTTATATATATGTGTATAAAAACAGTTTTATATATATATATATATATATATATATATATATATATATATATATATATATAAGTTATATATAAAAACAGTTTTACATACATATATATATATAAGTTATATATAAAAACAGTTTTACATACATATATATATAAGTTATATATAAGTTATATATATATGTATGTATAAAAATAGTTTTACATATATATATATATATATATATATATATATATATATATATATATATATATATATATATATATATATATATATTTGGATCGGGTATTCGGGTCGGGTCTCCGGGTCCTTAACGGATCTGGGTCTGGATCCATTTTTTGAGACCCGATGGGTAATCGGGTAAGACCCGATCCGCTAAAAATGGATATACCCAGACCCGATCCAGACCCGATCCGTTTACACCCCTACTCCACCAGCTGGTGGCGGAGGGCCAACTTCCATCCATGCACCATCGGAGTCCGAGATGGTTGAAGTGGCTGCAACCTTGAAGTTATTGGTGGCTAGTGAACAAGCTATTAAAGAGCAATTTGCCCAATTCATCCAAAATATGATGATGTGGCCATCGGGAATTTCACTGAAGATGATCACTCTAGCAACTGCACAAGAACAACGCCAGGAGGCCAGGGGACCACCCGAGGTACCACGTAAAGATTTCCCTCCTCCCCAACAACGAAAGGACGTTGCTCAACCTAGGCATTTATGCCTAGGTAGGCAATGACACCCTTGACCTGAGGATCAGTAGGATGATGTGGAGGCCGATGATGCTCCAGTGGAATGCTGGGAGCCATATGAGATTTCCAGTAACACTGTACGACCTGCTCATCATAGTCGAGGTCAGTGTGGTAGATGAGATTTTGATATTCGCCCAAGAGGCTCGGCATTTGATCGATTGAGCAGAGGGTCGGCCTTTGAAAGGCTCGGCCCAGGTAATGACGTGGGGGAGAGGTTATCGAGGTCAAAAAGTCTTCCTGGCTCTAAAAGAGAAGAGGGAGATTGTCATCCCCATCATGGTGACCTCCACATGGCAGCAATGGGGGCCAGGGGGAGGTCAATAGTCAACGTCGTCCTGCAGGGGGAGCCCCTAATTGTGCCCTTAGAGATGGAAGGAGACAACCTCGCCAGGCCGACGTTGCTAAGCCGTGGAATGACTCAATTCAAAGGCTTGAAGATAAGATTGGGGATATCCTAAAAAGCTGAGACCCCTTGCATAGGGGGTACTCAGAGGGTTCACCCTTCATGGAAAAGATCTTCAACTTTCCAACCCCGACCAAGTTCAAGCCTCCTGTAGTGTCTCCCAAGTACGATGGAAGTACCAACCCTGTCCATCATATTGAAATGTACCAGTCATCAGCAGATATCTACTCCATCTCTGATGAGATGAGGTTCCGAGCTTTCTTAAGCACTTTAGCTGGGGTTGTACATGTATGGCTTACATCTCTTCCAAAGAATTCCATAGAAAACTTTAAAATGTTGGCCGGGCAATTTATCCACAACTTCTGCTTAGGGGTGAGACCTCAGAAAAAGGCGACCCATCTATTTTATGTCAAGCAAGGGTAAAATGAGAGTCTAAGAGACTACATAGCAACGTTCAACAAGGAAAAGTCAGAAGTGGAGGACTATGAAGAAAGTATAGCTATGACAACCCTCATTGGAGGTCTCCAAAAAGGAAAGCTATTATGGAAGCTTGCTAAAGACTCCCAAGTTAATGGACAAGTTGCTGGAAACATCTAGGAAGGAAATGAATGCTGAGGAAGAAATGGCTATTAAGTATGAGAATGAGAAAGGAAACAGTAGTGGAAGCAAGTTTCAAAAAAAGAAAGTTGGGAAGAAAAGGTCGGGTAATGATAAGTTTGCAGACTACACTCTGTTGACTGTAAGTTGTGAACACATTCTCAATGAGATCAATAGAGATCGGTCTTTAAGGTGGCCAGAGAATTTACAGGCTCTTCCTCATAAGAGGAATAAAAATTTATGGTGTGAATTCCACCAAGACCACGATCATTTAACTGATAAGTGTTTTGCCTTGAAGGACGAGATTAAGAAGATGTTGAAGTTTGGGAAGCTAAGGAAGTATGTGGATACTAGAGCTTCAAAGGGCGGCCTAGCCAACCCTAGAAAGAAAAGGAATGATAAGTGTCGAGAAGATACCCCATCCAGGCGCAATGGTCCCTCAGACGATGATGATGACGACCCTGACCTCCCACCGAAGGATGACAATGGCCCAGTAAAGAGAGTGAATATGATCTATTTTGGTGTGGGTACGATCCATGGGGGACTAGAAGGAGGAGGCTCTGAGATAGCCAACAGAAAAGCTCATGTAGCAGAGGTGAAGGCAGTTACAAAGGTCGAGGTTGTGTATCCGGCTTCAATTAATGTGAAGTTTGAGAAAAGGAAGAAGGTTGACATAGCTACCCTGATAGTCGGCTTTTCAAAACTGGATTTTAAGGGTATCCTAGCTCCCCATGATGACCCTCTAGTCATCACAACCAGAGTGCATGGATTTGAGGTGCCGAGGATCTTAGTTGATGGGGGAAGCTCGACAGATGTCATATTTTGGCATTATTTTAAGGTGTTGAAACTTAGTCGGGCAAGACTCGTCCCCTACCACCATCCATTGATCGGCTTCAGTGGAGAGAAAGTTCACCCTTTAGGAATGTATGATATGGATATAAGAATGGGGGATGAGTGGCCAAAATGGCTAATGAGAAAAATCAACTTTTTTATTACGGATGAGAACATCTTCCCAGTCTATAACCTCCTACTTGAACGAGTAGCTCTCAAAAAGTGTAAGATCGTGCCTTCAACGGTCCACCAGATGATAAAATTCTCGACCCATTATGGATTAGGTAAAGTTCAGGGTGACGAAACTTTGACACAAGAATGCTATTTCAACTCTGCTGAGGAAAGAGAGGCATATAAAAAAGCTACCACCACCTACAACATTGATACTCTTGATTCGAGAGATGAGACAAAGCTTAAAAAGGGAGAGGCCATAGAAGAGGTAGAATCCATCGTCCTCAATGAGGATGAGCTAGAAAAAACCATCCAGGTTGGCAAAACCCTAAAGCCTAAGATCAAAGAAGAGTTGATCAAGATGGTGAAAGAGATACAATACATCTTTGCCCGGAGTCATGCATACATGCCACGTATTGACCCTAAGATCATGTGTCACAAGCTTAATGTAGTAAAAGATGATAAGCCTGTTAAGTAGAGGAAGAGGATCTACTCCCATGAAAATTATGACGTAATCAGAGATGAGGTTAAGAAATTCAAAGAAGACGAGTTCATTAAAGAGGTTATTTACCCAGAGTGGTTGTCCAACGCTGTCATAATGCCAAAAGCTAATGGGAAGTGGAGAATGTGTGTGAATTTTATCGACCTAAACAAATCTTGCCACAAAGACAGCTTTCCTCTTCCTTGTATATATCATATGGTGGACGCCATATTAGGTCATGAGCTGATGAGCTTTATGGATTCATATTCTGGCTATAACCAAATCATTATGGACCCGACTGACTCAGAGAAGACAGCCTTCATTACATATAAAGGGACCTATTGCTATAATGTCATGCCTTTCGGTCTGAAGAATGCAGGGGCTATATATCAGCATCTGGTAAATAAGATGTTTGTGGATAAAATTGGAAAGTCCATAGAGGTTTATGTGGACGACATGCTGACGAAGAGTCCAAGGGCCGACACTCATGTGACCGATCTTGAAAAAACCTTGGATACCATGGTTACGTACAGGATGAAGCTCAAATGCATCTTTGGGGTCGGAGCTAGAAAGTTCTTAGGCTTCATTGTCAACTAAAGGGGAATAGAGGCTAATCCAGAGAAGACAAAAGCTTTGCTGGAAATGAAGACACTTGAGACTATCAAAGATGTTCAGAGACTTACTAGACGAGTGGATACCCTCAACAGGTTTGTTTCTAAAGCTACTAACAAATGTCTTCCATTTTTTAAAATCCTCAGAAAAATGTTTTTGAATGGAACGAGGAATGTGATAAATCTTTTAAAGAGCTTAAGTCCTACCTCAGCTCTCCCATACTCCTATCTCGACCAGTACTAGGAGAAAAATTGTATGTGTACTTAGTTGTCTCAGAGTCGACAATTAATGCTGCTATAGTGAGAGAAGAGGATGGGGTATAGAAGCCAGTGTATTTCAACAACAAAGTCCTCTGATGATCTGAGCAAAAAAATCTTAGGATGGAGAAGTTGGCTTATGCTTTGATTCATGACTTTAGAAAGATGAAATCTTACTTCCAAGCCCACTCAATAGTCATCCTCACTGACTCACCGCTCAGACGGGTCATCGACAAACTTGAGAAATTAGGGAGACCAATAGCTTGGGTAATAGAGATAGAAGAATTTGACATTGTCTACCAGCCGAGGGTGGCAATCAAAGGGAAGGAACTAGCTGACTTTTTGGTTGAGTTCACTTGGAACGATGCTGAGGTTAAAAAATAAAATAGTGAGATTGCAAATAGACAGACAGAAAGAAGTGTCGGCACTTCCATGGATGACGTCGATACAAGCACAGTTAGAGGAAAGACATCCGATAATGAAGAGGGAATGTATCTCTTCAAATAAGGATCCCTGACAGAAGGAAACTTTTTTGAGGTCGCTGATGTATGGAGCCTCTTCGTTAATGGGTCATCCTTCAAAAATAGAAGTGGTGCCGGAGTAATAGTGTCAGCACCAGACGGCATAGATATAAAGTACGCTCTGAGATTTAATTTCAATGCCTCCAATAATGAGTCTGAATACAAAGCTTTAGTAGCAGGTCTCTCTTTAGCCTGAGCTCTTAATATCGGCCAACTCATATTCCATAGTGACTCAATACTGGTGGTAAATCAAATCTTGAGAGTATATAAGGCCAAGGATGAAAGAATGGCTAAATATCTAAAAAGAATAAGATGGATGTTGGAAATCTTCAAAGAGGTAAAGCGGAAGAGAATACCTCGTCTAGACAACGATCGAGCCGACGCGCTCACCAGGTTAGCATCAGCTGCAAGAACCGACATTAGAAGAACAGTGCCGATAGAGGTCTTGCTCCGGCCATCTATTGAAGAAGGAGATATCACATTCAAGTCTTGCATGAATCTAAGCATGGAAGCTTCATGGATGGATCCTCTTATCAGATATGTGGGTACCCAAAATTAGAATGATGGGCTTAGACGAGTAGCCCAATTATAGCGACCCAAAGTCCAGACCCCCCATATCTTAATCGGTTATGATTTAGTCATCTCCCATGTTCCCATTAAGAGGGGTTATGGGAGAAGATGGAAAAAGTGGGGGAGTCCAACACCCCTACTCCCTGAAAATGAACATGTATATAATAAACCCTAGTTCCGGGGCATAGGACACACTGTATTCTCTGTAATCACTCTCTGGAGTATATAAAAATAATACTTATTGCACCACCGTGGACGTAGGCACCTTTGTTGAACCACGTACATCTCTTGTTGTGTGATTGGCATTTTATATTCCTTATTTTGCTTGGTGATTGTGCTTATCTTATCTCTTTGTGTTGAATAATAATTTTCACCACAATTGGCGCCGTCTGTGGGAACATTTATCTTCCCTGAGAAAGCCCACACCTAAAAAAGATTTTGAAATGTCTGGTCACAATAGTAATGCTCCCCAGGCAGGGGATATCCAAGAACCACCTGCTCCTCGCAGGATTAGATCTGAAGTTCGGCGTTCAGATCAAAGGACTCGCTTAAAAAGGCTAGCCTCAGAAGAAAGCCAAGGACCATCGAGGTCCACACAAATATCCAGGCTAATTGATGCATATGAGGCGAGACTCCACGAGCAAAGGGAGTCTTCTCGCAAGCACAAAGCTGAGAATGCTCGCCTCAAAAGAAGATTTGAAAGAATGGAGAGATAACTCTATCGTGGTACCAAGAGACATCCATATCTCACTCCTAGCCCTTAGACGAGCAAGTCTCGCAGCCGAGGAAGGAGCCCGAGGCGTGAATCATAGAAAACTGAGGGAAATGAGTCAGAGGACAACTTGCTCGAGCAACTGAGACTAGCTCACAATCACAGGAGCCCGGATCGCAATAACGAGAACATACGAAGTCTGGTTCGAAGGGAGATGGACCAACAGCCAGCATATCTCGGTACCAGATCGACCCGAGCACTCGCTAGGCGAGCTCTTAAAACTCAGATGAAATTAACTTTCTCGAGGGAAATAGAGGAAGAGGAAGCCCCTAAGAAGTTTTCTATTCCAAGGTTCAAGATTTATGATGGTAAAACTGATCCCATTGATCATGTCAGGCAGTACCGGCAAGCCATGACTCTCTGGAATAATTGAGATGCACTAATGTGTCGAATTATTCCCTTGAGCCTGCATGACGTGGTGCAAAAATGGTTCGAAAGGCTCTCCCACCGATCCATCAGGAGTTTCAAGTACCTGGCCGAGCTCTTTACGGCCCGATTCATTACCAGTAGCTCCCATTCCAAAAGGATGGATGCTTTTCTGACAATGAAGAAGACGCCTCAAGAGACCCTCCGAGACTACGCGAAGAGGTACTGGGAGTTATTCAACGAGGTCAAGGACTGCTCGGAGCAAGTGGCAGTGGCCTCTTTCAAAATTGGGCTACCCAGCTCTTCCCTTCTGTACCAGTCCCTAAAGAAAAAATAAGCCATGACCATCGACGACCTAATGGCCCGCATCGAGAAATATGCCAAGGTGGAAGATGTGACCTGCCTTAGCACAGGGAAAAAAGGTCGAACTAAGCTCGCTGCCAAGGGCAGTGACAAGACTGAGAACCAGAAGAAAGGAGTAACAAATGGGGGCAAAAATGGCTCCAAGAACGGAGGCAACAATTATGTGTCGAAAGTATTTCAGGCGGTCAACGCCGTCTTCAAAGAACTAATTTATAAAATTCTCGTAAAAATCAAAGACGAGCCATTTATTAAGTGGCCCAAGAAGATGGGAGGAGATCCCTCAAAGAGGAACAACGCGCTGCGATGCGCTTTTCACAAAGAGGGAGGACACAAGACCAAGTATTGCAAAGCTATTAAGTCCCACCTCAAAGAGCTGGCCCAGTCGGGGAATCTGAACAAATTCGTGGAAATAAAGGCAGAGAAAGTTGCTGCCCATAGAGAAGCAAGGCTTGACAACGTACTCGAAGACGATGTCGGCCATGAATTCGCAGTAATTCATGGGGCATCTGACGTGAAACAGATTTAAGGAAATTCAGCTCAAATGGAGGTTAAAAAGCTTACAGCGGTGATGCAAGCTTTTCAGATCGATCCAGCGAAGACGTTGTCAGGAAAACGCCGGCGAACAAATGACATTGACTATAGTAAGCATATCGTGTTCATAGAGGAAGATCTAGTGGGAGTAAGAACCCCACATCATGATGCTCTGATCATTACTCTCAGAATATCTAACTATGACATCGACGAGTTACTGGTCGACCAAGGAAGCTCGTTCGAGGTAATGTACCTCGATCTATTCAGAAAATTGAAGTTAAGCATCGTCGACCTAAAGGAAGCTACTGTCCCTTTAGTTGGCTTCACTGGGAGAGTGACCATGCCCTTGGGAAATATCGTGTTGCCAGTAAGGGTAGGACATGTTTTTAAAATGATTGAGTTTTTGGTGGTCGACATTGACTTACCATACCAGGTTATCCAAGACAGAGGATGGCTGGACGTGATGAAGGCAGTCTCCGCGACCTGCCATCAGAAGCTCAAATATGTGACCGAGAGAGGAGTAATGTATATCCATGGCAATCAAGCGGTGGCAAGAAGGTGCTTCATAGCAGCCATCCGCCTAAAACTAGAGAAGAAGGTCGACAAATCCAGCGAGAAGGTTGAAGAACAAGGAGGTGTGATACCTTCGAAATAGCAACTAAAATATAAAAGGCCCAGAGTATAGGAGACCAGGCTCCTCCCCTCTGAATGTGTCATCGAGGACCTGGAAGAAATCACAGCTGCAGATTGTGATGACACCAGGATCTTATTGATTAGAGCTTCTCTCACAGATCAGGAAAAAAAGGAATTGACGACCCTGCTAAGGAGCAATATAGACGTCTTTACGTGGGAACTATACGAGCTGCCTGGAATTGATCCCATTATGGTTTGTCATCAGCTGCACGTCGATCCCACCTTCAAACTAATCGCGTAGAAGGCACGACGAACTGCACCCGCGAAGGCAAAAGTCAATGAAAAAGGAGTGGAAAAACTGTTGGATGCAGGATCCACACAGGAGGTACAATTCCCCATATGGTTATCCAACCCAGTAGTAGTTCCAAAAAGTAAAGAGAAATGGAGAGTTTGCATCGACTTAAGTAACCTCAATAGAGCATGCCCTAAAGACAGTTTCCCCCTCCCAAAAATTGATCAACTGGTAGACGCCATTGCAGCTCACGAGAGAATGAGTTTTCTAGACGCATACTCAGGGTATCATCAGATCCCTTTGTATACCCCAGACCAGGACAAAACAGGATTCATCACCACAGTTTGGTTATACTGCTTCAAGGTCATGCCATTTGGGCTAAGAAACGCAGGGGCAACCTACCAGCGGCTGGTCACCATGATGTTCAAGGAACAAATGGGCGGCACCATGGAAGTCTACATCGACGATATGCTCGTCAAGAGCAGGAAAAAAGAAAACCCCCTCTAGGACCTATCAAGAACCTTTGAAATCCTCAGGAAGTGCCAAATGAAACTTAACTTGAGCAAGTGCTCTTTCGGTGTCCAGTCAGGAAAATTTCTTGGATACTTGGTCAGCAAGAGAGGCATCGAGTCTAACCCAGACCAGATCGATGAAATAAACAGGGTACAACCTCCTCGAACAATCCGTGATGTATAGAAGCTCACTGGCATGCTCGTTGCCCTAAACCGTTTTATATCAAAGTCCTCCGAGAAGTGCAAACTGTTCTTCCAGCTCCTGAAGGGAAACAAAATGATAGAATGGAATCAAGATTGCTCGCAGGCATTGGATGAACTCAAGGCTTACCTTAGCTCCCAACCACTACTCGTCATACCACAGGAAACAGATTCCCTATACTTATACCTCCTCGTTTCCAACCACACTGTCAGTTCTGCATTAATGTGCAAAAAAGCAGGAATCCAGCACCCCATTTATTACGCGAGCAAGACCCTACTAGACGCCGATAAGTGATAACTATCACTGAAGAAGCTCGTATTTGCACTAGTAGTGGCTTCAAGAAAGCTGAAACACTACTTCGAAGCCCACATTATCATCGTCCTTACATTGCACCCCCTTAAAGCAATCCTAAGGAAAGCGAATTTGTCGGGCAAACTGTCTAAATGGTCCGTCGAGCTCGGACGATTTGATATCCAATTTTAACCAAGGAACGCAATTAAGGGGTAGGTCCTTGCCAATTTATAGCCGAATTCACAGGCGAACAACCCCTCGACCAACCTCAACTAGGGAAGCAAGGAGAGAACCACGCAACGGAGGGAGTCTGGAAATTATTTATTGATGGAGCCTCCAACTCAAAGGGGGCAGGAGTAGGCATTATCCTCATCACCCCGGAGAATACAATACTTGAACACGGTATCAGGCTTGGATTTGCAGCCTCCAACAAGGAAGCAGAATATGAGGCTTTAAAACCCGACCTCCAGAAGGCACACACTTTGGGGGAAAAACACTTACATGTGTTCGGCGATTCGCAATTGGTCTCCAATCAGATAAGTGGAGACTACAATCCAAAGGATGAAAGGATGGAAGCCTACCTCACCTTGGTAAAAAGGATAATGGCTGGCTTCGAGGAAGTCAGCGTCCAACAGCTTCCAAGAGGAAAGAATAGCCATGCTGACGCCCTAGCGGCCCTAAGTTCGACAATCGATTCTGATTTAAAAAGGACAATCCCCATCAACTTCCTCGCTCATTCGATCATTAATCGTGACAATGAACTGCCAACCGTGGAACATGTGCTCCAAATTGAATCAGCACCCAGTTGGATCGATCCTATAAGGGACTATTTGAAGGATGGTATACTTCTGACCGATAAGAAGACTGCTCACCAGATAAGAGTCAAAGTCGCTCGCTTTTATTTATCCCCTGAGGGCAAGCTATACAAAAGATCATTTTTCGGTACCTACCTTCAATGTGTTCACCCAAGGGATATCGAGCAAGTTCTACATGAACTTCATGAAGGAATCTGTGGAGGCCATATTGGAGGAAGATCTCTGGCTTTTTGAGCAATGAAGGAAGGCTATTGGTGGGCCATATATGCAAAGGGACTTTGCGGCATATGGTCATAAGTGCGAGAAATGCCAACTTCATGCTCCTATGGTCCACCAACCTTCTAGCAACCTAACATCACTTTCCAGCCCATGGCCATTCGCCTAATGGGGAATGGACATTGTAGGACCACTTCCTACCACTGCCGATAATCGCAAGTATCTATTGGTCGCAACTGACTACTTCACCAAATGGATCGAGGCAGAACCCCTAGCAAACATTCGAGATGCAGATATGATAAGATTTATATGGAACAATATAATCACCCGTTTTGGCATCCCCAGAACCATCATCACTGACAATGGAACACAGTTCGAGAACGGCTCCTTTAAGAGCTTCTGTGACGAGCATGGAATCAGACACCATTACAGCTCAGTGGCCTATCCCCAGAGCAATGGCCAAGTCGAGGCTTCCAATAAAATAGTGATCGACGGATTAAAGAAACGATTAAAGCGAGCCAAGGGAGCATGAGTAAATGAACTACCGCTTATTCAATGGGCCTACCGTACCACTCCACGACGAGCAATGGGGAAAACCCCATTTTCATTGACGTATGGAATGGAGGCAGTCATCCCATTAGAAGCAGGCTTGCCAACAATTAGGTCCAGCCTTGTCGACCAGGGCCATAATGATGCAGCATTGCTCATTAAGATCGACCTAGCCGATGAGCGCCGAGAGCTAGCCCTAGTGAAACTAGCGAGCTATCAGCAACTGCTCGCAAGGCATTACAACAAGAAGGTCAACCCAAGGGCATTCCGTGTTGGGTATTATGTCCTAAGAAAAGTCTTGGGCAGTGCAGTAAAACCATCAGACGACAAGTTAGGGCCAAACTGGGAAGGACCATTCAAGATAACTAGAGATGATCTATAGGGATCCTATCACTTGGAAACGATGGAAGGCAGAGAGATACCCCGAGCGTGGAATGAAGCCAACCTTAAGAAATTATATTTCTAGATTCTTCTTTTGATCTTTAATTATGAAACTGGAAGTTCATTTCCTTATCATTAATGGAAAGTTGTTTGTCAATTGCATTCTACGAAATATCAGTTAACTAATTTTCATTTTGCAAGGTGTCAATGTATAAACTTTATAACGCACACACCTTTTCCAAGTAACAGGCCCACTGATCATTACACTATAGTAGGGAAGTGACCCTCCTCAGGTTTTCATTATGAAATATGAAAGACCTCTTAGCATTACCCCTGGCAATATATGAATCCCTACAGGAGATCCTTAGGCAATATGGCCAAGTCAAAATTGGTCACCAAACAATGTTTGGTTGAATAAAATCCTGATCGGATAGAGCATCCAACACCAGGTGTGTCCTCGCCAATTGTCACACTTAGGCCTAAGGGAGTGTGACGACACAGCCTAAAAGGTAAAGTGAGTCAAAATGGTATCTCGTTGACATACTGGACTGGAAGGACACTTACTTGATAATGCGAACATAAAAATCTAGTCAGCCAAGATAGGCTCAAGATTTTTTAGCAAAGATGTGGAAAATATAAGACACTTGTTTAGTCGGCAAATTTGCCCAAAACATAAATTTTATATTAATTCATCACATTTACAGCAAATAAAATACATGTTTAGTCGGCGAGCTCGCCCAAAACATCAACTTTACATCACTTCAATACAAAATACACAGAGTTACTACTGAGAGAATCTTAGTGAGGGTGAGGCCTCTGAGCAAGATAATCAGCCACTTGAGCTCTTTGACCATCATCGGGAGGGCGAACTAACTCTTCCTCGACTTCGTTTGCATCCGACTCTAATAGCTGTCGAGGGATGGCATCAATGGGTATCCACTGATCATCTCTCCAGAAGGGGTTAGGCATTCGAGTGGAAGGAGATATTTCATGCCGATACCAGAGCATTGAGTTCCTTGGAACTTGCATCTCCCTCAAGGCACTCAACCACCCCCTGATGAAGGCGAGATCTTTAAACTCTATCAACCTCGTTGGAGCATCTAGCCAACCCTATCTGTAACCATCGACCCACACTCGTCGAGGTCCTTTCTTAAACAAATGCCTTAATTGGGTGACGTCCCTCTAGAGCCCAGCAGCAATCACATACGCTCGCTGGACATCACCACGAAGCTCTTCCATTTCCCTAGCTGAACTCCTCGTGCGCCTTCCAGCTCACGAAATGGTTGGATGGGTAGAGCCTCGCAGCACAGGAGGAACGTCGCTCGAGCCAGTTTTAGCTCGCGACGAGGAAGAACCGCATAATACTGTAGGAGCGGGGCTCGGCGCATGCTCCCTAAGTCGTGAGACCTCTAACCTCAAATCTTCGTTCTCCTGCTAAAGAATCTCCCCAACCTGGTTGATCTCAAAAGGATCTAGAAGCTTCGCTCTTAATGTATTCACCTCCTCCTGGACTGAGGTACCAACTTCCTCCATCTCCTGGAGCCTGTCCTTCAGTTTAACAATAAGCTCAGTCTGCTCTATGAAGCGCTTGTTCCTTAATCGCAGTGATTTACAAATCCTCACAAAGGTATGACGAACTTCAGAGCTCACATCAGGCCCAAGCATTCTTCCCAATTGAGAAGTGGCTGGTATATAATCATCAACATCAATCGACTACAAACAATAAAAAGGAAATGGAAAGAAAAATAAATCAGTGCACTGGGGAAAAGAAACCTTTTCATTTCATTAATAAGGGTCAAAGTACATCGATCAGCAAAAAGGAAAATTATAAGCAAAGATACAAAGTAGTCCTAGAAGTAAATTAACTAGCAACCTCAGGCTGCCTAGAAGTAGCTGCCTGCTTCCCCTTGTCAGCAGCAGTAGAAGCATCCCACTCCGTAGCGTAACCTCTGTCGCCTGGGTAGGGAGAACATCGACAGGAATCATCTGGGAGGCAGGGTCAACGCCTTCGATGGCTGGGGCAGGGACTTCCTCCATAATTGGCTTTGGACCTGGGTCATGCTCGTCGAACAGATGAGAGGCGACATCGACACCAGTGGCTATGAGAGCCTTGTTCCAACCTTTCTTGAAGTTCAGACGGCTGATGTAGCCTATCTGAACCTCGGCATCTTCATATGCAGCAACCCACCCGGAGTTATAAGAGTCCTCTTTGATGGTAGCTGCATGAGAATCCTTTTCTTTTAGCTACTCGGTCAGCACCCTATTCTCCTCTACGATGGACAACTTGCTGGATCAAACCAGGTCATAGGCCGTCTCAGCTCGTTCAGCTCTTTAATCATCTCATCCCTCTGTAATACCCCGTATTTTTATGCTTTCTAAATTTGGAGATTTATTAAATTTAATGTGAGCTATTAATTTAATATAAATTCGAAAATTAAATATTTTTAATTACTAACATGACGAGAGTTAGTAATCATTGGAAACTTGTTGAATATTACTAATGAGTAAAGTAATATAATATTGGTACTATTAAATGTCACGAGTGAATAAAATGACAATTTTGAAAATTTAAGTCGGGATGCGCCCGTGTCGCGTCGGGACTAAATATTGATTAATAAAAGTGAATAAATTATAAGTCACTCATATGGTCATTTTGAGTGCGCTTAAGTGTTCGGAAGGGTCGAGATAGTCAGAAAAGTGTACCCGGGGGTTTAGTTTGGGTCTCGGTGCGTTTTTAGGCCTATTTAGCACCCCGGGAGGGCATTTTGGACATTTTGCATTTTTGGATAATTAAACCCACGAAATTTATTAGGTTATATCAGCCATTTGGAATGGTCTTTTAGGGTTAGCAGACTCACAACCTTAGAACGGCCATTAGAGAGGAAGGTAGAAAGCTTTCCAAGCAATCTAAAGCCAAAAATTCATCCGGTTGCACCGCCACCACCACCAACGCGTAGATCGCGCGACGGGGAATGCAACCACACCAAATTCGTCCAAAAATCAGAACCCTGAAATCTACAGGCAAGTATTTATCTTGCTGAATTCTAGTTAATGTTCCTCTCATGTTAGTCTAGGAATAAAAAATTTCATATTTTGATTGAAAAATTATATATTTTGGAAGAAGAAATCGCATGTGTAGTAAGGAGAATCTGTGTAGCTTAAACCTTGATCATATGTAGAGGTTGTATTACGAAATTTGGAATTAATATGGATGAACGAATTGATGTTGATTAGGTTCTTTAATGGAAAATTTGGGAATTAGGGTTCTTACGAATTAATTTGGGGATTTCATGTACTCTAAATGATTTTTGATGAATTAATGATTCTAGGAAGTTATTAATGTTATATAATCATGATACTATTGATTGGGATTGAAAAGGAGACGTTTGGGATTAAACTATAGAGGTTTTTAGGCTTAAAAATGGTGAAAAAATGAATCTGCCAAAGGTTGAAGACGAAACAGTGCAGTTCGCGCGATGTCGCGCGAAGTAGTTCGAGCGAGATGTCAATGTCGCGCGAAGTCGTTCGAGCAAGATGGACAAGTCGCTCGAAGTAGTTCGAGCGACACGTGGAAGTCGTTCGAGCGAGAACCATTCTGGTTCGAGTGAGATTTTCAATTTTTAGGGAAATTCCTATTTTTACCCCTATTTTAGAAATCGGTTAATTTGAGTGAGGAAAACCAGTATTCGAGGAATTCAGATTAGTACAAAATTTTTGGGGTTGTGTAGGAGCGACGATTTAAGCATTTGGGACGGCGATGTTACTTTAAAGATCACGAGAGGGAGATAATCGTAGTAAACGATATGAGTCCGTTATATGGGATAAGTGAGTAAAATGTCTTCAGAACAAGAAGTTATAATTATAGGTTGTGGGTACACCAAATTGAGAAATGTGAATAAGTGTTGTATATATATGACTATGTGATTGTGCATATATTATAAATGTGTAAAAACCATGCCCGCGCTACTTGCTATCCTTGAGGTTACCGCGCTAGGACAGTCTTATCTCGATGGGACCTTTATGGGGGATATTGACTTGTACCCTAGAATATAGAGATCCTTTGGTACAGGCTAATCGGATCGATAGTCAGACGGCCTAAGAGACGTGGGGACATGTGCTGACCTCTTAGAGACCGAGAATCTATGCTTCGCCTCAATGTTGTTTGTGTTTATGTTAATATAGTTTGAGAGTGCTTCCGAACTTGTATTTCCCTTAGTACAAGTGATACGGGGACTGGATAGCAAAGTATGCCCGCATCATAATTTTTATGTGGGGTGATGTTAGAATATATATATTATATGAGTATTTAACATATATATTGAAATTCTGAAATTTGAGAACTACCTCCTGTGTTTATAGTAATTAATAGATGATAAATGATTTCAATTTGGAAATACTTGTTTGAAAAATATAATGTGATATTGGAAAACTTTATTAGAAAATAACGTTAAATTGAGAGCTTTGTTATTAAATGAAATTTACTTATTAAACAGTTGAATTGCCAGTTCTAATCTTACGAGTAACCTAAGATAAGATAAGTTTAGCCGTTGGGAAGGTTAGTGCGATAGGTGTGCACATTAGAAGAGAGGTGAGAATTTCTCAAGGGAGTGTCGCACTAATATGTTGTTGCATTGGCCAGTAAACATTTTAAATACTTGCTAAACAAATTTTAAATCGTTTTTACAATCGGTCTCTGACCCGTTTCCATTTTCTTTTCCCTCTTGTATATGTATGTATAAATTACAGGTGCCCATCCACAGGGGCGTCTCGCATAGGATCCTTTGGAAGGAACGCGCTGCAGCTTAGGTGGAAGTTGCAGGCCCCTTGCTTAGATGACCTCACTTCTTGATTCCTCCTCTAGCACTATTATTTCAGTTGGGCATGTGTCGCCCTTTCCATTATTCATTTCTTTTATTGGATATTGTAATCCATTTATTTCCAGTATTTGCACTTTGGGATTAGTATTGTCAGGATGTTTTTCAATTAAGTATTAAATGTTGGATTCAATTAATTGAATGTTTGGTTATTTGGATTTATATATTCCAGGATAGTTGTTGTGTGATTCTTTATCTATGAATGATGTCCAGTTTATATGTTGGTTTATATAAATAAAATTTGGAAAGTAATGTCTAAAATGGTTTTGGCACTTAGCATAATTATTTAGGGTGTTAAATTGGTAAAGTTATTTTTACGACAGTGATGCTAAGAATGAACCAACCGTCACCTTGATTTTAATTTAATAAAGGACTGATCACCCGGTATTTAATTAGGCGGGGTGTCACGCCCTCTCTCGGTTGGAATTGATGAGGGCCAGGTCAGAAGAAGCTCGGGCAGCGTCAGCAGTCTTCAGATCAGCCTCCAGTTGAGTGCCCCTCACTTTCAAGGCTTCATTTTGCTGCTCCAGCTCGCTGTTCCTTCTCACCAGCTTATCGCGAGAGTGATAGAGCACGGCAAAGTCAGTCACAAACTGCAAAAATAAATAAGACATTAGGAAAAGGAAACAGCTAAAACTTATTAAGGCATTAGAGAAAGGAAAAGGTCTTACCAAGGCTAGCCTCTGGCTAGCTTGTAGGTCCAACTGATTAGACCCCAACGCCCTTTGGCGATCTGTAGGAAGAACTCCCCTCTCGAGCAGCGCAGGGGACAATTGAGGAGAAATATCAATTGAAGCCCCCTCGGGTAATGCAAACACCGGGACTAAGGCCGGCCAAGCCTTCGTCCTTGATTCCATCTTTCTCCTCTCCTCCTCTTTCTCTTTCTCCATTCTCCTCTTCTCCTCCATCCTCTTCTTCTCCTCCATCTTCTTTCTTTCCTCTTCCTTTTCTCTCTCTCTCTCTCTCTCTCTCTCTCATCCGTTCTTCTTCTTTCCTCTTCCTCTCCTGCTCCTGAGCAGAAGACCGAGAGCCAATAGCTACAACCCCAGAGCTCGACTGTTGCTTCTTCGACCTCTGAGCGAGGAGCACATGATCATCATCGTCATCGTCCCGAATCAAATTTTTCCTTGGAGGAACCATCTCCTCGCTTGAACTTATGAACATACTCGAAGATTCTCGGGCTTCAGAAACTTCCTCCGAGTCAAAAGAACTATCACCACTGGAGCTCCCCTGGCTAAAATTTCCTTCAATACCGCCTACGATATCACTCTCAGAACTGCTCCCCTCCTCGTCCAACTGAATAGGATCAGTAGCAATTTTTTCAGAGGAATCAAATTCAGGAATACTATCTACCGGCCTCGCTATAAAGCTAGAACCAATGTTTTTGTACTCGAGCAAGAAATTTAAAGATAGTGGATGCTCACCGTCGGCTAAGGGCTCCCTGATATTCCAGGCCTTGACCAATTCAGAAAGACGAACCTCGCTGAGAGCAGGTTCCAAGTTCTTCGACCTCGCTGAAGAAAAAATAGGAAAAGTCAGAAAGATCACAAATCAGTAACGAAATTGAAAGAACAGAGTAAAGACTACCTATATATTCTTCCCCATAAAAGGGAACAGAGAACCTATCAGACCTCGACTCCTCAGTCTGGGGGGAAAACTGCCAATTTCTAACAAGGAAACCATCTTTCCAATAGTCCTTATGGGAATCAGGTAGGTTTACAACCAATACCCTATCAGGACTCCTAGCTTTGAGATAGAGAACACCAGAGCTAGTTCAAGAAAAAGAATAGCAAAATCAGACTTCGATAAGCCCTAACTTGGTTCCATAGAGTTGATTTATTCTATGGACACCATTGATTATCTTCCACACATTGGGCGAACACTGTGCAGGAACATTGTTGAAATAACCAAAGAAGTGCAAGAATAGATTATTGGGAGGAAAAGTAAGTCCCCCTTGGGAGAGCAACAAGACATGGATCCAACGGGCACCCTCTATCTCTCTAACATTTCTAGGGGAGAGGCGCACTCAATCTCTACCCACTCAGGAATATTGTAAGACTTCCTAAACTCAGAAACCGATCTATTACCAATCTTTGCCATCAGAAAACCCTAAAAACTATAAATTCAAAGAAAAAATACAAAGAGAAGGCAGAGGGGACTTACAAGGTGAAAGTTCGACTTGAACGATGAAGAATCACAAGCCCAAATGACAAGGAAGATCGAAAGCAATAAGAATGAATACCGGGAGAAGAGAACGTGAATCACTAGAACTCGCAGAAAATGGGAGAGTACTGAGAAGCTTAAAACGACGATTGAGAAATGACTGCTCTGGATAACTTTTAACTGTTACTAGTCATAATGCACAGACCACGAAGCAAGTGTCGCCTAACTCAGTCCTCAAACTTTGGGAAGAGTTGCACGGTGTACAAAGGAGCCATTATGACAAATCATTTAAATTTATTGAGCCCAAAGTATGGCCCAACAAACTTAGGGGCAATTTTGGGTACCCGAAATTAGAATGATGGGCCTAGACGAGTAGCCCAATTATAGCGGCCCAAAGTCCAGACCCCCCATATCTTAATCGGTTATGATTTAGTCCTCTCCCATGTTCCCATTAAGAGGGGTTATAGTAGAAGATGGAAAACGTGGGGGATTCCAACACCCCCACTCCCTGAAAATGAACATGTATATAATAAACCCTAGGTCCGGGGCATAGGACACACTGTATTCTCTGTAATCACTCTCCGGAGTATATAGAAATAATACTGACTGCACCACCGTGGACGTAGGTACTTTTGTTGAACCACATACATCTCTTGTTGTGTGATTGGCATTTTGTATTCCTTATTCTGCTTGGTGATTGTTCTTATCTTATCTCTTTGTGTTGAATAATAATTGTCACCACAAGATACATCATAGAGGGGGAGCTACCCTTATCAAAAGCTGAGAGAAGAAAGTTGAGGTACAGAGCTGCCAAACTTTCCATTATAGGAGACACTTTGTACAAAAAAGGATTTTTGCTCCCTTTGCTCAGATGTGTTCATCCATTTGAGGTATCGAATATCCTAAAAGATATACATAAGGGTTCCTTCTCTAGCCATATTGGAGGAAGATCATTAGCTAAAAGGATCATAACTTAGGGGTACTAGTGGTCGACCCAAACAAAAGATGCATCAGCATATTTAAAGAAATGTGACAAGTGCCAGAGGTTTGCTATCATTCCCCATAAACCTCATCAACCTCTGACCTCCATCACATCTCCTTGGCCATTTGCAGTATGGGGAATTGATTTGGTAGTACCCTTGCCAAGAGTTGTGAATGACTATCGGTACTTGATTGTAGCGATAGATTACTTTTCCAAGTGGGTAGAGGTCGAGCCAATGATCACTATCACAGAATAAAAGACATTCCATCTCATCTGGAAAAACATCATACGCAGGTATGGTCTCCTCAATACCCTAATCTCAAACAATGGGACGCAGTTTAAGCATGTCTCTTTGGAGAAATATTATGAAAGAGTTGGAGTCAAACAATTCTTCTCCTCTCCCGACCAACTCCAAGCAAATGGGTAGACAGAGGTGATAAATTGGACGATCCTGGATGGGATTAAAAAGAATCTAGAAGAGGTAAAGGGAATATGGATTGAAGAAGTATATAGGGATGGAAATTTTCCCCGAAATTTTGGGTCCCCGCGGATACTCAAAAAAAATCTCCCAAAAATCCCCGAAAAGTTTCGGGTCGGTTTTGGGTATACCCTCGGGTCTCCACGGGGATACATGAATTATTAATGTATAATAAAAAATATATATTTATCTTATAAAAATTAGATAAGCCAAACCCTACACTTATCTTATTCCCTCACTCCCTCGCTCTCACGCCGTCGCTGTCGGACAACGGATGTCCTCCCTCACTCCCTCGCTCTCTCACTCTCACGCCGCCGCTCTCTCACTCTCACGCCATCGTTGTCTCTCTCCTCACTCCTCACTTCTCCCTCCCTCACTCCCTCACATCTGCCTCGTCGTCACGCCGCCGCTCTCTACATAACAGAAACAGCCCTCACTCCGTATTATGTAAGCATTTATGGTTTTGTGTTGTTAAAAAATAAATCGTTAATTCCATATTACAAGATGTAATATGGAAATTTCAAGATGTATTCATTTTTTTTCAAGATGTATTCATTTTTTTTTCAAGGTGTATTCATTTTTTTCCATGACACTGATGTAATCTGTAAGCATTTTTTTCCATATTCCATATTACAAGATGTAATATGGAAATTTCAAGATGTATTCATTTTTTTCCATATTAAATCGTTAATTTTATATTACATTTTTTTCAAGACGTAATATGGAAATTTCAATATGTAATATGGAAATTTCAAGATGTATTCATTTATGGTTTTCTTTCATTTTTTTTCAGCTGTTATTTTCTTTTATTTTTTTTTTTCTGATTGTAACAAGATGGCTTTTGAGATTGTAACAATAGGTATAGGACTGAATCTTCTTTACTAGGTAGATCTTTTTTTTCAGATTGTTTTTTCTGATTAATTTTAGTTGATTTTAGATAAATATAACAGATAATTTTTTTTAGAGATTTAACATATAATTTTTTCTTTATATGTCTAGGTTAAAATGTCTACATCAAAGGAGATTCCAACGCAATCGGGGGATGCCCAATCAACTCCTCCAACAAACGAGGTAGCTTCTAATCAAACACCAATTAATATATTGGATGATGATAATGAAAATCGTGAGCTTGAGTCCCATGACACTGATGTTACTAATGAAAATGAAAAACGACCTCGACGGTCATGGGTATGGGACCATTTTGATTTGAAAAAAATCAATGGACAAGATAAAGAAATTTGTAGAAAGAATGGAGTTGTTTAGAAAGAATCGGGGAAGATTTGCAATCACCACAGATATGTGGACTTCCACTACCCAAAAGAGAGGATTTATGGTCGTGACATCACACTTTATTGATGATTCCTGGAAATTGCAAAGTCGAATTGTGAGATAATTTTAGTGTTGTTATTAATTAAATAATGTTGTTTTTTTACTACATAGAGTTGTTTTTTTAATGAAGTAGTGTTTTTTTTGTGTTTGTAAGTTTATATATGTTCCATGCCGAAGCTTTGGTTGAACGTTTGATGAATTGGAATCTTGATCTGAAGTTATCTACGGTAACTTTAGATAATTGTAGTACTAATGATGCAATGGTAAACATTTTTTTGGATAAATTACCTTCTAATTCTTTATTATTAGGAGCTAAAATCTTTTACATGTGTTGTTCTGCACACATATTAAATCTTATTGTGAAAGATGGGTTGGATGTAATTGGTAATTCAATTGAGAAAGTGCGTGAAAGTGTAACTTATTGGACATCGACTCAAAAAATATGGGGAAATTTTGAAAAAGTAGCTCGTCAATTAAAAATCTCATGCAATAAGAAACTTGCCTTAGATTGTAAAACGAGATGGAATTCAACCTATATAATGCTCCACACTGCCTTGAGTTATAAAGATGTTTTTGGTCGCTTAAAGTTAAGTGAGTATCAATACAAATGCGTCCCTTTTGAAGATGATTGGTTATTAGCAAGTGAAATTAGTGAGAGATTGGAGTATTTTTTGAGGTGACAGAAATGTTTTCGGGAACTAAATATCCAACAATCAATCTTTTTTTCTCGAAAATTTGTGAGATAAGAGCGTCGCTTAATGATTGGACATTCTCAAGTTATGATATAATACGACTCATGGCATCTTATATGCTAATAAAGTTTGAAAAATATTGGAGTTCACTTAATGGGGTAATGGATTTGGGTACAATTTTGGATCCTAGATTTAAAATGAAAGGGATTGAGTTTTACTTTCCACTCATATATGATGATGAAGCGTCGACAGAAATTGAAAGGGTGCGTAACATTTGTTTTGATATATTGGGAGAATATCAAGTAAGTGAGAAATTAAGTAAGAATACTCGTGGTGATAGTGAATCTTCAAGTGGTACATCATCTCAATCTCAAGGAAGGAGTCGGTTGATTAATAAATTTGATTCGTTTGTCTCGAGTACCTCTAATACTGAACATGTTAAGTCTGAGTTGGATTACTATTTGGAGGAGAGTGTTTTGCCTAGATATGATGATTTTGATATATTGGCTTGGTGGAAGTCAAATGGTCTTAAGTACCCGACACTATTTGCTATAGCGAGGGATATTTTTGCCATTCCCGTATCAACAGTTGCTTTAGAGTCGGCTTTTAGCACTAGCGGTAGATTTGTGAGTCCACATCGTAGTAGACTTCATCCAAAGACTTTAGAAGCACTTATGTGTTCTCAAGATTGGTTATGGGCCAAGATTTAAGGTAATGACTTCAACATATTTAAATGTTTATTTTTTTATCCTTTTTACCTTTATTAATTATTGCATCATTATATTATTATGTAGATTCGGGTTCTTGTGCAATACGATTTGAGAGAGGTACCATAAATGAAAATACTGATGATGAGGTAATTTAATTATTATATAAGCACTGAACTTGTTTGTATAGTTATATTTGTTTATATTGTTGTAAACTAATACGTCGTGTAACTTGTGTAGGTTGAAAGTTGTGTGACAAATGGGTGAGGTGATTGATTGACGGGAAAGTTTAGCACGCCAACAATGGATGGAGAAGCAAGCAAGTCTAGGAGCATATTGAGAATTTATTTTGTTTGTTATTTTGTTAGTGACTTAGTACGCTACTAGTTGTTGTTATTTGTTATGTTGAAACAATGTTCTTTGTTTGATTTGTATGTTATGTTCTAAAACTATTAACTATGTTGGAGATTTTGGAGTTTCACTTTACTTGTGTTTAATCATTTTCTAATTGGGATGTAATTTAAAAGTAACTTTTACTTAGGTCCCTAAAGAGGAGTTGAAATAAATTATAAAAAAAAAAATCAAAACGGGTTCCCCGCAGGGAACCCGATACCTGTTTTAAAGGGGGACGGGGATCCCCGAACCCGTTATAACGGGGAACGGGGCGGGGACGGGGAATGGTTTTTCTAACGGGGATGGGGAGTTAAAACCTGACCCCGAACCGACCCGTTGCCATCCCTAGTAGTATATGTTGTGCTATGGGCCTATTTGACGACAGTCAAGACTCCAACAGGGGAGACCCCATTCACGTTGGCCTATGGCGCAGAGGCTATCATCCCTACCGAGATTGGCCTTCCTACTCATAGAGTTCAAATGTATGACCCTCAGGAAAACGCAACAGATAGAAGACTTGATATTGATTTGATTGAAGAGAGAAGAGAATATGCCGAGGTGATGTAAGCAGCCTACCAGCAAAAGACTGCCAAATTTTATAATCAAAGCGTGAAAGAGCGGCAGATAGTTGTGGGAGACCTAATTTTGATGAAGACCTGGCAAAAGACCAACAAGCTCCATCCAAATTGGCATGGCCCTTACAGTGTAACTAATAAAATCGTCTCATACACATACCGATTAGATAATCTAGAAGGAGAACACTTCTCAAACCCTTGGAATGTCGTCCATTTGAAGAAATATTACTTATGATGTTGTAGTTGTCTTTTGTTCTTGTAATTCAGGCATCAAATTATGATGAAACAAAATATCAATGAAAAATAAATATCAGTGTTCTGTTAATATCTTTGTACTAGTGTATGTATTGTAACATCATTAATTTGGTGAGTGATGAGGATAAACATCATTAATTTGGTGACCTCGGACCTTTAACATTATTAAATTGGTGAAATTATGAGGATATACATCATTAATTTGGTTACCTCAAACCTTTAACATCATTAATTTAGTGAGTAATGAGGATAAACATCATTAATTTGGTGACCTCAGACAACATCATTAATTTGGTGAAATTATGAGGATAAACATCATTAATTTGGTGACCTCGGAACTTTAACATCATTAATTTGGTGAAGTTATGAGGATAAACATCATTAATTTGGTGACCTCAGACCTTTAACATCATTTATTTGGTGAAATTAAGAGGATAGTCATCATTAATTTGGTGACCTCTGTTATTATAGGAATAACAAAACATCAGGATAAAAGATCAACAAAAACAATGACATGGAATCTCATTAAGTTCATAATAAGAAGATATGTTGCAGAGTTTACATTCAGCTCAACCAAAAAAGTTACAACCATGAGTTCACAAAAAGAAGGATTACAAAAATCTTCATAATTAATGAAAGGAGTGTGCTTGCGTTCAAATAAAGAAATTATTTAATTAAACTCAGTTTTTATCAATTAAGTCTTAAACATGCATCTAGGTTTGATTGAAGATGATAAAATCATGCAACAACATTCAAAAACACATGAGAGGAAAAATCCCCCAAAGGGGCAAACTTTTTATTTTCACTATAAGTTTGCAAGAAATGGTTACACGGATTATAGTAAAAATACAGTGTGACACAGAAATATCCGCAGGCGTCGGTTCTGTAGTCGGCGACTGGAATCTCCCTCGGGAACTCCAGATGAGCAATAATGAAGAAGGAAGACGGCTTCTCCTTAAAGGTTGAACAAACACAAGATTGTGTTCTTGGGTTACAAAAGGATTCACAAAGATTTGGAAATGATATTTGAATCAAAACATGAGTCTTGGGACTCAAAAATATGAAGACTAGATGTATTTGGACTCTCAAAGTCTTATGAAATAACTCCCCCGAAGTTGGATTTTATAGGAATCCAAAAAGAATTTTAATTTTTTGAAACTTTGCCAGCGTATAGGTACCTCGAACCGGTTTGGGAGTACCCCTGAACCGGTTTAGCCTTCTGTTCGCAAAAATTCGCTGGAACTTGGAGCTTAAACACTTAGAATTTTTCCAAGGTTTTTTCTCAGAATTTTCTCCATTTTCAAAGGGCCATAACTTCTTCACCATAGCTCGAATTGAGGTGCCGTTTCTTCCAGTATCTTCGTTGCAGTGATATCTTCAACTTTCCAGTTGACCGATACTTTGGAAAGTGGTTGTACAATTACCAAAATGCCCTTGAACTTTCATATCTTGCCCTTTTTCTCACTATTTTGACTTCTCTTGCATACCACTTGCATTAAGTCCCTAAAATTATGGAACGTGAAGTCGTTGAGGCAGATGTGGTACACATGATGGAGATGTTGAATGCTTGATTCTAGAAATTCGGATTGAGGTCGTCGTATGAGATCGTGTAGAGACGTGCCAAATGTAGTGGCGTACGATATACACAAATGTAAGATAACGGACATGAGAAATATGTCCTTACAAATCTCCCCCTATGTCTATGCCGGTACATACATAAAAATCCGAATTATCAAATAAAAAATTGCCTATAATAATCTACCCTCCCATGAACGCAAAATTGGGAAGATACAAATGAATAAGACTTCATCATTAGTTCTTCAAATCTTTAAAACTTTTCTCATCAGGGTGTGCAATTCAGTGATCATCAATGTAGTACCTGCACACATGAGATAAAGTAAATACCAAGTGACGTATCGAGTTTGAAATGAGATAAACATAGATACCAGCTTAAAAAAAATCTCAACATCTCAAAAACTCCCTCCTAATATGATAATTCTTATTCTCCCCTTTTATTATGTCCCCAAATAGACAGATATGAGAAGCAGAAATAAATGCAATTGGAGTGTGTCACAAGGTAAAAAAAACTTTTATTTTTGAATTTTTCAAAAATTTTCACACAACATATATAAACAAAGAATCACACCATGAAAGAACACAAAACAACCAAGTCGATGATAGCGTAAATGTATGGGTGTGATAAAATTCGATAGGAAAATCAATGCATACAAACATGACATATGTGCACGATGAATATCGGATACTCCTAATGAATGAACTCAAAATCTTACTTTGGTGTAAAAGGATGGAAATATGAAACATTGCTTCAATCAAATCAACACATCAAAGCTCAAAGTGATTTTCACACCAATAATGTCCAAAACGATTTCATGCTTTTTTAAGACTTTCAAGGAAGTGCAAACCCGTTTAAATTCTCCACCCAAACTCCATCAGATTTATATTTTGAATAGAGGTAATATAAATTCTAAAACTTTGGAGAATTGATGGTGAAACCTAATGGTCCATATTTGGCATGTATTGCTTTTTATTGCCTTTAAATTTTTTGGGCTCTTTTAACCTCTTTGGACCCCGGATAATAAAATTCCTACATTTTTTAGGTCCAATTTAACGGTGGCTTAGTATTCGCAAAGTCTAAAAGAACCTTTCGCAACCCTTTCCCATTTTTAAATAAACACACAATCTCACCAAACGGTTTTAACATGCATTCCTATCTTGTTAAGTTGTATCGCATATTGTACGTTGTATAGACAGAATTGAGATGGAAACACTCAAGCCAATATGTGATAGACAAGTACAATAATCAAATATAACCGTGTATATGTGAAATAAAGGAGATATGAGTCAAACATGTAGAAAGATATCACTAATCACATCTCAAAGACTCCAAACGATGTAAAGCACATGGATGCAATGATGTAGTGTCTCAAATCACTACCAAACAGTCACATGGATAAATGGAATGAAATTTCTGACTCGACTATCTTAAATGCCCATCCATAAAAGGTGAAAAAAAATACAAAAATCTTTTTGTGCTCTTCTAAAATATTTTTGGATTTTTCTAAAAATATATATAAAAAAACAAAAGTAATAATACACATGATACAAACTAGCAATAGGAAGCATATGATATGAACATGAAAAATCATCTTATCCTAGACACGGACCAACCCCTCAATCAACTGTGAAAATTCCCAAAGACTTCCTAAGACTCTTAAATCTAAGGGCATCTAAAGGTTTTGTAAAAATATCGCCTAACTGACGGTTGGTGGGAACGAAACTCAGGGATACGACTTTCTCCTCAACTAACTGACGTATAAAGTGCTCGCGTATCCTGATGTTCTTTGTGCGTGAATGCTGGACTGGATTGTGGGATATGTGTATCGCGCTCGTGTTATCACGGGAGATGGTCATGGTGTCCTGTGATATCCCATAATCCTCCAGCATTTGCTTCATCCACAAGAGTTGCGTGCAACAACTCCCGACGGAGATGTACTCAGCCTCCACAGTAGATAAAGAGATGGAGTTTTTCTTCTTGCTCAACCAGGAGACAAGAGCAGAACCAGAATAAAAACACCCACCAGAAGTGCTCCTACAACCATTTACATCCCTAGCCCAATCGACATTCGAATAGGCAGACAAACGGTCATTAGTATCAAAGGAATACCAAATACTATATAAGAGAGTCCCACTCATGTATTTGATAATAAATTTTAGAGAGAGTAAGTGTGACTCTTTAGGGGATGCCTGATATCTATCGCGTACAGACTCAAACACTAAAGGCTATGTCAGGACGACTGGCAGTCAAGTAGAGAAGACTACCTATCATACTCCGATACAAGGTTTTCTCTACATCGTTGCCTGAAGTGTCCTTACTAAGCTTGATAAAAGTACTCATAGGTGTACGTGCATGCTTAGCGGAGTCTAAACCAAATTTTTTTACTAGGTCTCTAGCATACTTGGATTGGGAGATGAACATCCCATCCTCTAGCTAACAAACTTGGAGACCAAGGAAGAACGTAAGCTCACCTACCATGCTCATCTCAAATTCACTTTTCATCTCCTCCTCAAAGTGGTGAGCCTGCTGGGAGCACGCGGATCTAAAGACTATATCGTCCACATATACTTGGGCAACCAAAATAGCACCGTCATCTCTCCTGACGAACAAAGTCATATCAACTTGTCCTCTTTTGAAGCCACGGGCTAAGAGATAGGAAGTAAGCCTCTCGTACCAAGAACGGGGTGCTTACTTCAAACCATACAAGGCTTTCCTCAGATAGTAAATGTGCTCCGAGTGCTTAGGGTCTTCAAACCCTTTTGGTTGTTCCACGTAAAGCTCCTCCTTAAGAATGTCATTTAGAAAGGCACTCTTGACATCCATCTGATATAATTTGAAGCGCAGATGACATGCGATGGTGAGTAGTAAGTGGACGGACTCAAGCCTCCCAATAGGATAAAATGTCTCCCCAAAGTCTACACCCTCTATCTGTGTGTAGCCTTGTGCGACCAACCTAGCTTTATTTCTGATTATGATGCCATTTTTATCCATTTTATTCCTCAAAATCCACCCGGTACCTATCACATTAGTCTCACTAGGTCGGGGGACAAGTTTCCAAAAATTGTTGTTTTTAAACTGAAGCAACTTGTCTTGCATAGAATATATCTAGTGTTCATCCTTGAGTACTTCTTTGTGATTCTTGGGCTCGACTTTGGATGTGTAGCAAAAATGGCTAATAACGCTCTCTAGCTGAGCACGAGTCTTGACCCCTAAAGTAGGATCGTCAATAATGGCAGAGGGATCATGACTCTTGCGAACCCAAGCAGGTGTGTCCCCTAACACATGAGTAGGGTTCACAGAGTGTGGGTGAGGGACAAGTAAATCACTGCCAGAAAAGTCCTCATCCTCACACTAAAGGTTAGGATCAATAACAGTCAGAGGTTCATCATCTTACACGGTTACGTTTATTTACTCCATAACCTTAGAGCTCTTCAGGTTAAAGACCCGGTACGCTCTAGTATTCGATGAATATCCTAAAAATATTCCCTCGTCGCTCCGGTAGTCAAACTTTTCTAATTGCTCTCTATCCCATAGGATGTAGCATTTACTCCCAAAAATATGGAAATATGCAAGGTTGGGTTTCTTGCTAGTCCACAATTCATAAGGCGTCTTAAGTGTGTGTGGACGCAGGTAAACCCTATTCATCGTGTGTCATGCAGTAGACACTGCCTCTGCCCAAAATCTCCTAGAAGCATAGATTTAGCCATTTCCTAGATCGTCCTATTCTTTCTCTCAACAATCCCATTTTGCTGAGGAGTCTTCACAACAGAAAACTCATGTTTGATCCCAAGGCTATAACAATAAAGATTTACCTTTGCTTCCTTAAATTATGTGCCGTTGTCACTACATATCCTGTTAATAGTGACTCTGTATTGATTTTGTAGGACACGGTACTTGGTCACTAAAAACTCTACATCATCAGATTTCTCTCTCAGAAAGCCTACAATCGAATATCTGGAGAAATCATCCACCATCATGAGGATATACCTCTTACCACCCAGACTCTCACTATGAGTAGGGCCCATAAGATCAATGTGAATCAACTCAAGTACACGGGAGGTGGTAATGGAATGCAACTTCCTATGGGGGGATACAGATTTGCTTTCCCAACTGACTGGGTCCATAAACCGTGGAAGTCGACTTTCCAAGAGATGATAAGCCACGTACTAGGTCCTTTTTTAGCTAAGCGAGTCAAATCTCTAACGTTCACATGACCTAGACGTTGGTGCCACAGATCCATAGGAGTGATCATAGTGTTGTTGCAGACAAGTGAGGATGTGGGCACAGTCCCATAACAATTATCCTCGGTCCTCACCCCTCGCACTAAAAGTTTATCGGCTAGATTATAAACATTACATGCATCCCAGTCAAACTTTACGACGAAGTCAGCGTCGCATAGCTGGCTAATGCTGAGAAGGTTTGCTTTCAAACCTTTGACGTACAAAACATTCTCTATCTTAGGAAATCTTGCTAACTCTACTGTACCTCGTCCTACAATGCTAGACTTGCTCCCATCTCCAAAAGTGACTCTACCATCCTTATAATCCTCAAGGTAAGTAAAAAATGATGCATCACCTGTCATATGTCTGGAGCACCCACTATCAAAACACCACTGTGAGGTATTATGTGCTTTGAGAGAGACATGAACAACAAGGGCCTTTTTATCTTTCTTAGGTACCCAAGAAGTGGTAACCTTTTGTTTACCCTTGTTTTCGTTGGTTTTAGCCAGGATGAGAGAGCATTCACTGACGGCAACGACATTCATCGGAATTCCTCCATCAAACTCTGTGATGTGGCAGCTAAAAACTCAACGCGCTCTCTCAGACTAGAAAAATCATCAGTATGATGTGGTGGAGCAGTAGTACGTCGTGTCCAACCCAAAATATAGAAAAACTCCCTAAGGTGGCCTTTTCTTTTGCAATATGTACAAAAGAACACAGTCTTAGGCGGACCTTGGTTTGCTTTTCTTGGTCCAACTCTCCTACATGGTTTTTGACGATGGCCATATGGAGTCGTAGTAAACTCAAGAACTAGTCCAGGTGCAATTTGGGACATGTAGGCACCATCATAACCTATTCCCTGCCTATCACCAAAACCTAAAGTAGGGCTGAGGAGCATCTTTCCCATCTTTCCTGATCTGTCCTCGATTTGAACCTTGACTTCCCGTTCTCGCTCAAGATCATGAGTAAGCTGGGCAACAAGGGCTTCAAGTTTCTTCTGAGTCTCCAGGGAGGAATGGAGATCACTCGTAAGACTAGACACTTGTTTAGTCAAATCCCATTTCTCTTTCTCAAAAACACTCCCTCTCTCTCTAAGCAAACTTTCTTTCTCAACACTGGCAGACTCTCTCTCTCTCTCAAAGTGGTGCAGGTGGAGGACTCTCTCTCTCTCCCTCTCGCTTCTTATAAATCTTCTTTTGACGTGGTGATCCTAAGAACTACCGCTTTGTTACGCTTTTTTGTTTTAAATGACTCATTATATAACTCGGCGTAGGCGCGTTGAAGATTACTCTCGCTCTCACTTTCATCATCCTCCCCCTCACTCACATCGATCTCACTATCGAGGTGTCCCTGTGAAGTAGAATACTCATCCTCATGAGGATTACTAGAAGTACTCACATGACTAGCCATGAATGCGGTGGAGTTACACTCATGCGGTGTTTTGTCTCCAAAGTCCACCGACTCGACCTCACTGTCGTCACTAAGGGTAGCATTAAAGACAGCTTTGCCATTTTCTCTGTTCAGCCTAGTAGCACACTCAAAAGCTCTATGACCCTTACCGTCGCACTAAAAGCATCTCTCACTCTCTTTCTTAGGAGGATCTTTAAAATCTTTTTTATTTTCCTTTTTAATCTTATTTTTCTCAAACTTCTTTTTATCTTTGAAATTTCCATTTTTCTTGAATTTGAGAATTTTCTTGAAATTTTTAGCAAATAGGTCCAAATCATCTAAATCAAAGTCACACTCAAAATATGACGTATATCTCTATCTTTTTCTAGATGACTCCCTCTTTATTTGCGACCCCTCACTTTTTCTCTCCTGGTCATTAAGTGCAATTCTCTTATCTTTAGACTTGACAGATTTAGGAAATATATCAATTTCATACGTTTGCAAGTCTCTTACAAGTTCCACCAATTTAAGCGTATTTAAATTACCCATAGAATTTAACACAATGACTTTAGGAATAAAACTCTTAGGCAGTGATCTAAAAATATTTTTAACAACTCTAGCATTAGGAATGTGTTCACCAAGATTAAAGCTAGCGTTTACAATATCAGACAGTTTAGCATAAAATTCATCAAAACATTTAGTTTCAAGCATGGCGATGGTTTCAAATTGAGTTGTCAAATTTTGTTGTTTAGACTCTTTCACAGCATTATTTCCTTCATGGGTAAGTTGCAATACATCACATGCCTCTTTTGATGTGGTGCACGTCATTTATGTTTGAACTCATCAGGTGTAACAGATCCAGAAATAGCACTTCAACCCTTAGAATTAAAAGATGACCATTTAAATTCCTCTTCAGTCCAAGTAGTGTCAGGTTTTAAACTAGTCACGTTATTAACAGTGAAAGAGGAAGGTGTCCACCCTCTTTCAACCAAAATTCAGACACGTTCACCAATGGCTTTTAAAGAGGATTTCATTCGGGCTTTCCAGTATGAATAGTTTGTACCGTAAAAAACTGGCATTTTATTATATAACTTCTCCATTATGAACATGCTCTTTTTCAAAAATTAATTTTCAGAAAATTGATATCTTAGAAAAATTTTGCGAAAAATTACACGGGATAATTATGTAATTGGCTATGATACCAATTTAAAAGGAGTGCGCTTGCGTTCAAATAAAGAAGTTATTTAATTAAACTCAGTTTTTATCAATTAAGTCCTAAACATGCATCTAAGTGTGATTGAAGATGATAAAATCATGCAAGAACATTCAAACATACACGTGAGGAAAAATCCCCCAAATGGGCAAAACCTTTTATTTTCACTATAATTCTGTAAGAAACAGTTACACGGATTACACTAAAAATAAAGTGTGACACAGAAATACCCTCAGGCGTCGGTTATGTAGTCGACGGCTGGAATCTCTCTCGGAAACTCCAGATGAGCAGCAATGAAGAAGGAAGATGGCTTCTCCACAAAGGTTAAACAAACACAAGGTTGTATTCTTGGGTTACAAAAGGATTCCCAAATATTTGGCAATGATATCTGAATCAAAACATGAGTCTTGGGACTCAAAAATATGAAGACTAGATGTATTTGGACTCTCAAAAACGTCTCTCAAAGTCTTATGAAATAACTCCCCAGAAGTTGGCTTTTATAGGAATCCAAAAAGAGTTTTAATTTTTTTAAACTCTGCCAGTGTACAAGTACCTCGAACCAGTTTGGGTGGACCACGAATCGATTCGCCCCCCGAACCGGTTTAGCCTTCGGTTCGCAAAAATTCGCTGGAACTTGGGGCTTAAACACTTAGCATTTTTTCAAGGTTTTTTCTCGGAATTTTCTCCATTTTCAAAGGGCCACAACTTCTTCATCGTAGCTCGGATTGAGGTGTCATTTCTTCTAATATCTTCATTACGATGAGCTCTTAAACTTTCCAGTTAACCGGTCTTCTGGACGGTGGCTGTACAATTACCAAAATGCCCTTGAACTTCCATATCTTGATTTCTTTCACTGTTTTGACTTCTCTAGCATACCACTTGCATTAAGTCCCTAAAATCGTGGAACGTGAAGTCGTTGAGGCAGATGTGGGACACATAATGGAGATGTTGAATTATTGATTCCTAGAATTTGGATTGAGGCCATCGTATTAGATCATGTAGAGACGTGCCAAATGTAGCGGCGTACGATATACACAAATGTAAGATAACGGAGATGAGAAATATGTCCTTACAATCAATGATGAGCAGGAGAGGCCCTTAGATCTCGATTTGTCCCTCGGCAGAAGATGACACATCAGTAAATGGATTTTTTTGGTCAAGGTCAAGGTTTGTGACCTCAACCTCGTCTTCATCTTGAGCACTATCTTCAGTCTCTGTGGCTCCCAAGGGACTAGTCTCGGCGGGACCACCTTCTTCCACTTCCTTTAAATCCTAAGAAAATCAAAGGTTGACAAAGCCAAGACCAAAAAAGTCATTCGCAGTCAATCTTCCAGACTCACCTTGCTTCAAAGTTGCCCATCGACTGGTCACTCTGATGCCTCTCGCCAGATAATCAAAACCAAAGCCTATAAATTCATCGGATACTTTGCAGTCTTTAATGATCTTTTTTTAAGCATCGTCCAGCGCAGCCTTAATAGCAACATCAACCTTTGATTGAAGACTCCCATCCTTTGATTTCAGAGCCTTTATGTGATCCTCCTTCAGTTGAGTTATCTAATTGTCTCTCTCCTTCATGTCTCCTTTCAACTTTAACACCTCTCCCCTCAGATCGTCCTCAGTTTTCTCAGCATCCTTGCCTTTTTGTATAAGGGGCAACCTCTTCAAGGTCCAGTCAACCAAGTGGTGAAGATACACCACACTCTGTAGAAGAAGATCAGACATATGAATAATAACTTTTAAAGAGCAGAGACAACACTTTAAAGAAAATTTTTTGATACTTGAATTGCCCTGTGAAGGGTAAACTCGACCAATAAAGGGTAGTCTAAGGCCTGGAGAGAACACTTATCCTCCTCAGTTATTATGGTTCCAATAGCATTAGCAGCTTGCAGGTTATGGCCGATCACGATGTCCCCTATTTTGAGTTACGACAGACGAGCAGCCAAAGCATCATCGGTGGAAATAGGGATGGCACGGTCCTTAGCTGGAGCCTTGCTCGGCCTAGTATGATCATGATCGATAGGAGCTTTCCTTTTCTTAGTAGCATCGACCTTTGAAGTGCCGACGTTCTTTTTTATTTGAGCAGGAGGGGGTGAATTCTTACCACCACGTCTTTCCATAAGCTTTGTAAGACTGGGGGCTGACATCTCCCAGAAGTCGTCAGAAATTCCTTCTGGTCACTCTGCAAAAAGAGAAGTCTCAGAGTTAGCAAGTCAGACAAATGAAAAGTATGAGACATAAATTTGTAAGCAAAAATATTGAAACTCACGAAGCTCGTCTAAAGGGCCACCCCCTAAACTTGTCTGAGAAAGGTAGTAAGGGGTCATCAGATGTTCATATTTGATGAGACAACCCTTCTCGCCATAATCACGAAGGTCCTTAATATCCTTATAGTTATCCTGGCTTAAACCAGGTTCAGCTTTTTCCAAAATAGAGACTTTGCTCCATCTTAGAGGTGTCCGTGGATCAGACGCCCCATAAGCCTTATTTAAGCCGAACTCTCAAGCCCTCGATACAAAGAAATACCGGGGTTTCCAATTATAATTGGAAGTTTGGGTAACTAGAAGCATTTTCTTATCGAATTTCCTGGCTATGAAGTGGTAGTAGCCTGATGATTCTTAGCATATGAGGGAGTATAACACCCAATAAAAACTCTAACTGGAAGGTCAGTGTGGTGAACGGTCTTCGAGAGGACGATAGCCCCAATCATGACCCTTCAGGTATTTAGGGACAGTTGGGAAGGGGTAAGGTTTATATAAGAGAGTATGGCTCTGATAGTTGGGTGAATGGGAAGATAAAAACCTAACTTGAACATCTGCTCATAAACGCAGATTTCACCCTCTCGTCCATCAAAGGCCCTCTCTTCTTTAAGAGGTTTCCTCAGGGTGATTGTGTAATCAATGGAATAAAGGTACCTAAAGAGTAGAAGGTCGTAATCATTTACAGTACTCTCGTATACTGTAGGTACTAAGGTATCGAGTTCACTCCCTCCATCATCATAACCGTCTGCAAGCTTGGCCTGGGCACCAATGGGGACACCACTAGGAAATCTCTTTGCAAACTTAATGCCAGTGGCAACTGATAAGGAAATGGCATCAATGGGAGGAGGAATAGCGATATTGGCCTCTAAAATCTCTACGGATGGAGATCTACGTGAAGTCCCAGCACCTTGGTGAGATGAGGAACGGTCTGAAACCTCTTTATCTTTAGAAATTCCATTTTACCTGGGGGGTAATCCATAGCATCTAGAAAAGATTCTACGCTCTCAGTAGCTTCAGATGTTGACATCGAGTCTGAAGCAACTTCAGATGTTGACATTGGGTCAGAGACCTCGGCAGGCTCAAGGGGTATGACAGCTAATGGTGGAGGGAATATTGGTCGAAGGGGAAAAGCCTCGGCCTTACGAGCCTCAGCTTGGGCTAACTCTATCTGTCTGATTTTTTCGAAACACTGCTCGCGCAGAGTTGGAAACTCTTCAGCAAGTTTATACAAAGGTAGTATCATCCGTTATACGACACTACACTTGCGATTTCATCCAAAAATACAAACAGGTTAATTAGTTCTAACACCTAGGCAAAAAATTAAAGCTTGGAATTTGGATGGTTTTCACCAACAACACCAAGAATAGTTAAGATGAAGCTCGATGGAGAAGATGACCGAAGGGCCACTGAAAATCTTAAAAGTAAGAATTTATGCCTAAAACAACCTTGGAGAAACCTAGTATGGCTCCAAAGTCACCTAACTACTGTAACCCTAACCTTATGACCACCCAACAGTGGCAGAGAACCTCGCCGGAAAAGAAAAAGTTCACCGAAAAATCAAAATAATAAATTAATGCCCAAAAATAAAAAAGAAAGGGTTGCAGAACAATACCTGACTGAGTTTGGATGAGGGGAGAACGAGTTAAGTTCTAAAGGACCTGGAACGATGAAGAATAATGGAGTTTTAGGAAGCAATTGCAGAAAAAGCTCTAAACGGGAAATCGAAAGGAAGAAGAAAGAGGAATAGAAAAGGAAAATGGTATTTAAACCATCGCAATGATGAGGCACGAGTACCAAGGCGCTCATCATTACACCTAGAAACCTTAAAAGGTGTTGTCACCTCATTAGGTGCATTGGGCCAGATGCAAGCCCGTTCAAATGGCGACATGTGTGAAAGTGACTACTCACATATCCCAAATCGTGAAAACGTCCCCTCATCAGCCTAACTTATATACCCCTTAGCCATCTACTCAGATCGAAGACCAAGGGCTAGGGGGTGATAGATATGCCCAAAGTGTACCCTCATACTCTGAGCATCAACATCGGCTAACCTCGCAGTCGAATCATCAGGAAGTTCATAATAGCTATCAAGGAGGTCGTCCTTCATAAAGTCGATTCCACATTGATCAGCCTCAACTCATCAGTAGCGGAGTTCAGCAACAACCTTATGGGCTCAACAATGGCCTTTGCATTATCGTACTCTGCTTCAGCCGACACCACACTTATGCCTAATACCTAACCACGACTTCTCAATTAGGCCGAGGTCATACTTATGATTGGCAGACTAACACAGCTATCAGACTCACCAACATCGTACTCGGTTGAGCCGAGGTTACGAACGATGACGTCATTGGTCCGAGTAGGCGCAAGCATATGGGAACATATGGATAAAACCGTTATAACCAAATCATTCCCCTCACATGAGGGAATATTCGGTCATCATTATCTATATGTGGCATAGCCAGGTGTCCGCATGAGATTGGCTAGATCATCACACTCATGCTCCTTGCATGCTTGGGGGGTACACTACACCCCCCAAGAACTATATATACTGGACTTCCCCTTCCTTTTAGGGGGATCGAGATTGTAAACCCTAGGGAAAGCTCTGGTAAACTACATAGTAGAGAGAGAAAGTGAGTGCATTATATCACAAAGGCCATTAGAGCCCCTATTTTATTAGTGAAGATCACTCACTTGCACCGTGGACGTAGGCCTAAATAGGTTGAACCACTTATATTGGTATGTTTCTCCTCTTCTCCTCACATCCTTCTATATCTATATTGCTTATTTGCTGCCATTGTTATGCTAGTTTGAGCTCTCCAACACCTTGATCTGGTGGTACTATTTCCAGCATCATCAATTCGGGTTCGTCCTCACATCAAAAATGGAGGAATACGCCATCATAACACTTTGATAGCACCCGTAAACCTAACGAACAGGTCACTCAAAATTATGACCGGGTTTCTAATCTTTTACACATTCGCCACTCATTATTCCAATGTATTTTTTAAGGGATTTTTTCTTATGACTACTGTTTCGTAAGAAATCGAGACACGCATTAAAAATTAGAGTTTTTTAGTGTGCAAAAAATTGGTGATGGAGTTTCAAATGCGCAAATAGTTGTACCATCAGGGGAATCGCCCTTGAAAATGACGTAAAATCCTGAATCATTTATTAACTCGGGTGCAAAATAGATGACTGGATATTTAATTAGTGGTGATAAGTGAGGAAGGAATGTCTAATGTGTAGAGTAATAAGTAATCCATGTTGGCGCGTTAGTTACAATGTCATGTCAAAAATGCATGTGGCAATTTAACTTTGCCACATATAAAGTGACAAATCTAATGGTATTTCCTCTCAAAGTTATTACTTTGATAAATATGCAAATTTAAGCATGAAGTTCGGGGTCATTTTTTCAATATGATGTTTCAAAAGTTGAATGTTAACCCTAAAGTTTAAAATTTGTGCAATATTAACCTTATGTTACATATCCATTAAAAGACATAACAGGTTGTTGATTGGGCTCTTGAATTTGACTTATCATTTATTGAGTTGGCCAATTACTATACAACATGTGGCTAAAAAATAATTGATTAAAAATAAACTTTAAAAAGTTCCACATATAAAAAGGCAAAATAAAAATTCAAAAAATGTAACCATTTTAAAAAAAATCTCCACCCGCTTCCACTCCTCCATAACCTCCCTCGGCCTTAACATACCACCATACACACATTCTCACATACACATAATCACACACATACCTTTGGTTTCATTCTACAAAAAAAAAATATACATACACACAAAACAAAAACATAAAACATATAAATGCACATACATACATATAATATACATATATACATACCTTGATATATGAACAAACACATACGCACTTATACACAAATATAAATTGACATTAATACACATATATACGTACACATATATTGATTTGTGCATATATATATAAAGAGAGAAGTTCAAAAGCGAACCAAAAGACCGAACTTTTTAACGAACCTATTAAGACATTAAAAAATAACCCCATTAATTGTAATTCCTATGTTGAATTTGGTCTACGCCAGCGGCAACAGACACGCGTGTTTTTTAATATACCCCCTACCCCTACCCTACCCCCCCTACGCATCCCCTACCTCCATAGACCCAAGCCAAAAACCATTTTTCGTCTGACTTGGTTAAAACTCCGACCTTATACCTCCGAAGCCCCAAATCTCCAGCCCACCTGCTACCCATCTCAGGTCAACAACTCCGACCAACCCTTATATCTCCGGTGAACTCAGCAGCTTTTAACCCCCTGCCGCCGGCGACCCACCTGCTCCTACCCTCCTGCCTCCGACCGGTCAAACATTCAACCCAAATCCGACTGAAACCACGAACCCTCCTTGAACCCGATTATTGACCACCTGCAAAAACTCAATACCCATTTCATCCAACTCGTTTACCCATCGACTCTGTACCCCTACACCCGAACTCCATACCCGTGTCGAAGTTAGCTGGTCCGATTTGGATTTGGGTTGATGTTGGGGTCGGGTCTTTGGTTAGTAAATGGTGGATGTCGTCGAATTTTAAGGAGGATAACGGGTGGGTTCAATCTGGGGCAGGTAGCTGCCGACGGATATGGGTATGGTGGATTTCGACAGGTATGGTCACCGGATTTGGGAGATCGCCGACGAGGCTTAGGTTGATGCCCTAACATCGGATGGATTCAGGTTTGAAGGAGTATGGAAGGGCTACCATACTTGGATAAAATGGGTTATGGAAAATTTTCTTGGATGTGAGATGGGTTGGGTTCGGGGGGGGTGGGGGGGTAGTGGGGGGTGTATATAAAAAAAATGTGTGTGTCACACGCGTCTCCGTTGCCGCTGGTACGAACCAAATATAACATAGGAATTACAATTAATTGGATTATTTTTTAATGTCTTAATACGTTCCTTAAAAAGTTCGATCTTTTGGTTTGCTTTTGAACCCTTCTCTCTCTCTCTGGGAGATCCGATGTTGATGCACCAGGAGTAATCGTTGTGGGAAGAGAAAGAGAAGGTGGGGAGAGAGAGAGAGAAGAAGAAGAAGAGGCGTATTTGTTTTTTGTTTTTTTTTTTTGGGGGGGGGGGGGGGGGGGAGGGGAGGGGAGCTAAGCCCTCTTTTATGCTTCAGATTTTTCTTAATGTGATTTTCATTGGTTTTTCTTTTTATTATTTATTTTTGAAAACTAATAGTGTATATTTAATGTTGAAGGGGAGACATGTGTCAATATATGATTGGACATACTTACTTTTTTTTGCCACATAAGTTGTCTAGTCAACACATTCGTTAAGTGTCCTAACGACATTGTACTGGTGGGTCTGATTTAAACGATTTTTTAAACCCTAAGACTAATATTACAATTTTTGAAACATTGGATCTACAATTAAAAATTACCTAAAACTTACGGGTTACTTTTGCATTTTTCCTATTTTTTTTTATGAGATGCAATTTTATTAAATATTTAGTGTCGACACTACCAAAGGGGTGGACAATATCTTGAAAATCTTCGTGTGTACTCTTAGAATTGAGCATCCGAACAAAACCCGCAAGGTTAGATCACCTGGTTGTTTAAGCTGCTTGACTTTGTTCAAATGGTCTTCGGTTCGAGTCTTAACGCCAGCTCCTAGGGAAATTTCAAAAATCATACTCCTTCTTTATATATATCTATATAATAAAGTACAATATGGGGATGGGGGTTTGTCATCCATGATAAACATGCATAATATTTTATGTGTTGCATGCATACATTCATACATCATTATTTTATTATTTTTTTATTAAAATAAAAAATTTAATAATTTTTAAAAAATATATTTTCTTTAAATATTTTTTAAAAAAATATTTATTTTTTAGGTTTTTTCAAATTTTTTTAAAGATTTTTTTTTTTTAAAAGACGGATTATTATGAATTGAATTTTATCACGGGGGCAAATTTAGCATACACTATTATATATATATATAACATTCGAACAAGGTTGAAAGATGTTTCCCGAACTGAGATCACATGGTGCAATTTGTAGTCTAGTACACGTCAGTATGACAATTACTCTCCCCATCCTGTAAAAGACGATCTACCCAAAAACGAAAGGTTCGTTAATATGACCAGTGACTTGTTCACATCGGTCCACTTCTTTACCTGTACAATGTTTATCCAATATGTATTGTTATTATTGGAGAAACTTCTTATCCTTTCCTTTGACACATTTTTTTAGGGATAAATATTTTTGCCATAGTTTAACAAGCTGTCGATCTTGTGGTTCTCATTTTTCATTCTGTTTAAAAGTGTTTTGAATTGAATTTTTTTATATATATATTTCATTTATACTAAAGTTCATTCCATGAATAAAATTTGAATTACCTTAAGATTAAGCTCAAAACAGTTAAGTTCATGTCCGAATAGTTTTCAAGTATATATCAAGATACACAATTTTATTTGTTTTGTAAATAACCTCTAAATTAAAAAGGTTGAAAATATGTTCTCTCTGTCAGTTAATTTTATTGTAAAAAATTCTTTCTGAAAACATGAATTAGTAAACTTCAAAATTAAATTTGTTGAAAGAATATTTTATAAAGCTGTCGTATAAACCAAGTGGATGAAAAAGCATGCGCATATTAGTTTTACTGAAAAGATTGCGCTAAAGTAGGCACAATGCTCAACGCTCATTTGTTGATTTGTCGGAAAGATTTAATTTACATTGTACAATGCTTATAGCGCGTGTTTAGACAACACCACTGTTAAGTGGACAGTACACTTTTAAGGCTCTCTTCACAATGCCCGTTACATTTTAAGATATTTACAATTGAACACTCAAACATCAAAGTGGTCCCATCAATTCTTTGTTTTCTTTTTACGATTTCCTTTCTACTCAGGTTAAAATATCAGTTCAATTTGAGGGGAAAAAAAGAATAATTTCATTAGTGTTTAAAAGTATTAAACCTAAGCAACTATATTTGTTGTATTGAGTTTGTAAATTTAGTTTTTCAGTGCAATATTTGCCACTTTGAATTTGAATTTTCTGCATTTGGAACTGCTTTCATATTGGCCACAATAACCGTTAATTTCATGCTACTATGAATTACAACCTAAGTTCTCATTGTTATATTTGAGACATTCTCCCAATAATTTTTTTAACGACACTTTTCAGCCTTTATTCTCTATTTCAAATTTTCTCAAACCAATTCATTGAACTACCAAGGTATGCACTTCATCCTCCAAAATCTTCTCTTTCATTTGATTTTTCGTGATTATCTGAACTTTGGATATGTATTCATAAGTTTTAATTGGAATCTACTTTTAATGGGGTTTCTGTTTAGTTTTGTATATCTCTGTCATTGAGTTTTTAGAAATTTGGGGACAAAAAATGAGTACTCTATTTCAGGTTTTTTTCTCTTTGGTTGAGTTTTTAGAAATTTGAGTCCAAAATATTCACCGAGTTAGATAACCAACTACGTTAGATGTGACTGCACAATCTGTTTTAGCCATTTTCCAAGTTCAACATTACTCCAGGTTGCAAAATGACTAAAACTTATATCTACGCTTATAATCTGTGTCAATCTTGGAATGATTCCTTAAACACTAGTTTTACAAGTATTAATAAATGATGTTAATAATCTTTGCTTTTAAATTTGGCCTAATAAGTCCATTTTATTATATAAAGCTTAAACCGTCTTAAATGTTAGGGTGAACATTTTTTGTTAGTGTTGATGTAAAAAATTAGATTGCTCTAATTATTCAATCACAGATAAATAAATAAGACAAAGATTTTTAAAGTGGTTCGGCTAAAAATAAAGCCTACGTCCACTGTTATGTTATTGCTGAGTGTTTGTGGAATTCTTGATTACAAGTTCTCTCAAGAAATTCCGGTCCCCTTGAATTGAGGATGATACAAGGTATTTATAGCCTTTAGGCTGTACATGAAAGGTCCAATACATTAAATGATATACATATGAAAGGGTAATACATTTAATGCAGCGTGTGCGTCAAGAATATAATGAATGGTTGAACAGTTGTCTGTCTGGTAATTAATGATACGGCCGAGATGCAGTTCGGACCGCCTTAGTTGCTTGTTGATCAAGAATTCCTCGGAATACTTAGAGTATCTCGGGATGATAGAGTTCCTCGGTATGATAGAGTTTCTCGGTGTATTCTCGTTGTTCGGAAGGAAGCACGGTTGGTCGGAAAATGATCTTCCTCGTTGCTATTGTGCCATGTAGATTGACACGTGTCTTCATCTTATTCGTCCACATCAGCACATTAATTTTGGTATCAACAGAAGCCCCCAATGTTTCATATTTTGAACTTTGAAGAGTATGGAACATTCTTTCTCGGTATATGGCAATATTAAATGTACTTCCCGGGTTTCAGGAACATTGTATTCAAATTTCCTTCTTATTTCGCAGTTTCCGCCTTTTTGATAAAGCGCTTTGATATTCGTGCAAATTTTGTCCTTTTAGCCGCCGGAAGTTTAGTAGTTTCTTTTTGGTAATCATTTCTTTCGCCGCTTCCCAATGCAAAGTATTTAAACTTCTTTGGTAACCATACCGTCGTCTACGTTTTTCATTCTCTGCATTCAAGCTTTCTCTTCTCTTCTTCTCTTGTGCGTTCATCTTTGTTTCCGTTCGTTGTCAACACATCTCCTTTCTTTCTGTAAGATCTTCTTTCTTTCTTCTGTATCTCTTTTATTCAATATGGTTTATATTGTGGAATCTGTTGAGAAATTCCGTTCTGATTTTTCCATTCCTTCGTGGGTAACTCTAGAGGTTCTTTCTGAGCCTTTAGATTACTTTCGATTGGCTGAGGGACATTGGTTCCCCAGTCTTTTTGTTGCTGAATGCGGTTTTTCCTTTCCACCAAACCCATTATGTCTTGAGTTTTGTCAATATTTTGATCTTGTTCCTGCAAAAATAGCCCCCAATTCATGGAGAATAATTAACGGGGTGCACAAATTAAATCTAACTCATGGGACTCGTATTGGGATACCTGAAATTATGTTTTGTTATAAATGGGCCGTTCTAGATAATATTTATTATTTAAAAACTAGGTATTTGAATAGGGCTCTTGTAGTTAATCTCCCTGACTCAAATAGGGATTATTTTGAGCATGGGTTGGTCATAAAAAATTGGCAACATGCGCCTTTATCTGGGAATGAAGTATACAACGGTCCCAGATGCCCCCCATACGGCAATGGGATAGGTTTATTTTTCATTTTATTTTACTTATGAAATTATGCTTTCATCATGTTTGACAAAATGTATGACTGATATTCCATTATGTATTTATTTGCAGTTGATAGCAAAAGAAAAACTCCAAAAGAGTCAGAAGTGAATATCAAGCATTTGAAACTTATCTGGAATTTGCATAAGACCATTGCTGACGAGCATATTAGATCTGCTTCATATTTACTACAGTATAAGAGTTACACAACCTCTTATACTGCTCGCCCTGTTGAACCAGCTTCAACACCAGAAAGTTCATCTTCAGATTCTCATATCCCCCTATCTCAGAGAATGGGCAAGAAAAGAGCTCCTCCTGCTCTATTTGGTGACACTTCTTCTGCTATTGGAGCCCAGAAAGGCAAAAGTGATGTCCCAGAGGGGACTAAAAAAGTAGATGCTGGTTCCTCCAAAGTTGCCGAGAAGCCCCCAATGGCCCCGAGCAAGAAAGATGCTCCTGCTGATGTAATTGCCATCTCTCCGACTAAGACTTCTTCCTTGGTTGATGCTGCTGACCGTCCTTTGAAGAGATTTAGGAAATCATCCTCAGTTAACTACATCTTCTCTACCCGCTGGTGGTAGTAGTGTCTCAAAAATCATTCTTCCGAGTTCTTCAACGAGCTCAGTTATACCCGAGGTTCTCGGGGTTGATGAAAAAATTCCTAGGGATACACTGACATCCCTAGCTGCTCGCCATCTTTCTTCAGTAAATTTCTCATACCTTTGGTCTTTCTTTCTTTTTCTTGAATTCTTATATTTGTGTTGACTCTATTGTTTTTCTTATCTTTCAGCTGGTGAACTGCTTCAATACCATCGTGAAGAAAGATCAAGTTATTAAAGCTTCCACTTCCTCGTCCGATGTTGACGATGCTTTGTTGGGTTTAACCCAATCTGTGAAGGAATCTCGCCAACAGTACATCGAGGAGAAAACTGTTTGGGAGAAAAAATTGGCTGTGGCTGAGGCTGATAAGATGAAGATGGCTGAAACCTCCAAGAATTTGGAGGAGAAAATTAAAGATTTGGAGGTTAAACATCAGGAATCTGATGATAAATTGAAGAAGGCAGAAGAAGAAATATCTACTCTGCGAGATATTAAGGTTAAGAAAGAGGAACTGGAGGTGAAGCTCTCCTCGGAGAAGTCGAGGAGAAAAGTTGCAATCAAGAAACATTTCAGCGTTGGTTGGGAGAAAGGATGGGAGAGAGGGATAGCTGCAATGACGTCCCAAGTTCAATATGGGGAGTTGAAATACTTCCATGATGGTTGGGTAGCTGCTCTGCAAGAGCTAAAAGTCCAAGATGATTCTGAGTTATTCCAGCGGCATCTCCCTGGTCCTCCTCCACCAATTATGGAAGAAGAAGAGGATGAACCTGCCTCAGACGAGTCTTCTATGGCTATGGGCGATCAAGTTTCTGCCTCTCAACCATCTGCCACCGAGGACGTTTCTTCTATGCCTCCTCCTCCCGAGAGGATTCCTGCCGATCAAGCTGTAGTGACCACCGAGCAACCGAGCTCCTCGTCCCAGCCTCCCGAGAAAGTCTTGGGAGACAAGGAAAAGGTGTGAAGTTGTTCGGTAGCATTTCTGTATTTCCTTGTAATCGAACGATGTAAATTATTGATGATCTAATAAAATATATCTTTGCCTACCTCTGTTGTTGATAACTTGTTTTTGTTGATTGTTGTGTTTTTCTTGTCATTAGTTTGTTGCTAGAATGGAATTGATCTCTTCTCATGATACCGAGCTGATGCAGCAATGTCATCAATACTATAAGGCTGGTCATACAGATCTTAGTACATCGGAAATTTCTGATATCCTTAGTCATGGTGCTTCAGAGCAGGCTATTGAAGCTTATCAGTACTTGAAAGCTTTACTCGACCGAGCAGTGGCCAACAATGTCGCTTACTATGAGTTGATCGAAGAGCTTCATGGTTCCTTAGAGGATCTTCAAAATCAACACAACGAATCAATGGCTTTGTTACATAAAGATTATGAAAATAGATACCAACAGCTCTCTTCAGAAACAGGCCACAAGAAGATCATTGCTGGGTATGACGTCAGGGAGAGGACCCTAAAAGGTGAAATTGAAGCCTGTAGACAAATCGCCGAGATCCTGGAGCAAGAAAATAATAATTTGCAGAAGAAATTAGTTCAATATGAATCTGCTGCTTCATCTTCTACTGCATTAATACCAGTTACTGATGAAGGCTTCTCGTTCTTAGAGGTCGAAAATGCCAAACTGAGGCAAGAGCTGGAGGACTTAAGAAGATCTGCCATTTCTGGAACTGCTCGGGGACGAGGAAGAGGTTCTCGGGGGCGAGGAAGAGTCAGCCAAAATGTTGAAGAGGCTCGCACTCAGTCTACTCTGGAAACTCAAGCATTCCAGTTGAAAGTAAAAGACCGTGCTCTGACTGAAATGTCCAATAAAAATCTGTCTCTGGAAGATCAGCTGGCATCAACGAAATCTGCCTTGCATAACAAAGATCTCTTTGCCAAAAGCCTTCATGAACAATTGGATAGATTAACCTTCCAATTCCATAAACAGCCAAGAGAATTCTGGATGGCAGGATACAATGAAGCTCTCGTTCATCTGGATGCTCGCATTGAACATGCTAATAATGAAGGTTACAAGCAAGGATGGTTAAATGCATTGGGTGTATTAAAGTTGGAGCAAGGGCATTTTTTATGGGACTATCATGCTCCATCATTATTAGACCTGCCTGTACCACCTTTCAAATTGGATATGGCATGGATTCCAGCTCGTTCCATTCCTCGCAGTCTAATTTCAAAATATCTTGGTGATTATAGCCTTCACTCCCAAGCTGAATTATCTCGTCCTGAGCATCTTTTGGATACACCTTCTGTTATGAACGTCAGAATGCTCAGAGATGTTAATTTCATCAATTCTCCCCTTTGCCTAGAAGACCCTCCTGCCGGCGAGGAACCTGTTTCTAAAGCACAGGGCAAAAAACCAATAGAATAGTAATATCCATGTAACAATTTAGTACCTTCTTGTAATTTGTAATTTATTCTAGATTAATGAAAAGATTTTCATTTTCTGTTTGCCAAATTTGTTAGTCTTGTGTTTATCAAGCACATTTATATTTGTACATATGTATCTATGTATCTGTTAAAAAGATAACAATATTATTGTTCAATAAGCAACTTAATAAAAAGTTACAAGTATTAGTAATGTTTCTCGATCACTTAATAATAAAGTAATGAGAAAAAATGTTCAAACTGTTTCCAACCAACCAAGGTGGGTGAATAATGTTTGTCGACTAATTACAGCTCCGACGAACTATACTTGGTTTGATTATAAAATTGCGTCCGACCAACTAAGATCAATAAGTTGTCCTCGCCGACCAACTACAGTTATTGGGTTTTTATCCCCGACCAACTATACTTGGTGTATTTTTTAAACATTTTGTTCTTCAAAGAACTCATTGTAATAATATTACCTCCCGACCAACATAAGTTGTAATATGAGAGTATATTTTTATCTTACCAACCGTGGTTGATCCTGCTGGTGTACACTTTCTGGCTCCTTAAAGCTTTTGGCTCCTTAGAGCATTTTTTTGGCTCCGTAGAGCATGTCCTCCTAACCAAAGGAGGTTGGCTACTTATAGCACTTTTTGCTCAATAGAGCTGTCCTCCTAACCAAAGGAGGTTGGCTCCTTAGAGCACTTTTGCTCCGTAGAGCTGTCCTCCTAACCAAAGGAGGTTGGCTCCTTAGAGCACTTTTGCTCCGTAGAGCTGCATTTTTTTGGCTCCTTAGAGCATGTCCTCCTAACCAAAGGAGGTTGGCTACTTATAGCACTTTTTGCTCCGTAGAGCTGTCCTCCTAACCAAAGGAGGTTGGCTCCTTAGAGCACTTTTGTTCCGTAGAGCTGTCCTCCTAACCAAAGGAGGTTGGCTCCTTAGAGCACTTTTGTTGTATAGTGTATTACACTAGTATTCCCCGAAAAACTTTCATCCAGAAAGAAAAATGGTGAAACATCTTCGTTTTATTCATAATTAAAGAAATGCTTTACATTTGACATCATTGATAATACTTGCGCAGGTGTTCAGCATTCCATGCATTCTTAAATTCCTCTCCTTCTAGAGTTGCTATTCTGTAAGTTCCTGGTCGAACAACTTCTGTAACTCGGTAAGGTCCATGCCAGTTTGCTTCCAGTTTATTCTGCTTCTGAATGACCTTCTTTAGCACATAATCCCCCTCTTTTAAATCACATTTCTTTACCCTTTTGTTGTAAAACAGAGCTGTTCGTTGTTGATAAGCAGCATTCCTAATGGCTGCCTCTTCTCTGACTTCCTCGAGCATATCCAAATCCATCCTTCTCATCAGATCACTGATCGGAGAATTGAAATTTAACACCCTATGTGTTGGTAGGCCCAACTCGGCAGGTATCACAGCCTCACTTCCAAATGCTAGCATATATGGTGATTCTCCTGTTGCTGCTCGGGGAGTTGTTCGGTAAGCCCACAAAACTGACTGTAGCTCATTAATCCAATTTGCTTTAGCCTCACTTAACCTCTTCTTCAACCCATTTAGTAATGTTCTGTTCGTCACTTCAGTCTGCCCATTGCTTTGGGGATGGCCTGGTGCTGAATGAAACTTCAAGACGTTTGACTGATGACAATAGGCAGCAAATTCTTCATTATCAAATTGCGTTCCATGGTCTGTGATGAAAGCGTGGGGGAGACCATACCGACAAATGATATTCTTCCATATGAACTGATACACTTTCTCGTACGTCATATCAATTAGTGGTTCAGCTTCCACCCACTTAGTAAAATAATCTACTGCCACGACGAGATACTTGAACCTTCCTCGGGTCGTCGGCAGTGGTCCAACCAGATCAATCCCCCACATGGCAAATGGCCAAGGTGATGTTATGGGTGTCAACAATGCCTGTGGAGTTCTTCGGATGGAAGAAAAACGTTGGCACTTGTCGCACTTCTTAGCATAGGCTATACAATCAGCTCTCATCGTCGGCCAGTAGTATCCCTGTGTCATCACCCTTTGCAGTAGAGTCCGACCTGCTACATGAGCTCCACAAGATCCTTCATGGATTTCTTCAATCAATTCTCTGACTTCTGATGGATGCACACATCTCTGCAAACCTGCCATAATTCCTCGTCTATACAAAACACCATTAGTTAACACATACCGAGCAACTTTATACTTCAATTTCTTGGCAGCTAGTTTGTCCTCCGGTAGTACTCCTTCTTCAATGTATGCTCTGATAGGATCCATCCAAGATGGTCCTAAATCAAGGGTAATAATCTTCACCGTCAGATCTTCTTCTATGCTCCGACTTTCTAGTACTTCAATTGGTATTGTTCTTCGCAGCTCGGTGCGCGTAGCTGACGCTAGTCGGGCCAATGCGTCTGCTCTAGCATTCTCCATTCTCGGTATCCTCACCAATTGAATAGCATCAAATTCTTTCAATAATTCCATCACTTTTGCATGGTACTTCACCATTAACTCTCCCTTCACTGCATATATTCCCATCATTTGATTCACAATTAACTGAGAATCACTGAAAATAATTACTTGACGTGCCTCCATAACTTTCGCCAAATGAAAACCTGCTATCATAGCCTCATATTCAGCCTCATTATTGGAAGCTTTGAATTGGAATCTCAAGGCGTACTCCATGTCAATATCATCTGGAGAATTTAAAACAATCCCTGCTCCACAACCAGTCGTGCAAGATGATCCATCTACATATAATCTCCATGTATGTAACTCGTCTTCAAATTTCTTATCTGTTAGAGTTCCTCGGTGAAATATCATATGTTTTCTTTCATCATCCCCGGGTATCCTTCGTTCCTCGTCGGTCATTTGTTCGCGCCCCTCTACCAACCGGAGTTGGTCGGGGTTTGAATATGATGATTTTTCTACATCCACAAGTCCTTTTACCAACCTTGGTTGGTTTGGATTTGTGTCTGTTAATCCTGTATCGTCCACAGGTAGGTCAGCAAGCATCTTTTGCTCCTCGGGGGTATCAGGGTATGTGAACTCTGCTATAAAATCTGCCACGGCTTGCCCTTTCAACGATGATCTGGGTTCATACACAATATCATATTCACCGAGCTCTATTGCCCAGTACATCAATCTTCCTGATTTTTCTGGCTTGTGAAGGGCTTGTCTTAACGGCATGTCGGTATACACAATGATGGTATGGGCCTGGAAGTATGGCCTCATTCTTCTACTTGCTTCAATTAATGCCAGTGCCAATTTTTCCAGCTTTGGGTATCTGATTTCCGCACCTCGGAAGGCCTTGCTTGTGTAATAAATTGGCTTCTGGATTCCATTCTCCAATCTGATCAACGCCGAGCTAACTGCATTTTCTGATACTGCCAAATACAAGTACAGCTTCTCTCCAGTTATTGGCCTAGACAACAATGGTGGGGCTCCCAAATATTTCTTCAAATCTTGAAAGGCTTTCTCACATTCATCAGTCCACTCAAAACTTTTTCGTAGTGTTTTGAAGAATGGGAGGCATTTATCAGTTGCTCGGGATACAAATCTATTGAGTGCTGCAACTCGTCCGGTAAGACTTTGCACTTCTTTCTTCGTCGTCGGGGATCGCAGCCCTAAAAGAGCTTTGATCTTTTCTGGATTTGCCTCAATACCTCGTTGGTTGACGATGTATCCGAGGAACATTCCTTCTCGTACTCCAAAGGTACATTTCGTCGGGTTAAGCTTCATCTGGTATTTATCCAGTTGATCAAAAGTTTGACTCAAGTCAACCAAATGATCTGCAGCTCTTTTGCTTTTGGTGAGCATGTCGTCGACATAAACCTCCATATTACGGCTGATTTGTTCGGTGAAAACCTTGTTCATCAACCGCTGATATGTTGCACCTGCATTTTTTAAACCAAAAGGCATAACATTATAACAATAAGTTCCCCTTGGGGTAATAAAAGAAGTACTTTCCCTGTCTTCAGGTTTCATTTTGATTTGGTTGTAGCCAGAATAAGCATCCATGAAGCTGAGTAGCTCGTGTCCCGAAGTAGCATCCACTAGTTGATCAATTCTGGGCAATGGAAAATGATCTTTTGGACATGCCTTGTTGAGATCAGTAAAATCAACACACATTCTCCATTTGTTGTTCTTCTTCTTTACCATCACCACATTCGCCAACCAATCTGGATATTTCACGTCTTCAATGAATTGGGCTTTCTGGAGTTTCTCGACCTCCTCTTGTATGGCCTGGTTCTTCTCGGGACTAAACACTCTTCTTCTTTGCTTCACAGGCTTGATCTCCTTATTCACATTGAGTTCATGACATAAGAAGTTTGGATCTATTACTGGCATGTCTTCATGACTCCAAGCAAAAGTATTCTTCTTATTTCTCAAGAAAGTTATCAACTCCTGTTTTATTGAAAAATCCAACGACGACCCTATCTGAGTTATTCGTTCAGGATGCTCGTCGTCCAGGATAACAATTTCTGTAGATTCCACAACCTGTCCTTTTACGAGTTGAGATTCATCCCTAGGGTCAAGAGTTTCAATTTCTGTGCCTTCCTCCACTTGGTAAGTAGTAGTCTTTTTCTGTGATTCTTCAAGTTCCTCTTGCTCGGCAGACGAATAATAGCATTCCCGAGCTACTTTTTGATCACCTTTCATAATTCCTACTCCAAAATTCGTTGGGAATTTCAAACACTGATGAACTGTAGATGGAACTGCTTCGAACTTCTTCAATCCAACTCTTCCCATGATGATGTTGTAGGCGGACTGCACATTCTTATCCATTACAAAAAAGCATATTCTTTCTGTTCGACAAGCAGGCCAAGTCCCAATGAGTATATCCAACTTGATCGTCCCAAGTGGAAAAACTTTCTCGCCAGCAAAACCCAGAAGGGGTCTGTGATAAGGTTCTAATTGAGATAATTTTAAATTCAAGCTATCAAAGCATGAATAATACATGATGTCTGCTGAACTACCATTGTCTACTAACACCCTTGAAATGACCACGTCCTTCATCCTCATTTTGATCACCAGAGGATCATCATGAGGGTAGAGAACACCTGCCAGGTCGTTTTTTGAAAAACCAATCACTAGCTTCTCTTTGTTTACCTTCCTCGGACGATCATCCTCGGCCAGGTTTATTCGCTGAATGTATGAACAAGCTTGAGCCTCTCCGAGATAAGCTTTTCTTTCTACAGTAAGGTCTCCTCCTCCTGCATCTCCCCCTGTAATAACATTACAATCAAATGACCCAAAACGTATGGAAAATACCTCTCGTTCGGGTTTCCTTGGCTTTTTGGGAAGATCGGGGTCATCATCTGGATCCTCTTCATGGTCCCTCCTTTTTTTCTCCTCTGCACGACGAGGAGATCTAGATCTTTCTCTAGTTCTGTCATCATTCTTCCTCTCACTCCTGCGATCTACGTACTTTGATAATTTTCCTCTTCGGATGAGTGTTTCAATCTCGTTCTGAAGGGCTATACAATTTTTGGTCATATGGCCATGATCTTTGTGAAACTCGCAATATTTGGTCTTATTCCTCAGGTCGGGATCTGTCTTCAGTTTCTCTGGCCATTTGATTTCCTCGTTATTCCTGATTTCTTCCAAAACATGATTAATACCCACTTTCAATGGAGTATAATTATCATACTTCTTTAGGGCTTCCAACTTCATCCTGTTATTCTTGGAATATTTGTCACCACCATTACTTTTCTGATCTTTCTTCTTAGAATTGTCGACCTCCACTTTAACTTCTTTATCCATATTCTTCTTCGCAGCCATAGCCTCCTCGGCATTCATGATTTTGACCGCCTTTGCCATCAACTCCGACATATTTTTAGGTGGATCTTTGGCCAAAGTGTAATACAGCTTGTTAGGCAGCAAACCACTCATCAGAGCAGTGATTGCTGTCTTTTCTTCATAATCTATGACTTCCAACTTTTCGTTATTGAAACGAGTTATGTAATCTCTAGTACTTTCACCTGATTTTTGTCTAACACTTAGCAAGTGTGCTACTCGCTTTACCGGCTTTGCTCCAAAACAAAAATTGCCAATAAACAGCTCGGCTAACTGAACAAAAGTTGAAATCTTACCCCGAGGAAGATTATTGTACCATATCTGTGCAGATCCGGTAAGAGTTCCCGAGAATGCTCTACACCTCATCTCGTCGGGGACAGCGTAGATATCTGCAGCAGCTTGGTACTATTCTATATGAAGTACGGGATATGTCTTTCCATCGTACTTGGGAGTCACTACGGGTGCTTTGAATTTCGACGGTGTAGGGAAATCCACAATGGCTTGCACAAAAGGTGTTCCTTGAACAAAAGTTCTTTGTAAGGGGTTTCTCGCCTTAGCCATTTCTCCCAGTCTATCCTCCAACCGTTGAATGGAACCTTTCCATGCTTCATTCCCTTCCTCGGGCTGCTTAGTCCGAGCAACTGATTGCTCTGACGTAGCTTCCTGAGATTTATCTCGACGAGTGGTTGGTCGCGATTGCGCAGATCCTTCTCTCAAACCTGGTGGTGGTCGAAAACTTCTTGATGGAGCCCTCGGTGGACTCATGTTCCTCCTTGGTCCTAACCAACTGAAAGGAGACACCCTGCTTAATCTTTCCAAAGCGCTAGTTCTCTCCGGAGAGAGAGTGATACGTTGATCTGTATCCGAAGCCCGTATCGATGAAGTTCGCCCAGGTTGATAAGAAAAATCATTAGACTCCTCATTGCGATATGACCCAGTACGTCTAGATTGCGATTGCCTATGATCACTCCTTTGCCCTGAATAGGTAGGTGCACCGCCCTGCAGAGTTTGAATGAGTTGCCTCATAGATTCTTGCATGGCGGTTTGTCCTTGAGCCAGATTCGTCATAATTCCAGCCAGATCTGGGGATGCAGATGGATTTGGATTATTTCCAGTATTTCCAACATTTCGATTACTGGATTCTGGATTATCTGCCATTGGTGACAAATGATTTTTATGAAAAACGATAATAACAGTCGTTTCCCACAGACGGCGCCAATCTGTTGATGTAAAAAATTAGATTGCTCTAATTATTCAATCACAGATAAATAAATAAGACAAAGATTTTTAAAGTGGTTCGGCTAAAAATAAAGCCTACGTCCACTGTTATGTTATTGCTGAGTGTTTGTGGAATTCTTGATTACAAGTTCTCTCAAGAAATTCCGGTCCCCTTGAATTGAGGATGATACAAGGTATTTATAGCCTTTAGGCTGTACATGAAAGGTCCAATACATTAAATGATATACATATGAAAGGGTAATACATTTAATGCAGCGTGTGCGTCAAGAATATAATGAATGGTTGAACAGTTGTCTGTCTGGTAATTAATGATACGGCCGAGATGCAGTTCGGACCGCCTTAGTTGCTTGTTGATCAAGAATTCCTCGGAATACTTAGAGTATCTCGGGATGATAGAGTTCCTCGGTATGATAGAGTTTCTCGGTGTATTCTCGTTGTTCGGAAGGAAGCACGGTTGGTCGGGAAATGATCTTCCTCGTTGCTATTGTGCCATGTAGATTGACACGTGTCTTCATCTTATTCGTCCACATCAGCACATTAATTTTGGTATCAACAGTTAGTTTACTCAAACCGACACGTGGCTCTATTTTTTGTGGTTGTTATATACCACATCTAATGGCAAAATAATAGTATATATACATCTAAATTAGTTTTCTTAGTTCCAAGCCTGGTTCAAAGTATCGGCCGAGTTGACTCGGTATCGGCCGAGTCAACTCGGAATCGGAGGGTACCGATCCGATACCGAGAGACGTTTCAAAAAAAACACTGAATCGACCGAGATAGCCGCGATATCCCCCGAAACAATCGATTCCGAGACGCCTCGCCGCGATATCGACCGAGACAGCCGCGATATCAGCCGAGACAACCGATTCAAATGATATTGTCATATTTTGTTTTATTTTTTGATAGAACTTTTATCTTTTACCATATTTCTTCGTTGTTGACAATATATTGTAACATTTACAGAATGGTATTACTCTTTCAAAAGTTAACATTAATTTTTTAAAACATAAAACTCTTTTTTTTTAAATGACTACTAAAAAAAATATATAAATCTTTTAAAAAGTAGTACTCTTTTTTTTTTTTAAATGACTCTACTAAAACTCCTTTTTCAAAGAAATGTTATTTTTTTACAAAAAATATTCAAATCTTTTACAAAAAATATATAATGTACATTTATGTTTGTAAAAAATTTACATTTCTGTACAAATGTTATTTTGTTAAAAAAATGTACATATTTGTAATAAAATATATATTTTTGTAAAAAAATATATATTTGTACATATTTGTAAAAAAAAAGTGTACATATTTGTAAAAAAATATATATTTTTGTTAAAAAAAAATGTACATTTTTGTAAAAATGTCCTTTTGTACATTTTTGTAAAAATGTACATTTTTGTAAAAAATGTTCTTTTGTACGTTTTTACAAAAATGTAAAAAAATATATACATATTTGTTACAAAAATGTACATTTTTGTAAAAATGTAAAAAAATGTACATTGTTGTTAAAAAAACATACATTTTTATAACAATGTTCTTTTGTACGTTTTTGTAAAATGTAAAAAAATATACATTGTTGTTAAAACAAAATGTACATTTCTGTTTTTCAATATTATTATTGGTTTACTATGCAATATTGAATCTAACAACTCTGTCGCGATTTAGTATAACCAATTCTACAATGCAATGCATATTGAATGATGGGTTTGAATGTATCTCATTGGTCCACATTGTTAATCTTATTTTTTTTAAATTTTCTATATTTTTTCCGCTCTCTAAATAGTGTATATTTGCGTATCGCCCGATACCGTGACCGAGTTGAAAATCGGGGCCCGATACCGAAACCGATACCGAGACTTTGAACCATGGTTCCAAGAAATCATCAGGTAGGTGAATTTTTTTTTTAATTGGTGATGGCATAGTAATTTATCAATAATTTGGCCTTCTGATGGCTTTTATTTTAATGCTGCAAATGTTGCAACATGATAAGCAAACTTATTTCCATTCCAAATTGTGTTATGCGGACACGGTTTTTGACACCTTGCATTAACACGATGTTGAGAAGCCAAATTATTACTTGCTCTAAAAAATGTTGAGAAGCCAAATCCAACTCCAACTCCAGATTAACACGATGAGATCTAAAGGGTGCTATTTCTCTTAACTTAAAGGGTCCGTTTGGTTCGTGGTGAAATACTTTTCACCGTGTTAAAAGTAAAAGGTGAATTATTAGTGCGGTGATTTTGTTTTCACCATCTCCGTTTGGATGGTCGAGTTTTCACTAGGTGAAAATTTTAACTTTTTCACCATTTGTTGTTTGGATGGTCAAGATTAATACGGTGAAAAAATAAAATGACCATATTACCCACATACTTCAAATGCATATAACTATTTTGATTTTCATCACACAAGTGTCAATGGCCATTAAAAAATATGCATTTACTCCAAACTAAAATTTGACATAATCACCCCCCCACACACACACAACTAGTCATATTTCGCTACGCAAGACAAATAAGTAAAAAAACAGTACCAATTAAAAATAAAGTCCTTATTAAAAAAGAAAACAGTCCCAATTTTAAAAAAAATTCCAACAATGAAAAAAAACTGTCATTTGTAAAAAAAAAATCACAGTTAAAAAAAAAAGAGTCAACTATAAAAATAGTAGTCCATAATAAAAAAAAAATTTCAACAATGAAAAAACAGTCCCAAATAAAAGAAAAGTTTTCGAACATTGAAAAAAAAGCAATCCCAATTTAAAAAAAAAGTCCCAACTATAAAAAAAAAGTGTTCCAATTAAAAGAATAAAAAAATAATAATTCCCAACTATGAAACCGTCCCAATTAGTAATTAAATTCCCAACACATTACCATGCACCAAACAAATATTCATTTTTTTTATTTTTTTTATGGGAATAGATATTCTCACACCCTCTATATGTTCCCCCACACCCTTTGAATAATAAATGACAATTGCGCCCTTAAATTTATAAAAGCAAAATGTCCACTTTTTTCACCTCCAACTAAAATAATTACATTTGATAAAAACAAAAAAATTATATTTTCAATAAAAAAATTGTTTTTTATAAGTAATAATAAAAAAAACTGTTTATAAAACGTAAAATCTTATCTATTTGTTTTATTAAAAAACTGTATATAAAACGCAAAATTTATTTTTCTTAAGAAACTCTTTTCTTAAAAAGTGTTTAATTTTTTATTTACAAATTTTATTTTTGGTTAAAAACTGTTTTTTTTTTACTATATTAAAAATAATCTTTTTACTATTTTTAAAAAATATAATCTGCGGCAGCGGTATGTATAGGCGGTCTGACCACCTATACATACCGCTGGCGCGGAGCATTTTTGTCTAATATGTTGGTCCGCGCCAACGGTATGTATAAGTGGTCGAACTGCCTATACATACCGCTGACGCGGACCATTTTTTTGTATAGTAAAAAGATTATTTTTAAAATAGAAAAAAATAGTTTTTAACTAAAAAAATAAATAACGAAACATTTTTTTTAAATAAATAAAAGAAACAGTTGTTTAACTAGAAATGATAAAAAGAATGTCCATTTTTTAAAATAAATAACGAAATAGTTTTTTATCAACGTCCATTTAAATAAAAAGTAATATGTTTTTTTATAAATAACATAATATTTTTTAAATGAAAAAATATCTTTTATAATTTTTATATTTTCAGAATATTAAAATTTTAATTTTCTAGAATATTAGGATTTTTATTTTCAAAATATTATGTTTTATTTTTTTTCTTAATATTACCTTTTTTTTTAAATAATAGATTTTTGGGCAAAAGATTATATTTGCTCAAATCATATTTGCATAGAAGGTCTTTTGATCTTTTAGTATTTAAACATTAAAAAGGGTTTGGGGAAAGACATAGAGGGTGTAGGAATAGCTATTCTATTTTTTATTTTTTATTTTAATTTTTAATTATTTAAATTATTTAATTTTTTTTTAATTTTTGATTTTTTTAATTTTTTAAAATAAAAAATGAAATTTAGAAAAAAAATATTTTTTTAAAATGAATATTTGATGATCGTATTAATTGAGAGGGAGAAATGAATGTGTGATAATTGTAAGTGGAAATAAGAAAGGTTACTTTGGTAATAAGATAAATTTCATTGTTTTCACCTGTTAAATTATTCACTTTACCCATGGTTTAAAATGGTTAAAGTTTCACCTCACTTTTCACCATATTCATTTTATTTCACCGTGTTAAATGTCCAACCAAACACATATTTTACCTAGGTGAATTTTATTTTAACGCGGTAAAAAATATTTCACCACGAACCAAACGGACCCTAAAAAATACCTATGTCCAAAATACAGTTCTTACTTAGATCTGTTACACAGTCGTCAATATACTTCACCCTTTTTTTTCATGAATATGGGATCGTGTTGATATATAGATCTGCCATTTCTTTACAAGTCGTTTATGGGTTTGGTCAAATGATGAGATTTGATATATATATATATATATATAAAAGGAACTCAAAGTTGGATTAATTTTCTTTTAAATAGTAAAAAAATGAGCCGATATTTTTGTGGGACATTTAAACATTTCAGAGAAGCTCCAAAATAAATCAATTCAAAATAAATTTTTTTGTATATTATTATGCAAATTTTGCTTAGAACTTTATGGTCGGAAAATGGTCGTACGTTTCGTCTTCATTTTATTACTTTTGTTTTACTATACGTTGTATTCTGCTTTATGTACAAACTTTTTTTCTATTTAATTTAAATTCTTAACTTCGTACAAGTACTACAAAATGCTCGCGCATCGCGCAGAACTAAAACCTAATTTTTCATTAAAACAGAACTCATCATTTATTCACAAGACTTCTTTGGGGCAAATAATTATTGGACCCCAATTAAACACATTTCAGTAACTCCTTAAATTTTAAGTTTATGTTGCATTTGATTCCTAATAATTAGGAGTGAAAATGGATATTCAAAAATTCAAATCCGTCTGGAATTCGTATTCGAATTTAGCAGATATTTATTCGAATAAGTATTCGAAAGAGCGGATTTGGATAAACGTTTTAAATATCTGAGAAAACAGATACGGATAATGCTGGTATCCGTGATGGATAGTCCGTATCGGAGACGGACTATCCATATACACGGATATCTGTATTTGTAAAATATTAATTATAATAAAATTTACATATTAATAATATATAAGTAAAACCCCAAAATTCACTAAAAAGGGCCCAATAACCCACTTACTCTTCCCATTCCCACAGGCACGCTCACAAACCCTATCCTACAATATCATGTGACACCCCGCCTAATAAAATACCGGGTGATCAGTCCTATACCAAATTAAAACAGGAATCCCAGTTGGATCATCCTTAGCATCACTGTCGAAAACTTTTTAAAACTTACTAATCACCTAGTATTCCAAAAACTGGTGCCAATTTTAACTTTTAAATAAACCAAAACTGTACATGCGGAATAAAATATAAGCCATTCACACAACTGAATGAAAATAATCTAAATCATAACAATACAACATGCCGAATAAATCGCCGGCCACCAAAGAAATAATCTGGATACAAGTATTCAACACCTGAAAACTGTACTGAGAAGTCTGGGCGACAAGCCCTAAATGAGACTGAAACTGATACAAGATTCCTACTCTAGGAATGAATGAATGATGCGTCTACTCCAAACTCCTGCTAGCATCCACATATGCCGCAGCTCCGTGTCCCTGGAATAGAATATCAATCTTGGCGTCCCTGTGGCTGGACACCTAAAAGGTTTTGAAAATTGTTTTATAGCAAGGGTTAGAACCCAAAATATTTTGAAAATATTTAGCAAGTGAATTAACTGCAGTAATTTAAAATGCATGAATGCGCTTCATATTTAATTTAGTGTCGCACTCCCTTGTGGACATTCTCACCCCTCCACTATTGTGCACACCTACCGGTTATCTTAACCCCACCTAGTTGTACTACCCCGTCCAACTAGTCCTGGAATAACCTTCCCTTGCCATACTACTCTAACCCGAGTATAATGATTCTTTGAATTATAAGTTATTTCACAACCAACTTAAATAATTCCCCGTAAATAGTAACATATAACCGTATCACAAGTTATATAAAGTAAATACATCACCCACTGTATTATTTCCACAAATAATTAACTTAATTAATTTCCCATTAATTAACTGCATATAACTGTAACCCGAGTTATATAAAGTAAACACATCACACACTGTATTATCATCTACATATAATATTTACTACCATATTATACGTACCTTTACTAACGACCACACATATATCATACGTATATCCATCCTTCCGAGTTTACCCTCACCGGATGATTCCCTCTAAAATGCTATCTCACTAGGTGTGCTCACAAAACCTAGTTTTCCCCAAGTTGGAATCGCTCACCAACTTGGACCAAAACATAAACGAAGTGGGGGCGGTCATATTCCTTCTCTGAAAGTGAGATAAATCCCTCACCCATATATACCGGACGCTATGACCTGGGGATATACTCGCCCTACTCCTCAAGCTAGGGGATTCACCCACATCGCGCAACCTCCATTGATAGCATTAGAGTATATAAATTTAAATAAATATCTAATCACTGGTATTTAGTATCACGCACAATAAATGCACGTATATATATATATATACTATCACGATACCGTATATATATATATAATATAAACGCCGGCTTTACCGTGTACTCAAAATCCCGTACACTGCCCGAAATTTCCCAAGTCTGTGGCCCGACTCAATGTAGTTAATTTTCTCACTTAATAACTTATCCTCTTCCCGAGTCTATGGTCCGACTCTAATATAATTAATTCACACCTTAATTAATATAATACTCTCCCTGAGTCTATGGTCCGACTCTCCTTAAATTAATTAACACGCATTTTAATTTAATACCTCCCCGAGTCTATCGCCCGACTCTAATTAAATTAATTAACAAATTAATTAATCAACCCAAATTCCGAGTCTGTGGTCCGACTCTAATATAATTAATTACCACATTAATTAATGAGTACCCTTCACTAGTCTACAATCCGGTCCTGATTAAACTAATTATCCCACCCATTAATTTAATCATACCCGAGTCTACAAACCGACTTTAATTAAATTAATTAACACCTTTATTAATTTACTCCTACCCGAGTCTACAATCCGACTCTTTTTAAATTAATTATCACTCTTATTAATTTAATAACTTGGTGTCACTCAACCATTGTCCCCGGACTCACTTACTTGGCCCGTAACTTGATATTTCCCGAGTCTATGTTCCGACTTCAAATTAATTACTCTCTCTCAATAATTAATTTAATACTTTGGTGTCACATTACCAACCTACCCGGACTCACTCACTTGGTCCATAATTAAATATTTTCCGAGTCTATATCCCGACTCAAAATTTATTAGTTTATCTCCAAACTAAATTCACTACCTTGGGTCGCTTTACCAATATACCCGGATTTACTCATTTGATCCGTACATCACTATTTTGGAATGAAGTCTCTCAATTTACCCATTAAATGTCCCACATAAATTCATCCTAGTCCCAATTACTCTTTCCCATAATTACTAGGAATATTTGTTTCATAATTATTTATCACAAATAAATATATGGAAACTTAATTTATAAATTAATTTCCCCTTATAACTCACCCAGGCCGAACTGGGCAAAACTTCCCACCATCGATCGATCGATTCCCCCGATCGATCGATCGACCCCTTCGTTGCAGGTCTGCCTCCCCCTTGTTTTCCACCATTAACGAACCTCAAGGTTTCTAAACCAGAAATTAAACCTCTAATTACATCATTCCATCATCTACACATGTTTAATCCACATCCTATCCAATCATAGAGACCATTAAGATAAATTAACTTCTCTAATTATCTCAAATTTTCGAAATGGGTCTTACACCATAAAATTTAGTTATCTGTTTTAAATCCCAAATTCCTGATTCAATTTCCACTCTTTTATGTTGTGAAATTTTTGTTCAAATCATATATACATATTCAGATATCAATCACCCGTCTAAATCTTACTTTGAATCTCATTCAAGTGTTTCAAAAACAAAACCCCAATTTGTACCCATTTACACCCAAAAACGGATTTTCATACACACATCACTATGATATAAATTGATTATCATGCTTATACGAATCAAAACAGTTAACCACTTGCCTCAAAGTGTTTGTAATGTCTGATCCGTTGTTGCCGTCCCTCAATTTGGCTCCAATAACCTCCAATTTGCCTTTTGATTGTTTTCCCCCAATCTCCCTCTCAAACCCTAGGTTACAATAATGTTGGCTGCTCATTTTCCTTTTCTTAGGTTTAGGTTCAAAACACAAATCCCATTTTTCACCTAATGGGCTTAATTAAAGTGGCCCAACTCACCCCGTGTGGGCCCGGCTATGCCCAAAAATATCCCGAGACCCAATTGCTACCCACGGGTACTCTTTTCTGACTATCTCGACCCATCCGGACTCAACCGCGCACTCAAAATTGGCATCCGAATTAATTTATAAAAATCCTTATCTCACACCCAATTTAGTCTATACCGACTCCCGGCTGGAATAAGTGCATACCCCGTCATTAATACCCGAAATGACGTAATTAAATTATTACTATTCACTGAGTAAATAAATTTCCCTAAACATTAACCATTCACCTCCCGATTAATATTTAAATAAATATATTGTCACAATTAATTCAATTAAAAATTACAACACACCAGTAATTTAAAAATCCCGAATTAATTAAATATTAAATGCACAAAAATACGGGGTGTTACATATCACTTCTCTTCTCTTCTCTTCTTTTTTACCTTTCTTGTGATGGCTACACCTCTGGCTTTCCTTTTCTCTCTTATCTCTCACATTCGATTACATCTTCAGCTTTCCCTCACCAAGGATCAACGCCGAGCAGTACTACCTTCTCCTTTCGGCGGCTTCTCCTTTCGATCAATACATTCTCTCTCTGTCACTGATATATATATATATATATATATATATATATATATATATATATATATATATATATATATGGTGAGGTTCAAAATCAAATCAAAAGAATGAACTTTTTAATAAACCTACTAAGACATTAAAAAATTTATTTTTAATTTCTTGTTATAATTGGCACGGACCAATTACAAAAAGAAATTAAGGATCAATTTTTAATATCTTAGTAGGTTCATTAAAAAGTTAATTCTTTTAGTTCACTTTTGAACCTCTCCCTATATATATATATATATATATATATATATATATATATATATATATATATATATATATCGAAAGGGACACAAGTGGACCTAAAAATCAAATTTTTTAATGGACTTTAACAAGAAAATACCTAACAACCCATTAATTTTAATTCCTATGGTGTACTTGGTCCGGCCAGCGACAACGAACACACGTGTGACCCAAGACCCCCTTACCCCCCCTCAAACCGCCACCATGGCGAACCACTTGTTAAAAAAAATTAAGTTGTTGGAATGTTTACTCAAAGGTAAGCGCTGCCATGGTGGTAGTGTAGAAAAAATATTCGTTGGCACACCTGTTCATTGTCACTAGCGCGGACAAATTACACCATAGGAATTAAAATTAATGGGTTGTTAGGTATTTTTTTATTAAGGTCCATTAAAAGTTCTATTTTTAGATCCACTTATGATCCTCTCCCTATATATATATATATATATATATATATATATATATATATATATATATATATATATATATATATATATATATATAAGAGCAAATATACATATAGGATTGAGGTTCAAAATCTAAATAAGTAAAGCATAGCCTATTCGTTTTTAGATTTTAATTTCATATTTCACATTTTCTCTATATCTTACTTTGAGAATCATATATTTGATTAAGTGATTAAATTAGTGTTTGATAAGCAATATATGTCTTAATGTATCTTAAATAATGAAAATGGATAAGGATATTATCCTTATCCGAAAAATTCGAGAGGATACGAATAAGGATAATTGTAATTACTATCTGCGCGGATATGGATACAGATACAGATAGTAAATTTTTAAACAGATATGGATACTTTGGTATCCGCTCCATATCCGTCCGTTTTACACCCCTACTAATACTTATGCGAGTGTCCAAGTATAATATAATACCGCATTCATCTCAAATTAAGAGTCCATGTCTTCATTTTGTATAGATTAAGGATACACTCAATCAACGACACAAACTAACTCTAGTTTACCATCGTGGAACTTGGTTCGTTCATTATGTTTAAAAAAGGAAAGTGAACCCTTACTTTGGAACAACCTAAAAAGAAATAATTGATTCTTATGACGGTTAACTTACGTTATTTTTTTTAATAATGAAAGACCTTAAATATTCTTACAATATTTAAGGCATTTTCTTTAGCCCCAATCTAGATATTTTTTTATAAACTTTGAAATTGCAATCTTCAAAATAAATAAATAAAAAATATTATACTTTTCCAAAATTTAAAAAAAAACTTATTTCAAAATTTTAATTTTTTAATTCTTTATATATCAATTTAACATATGATTAACCAACTTAATTGTAACAGCAACCATTAGTAGTACCACAAAAATGCATGATAACCCTAAAATCAACCCTTATGGGTACCCCCAAAGCCTAAACATCCAAATAAAGTTATTAATATGTCATATCCTTATCAAATTTGACAAGAGGAAAGTAGTCGACAAAGGCATTTGTTATGGGGCCCATTTAGGGGCGGAACCGCTTGAGAACTAAAAATTGAAGCCAAAATGTAGAAGCTTTAAATTTTAATGGCAACATAATTAAGAAAGAAAGCTTGGCAAAAAACATGTTATTCCATTTGAATCTCAATTAATGCATAAATATTATATTTCATTCGAGGGAGCCTCTCACTGGTAAATAAAATGTTAACTAGCAAAATCCTAGAAATAAAAGTTTTCAAAAATATACTAACGGATCACCATATAAAAATTGTTAAAATGAGACAGTCGGGGCATTATTTAATTTACTAAACACCATTTTCAACGCAAACAAGTCTCACATAATTTATTAAAATAATATTTCATTATACTCTTCTTTAATTACATAAGCCTAAACATAATATTGATGCCAAACACAAAACCCTATCTCATTTGGAACTTCAATTATTTCAAAACCAAATAAATTCATCATCGTGCAATAATTGTTTAACATTCTTCCTCATTGTGTAATAATTCTCTCTCTCTCTCTCTCTCTCTCTCTCTCTCTCTCTCTCTCTCTCTCTCACACACACACACACACACACACACACACACACACACACACACACGCACACAAACATATGCGCGCATTCACACACGCATAGTATTGATCGAGACAAATCGTTCAAGTCTTAAAAATGGGGATTGTGAAGCCTTCAATTCCTTCAAATCTTAAAAATAAGCAGTGATAAATGGTGGTTTTGAAACACGAAGGTGGGTTTAAAATATGAAATCATTCAAATAGGCGACAAATATGTTATTGGTTGGTGCGGGTGGTGTCGGTTATTGTCTTACGAGTGTTTTTTTATCAACGGGGTTAAGGGCAGGTATGTGTGTCAGTTATGGGGGGGGAGGGGGTTGGTGGGTGTGAGTGGCAGCTATGGGTAGGGATTAGAGAGATATGTTTGGGTATAATGTAAAACATAAGCTTCGTTGAGTGAGGTAGACGAAGAATAATTGGTTATAAGGTTTGAATTTTAGTTACGGGTATTTTTGTCTAAAAATAATGTTGGGGTGATGTTTAATCATGAATTAGGGATTTTTAACGGTGTTAGAATTTTTCGTAAAGAACTAGCATATTGGAGGTTAAGTCAAATAACACATTAAAAAGTGGGGATTAAGTAAAAAAAAAGATTAGAGTTAAGTAGTTAGAGATTAGAAAGTTTCTTAGATGATTATGCATGACACTACAAAGCTAAATTTAATTAGTTATTAAAATAACATTTAAAATGTTAATTAAATATTAATCGCACTCGACTTATCATGACATTGGTTTGGGTATTATAAACAATAAGCGTGTCTAATTTAGATGTTTTAATTATGAATTATAATGTGTGTAAATTTTCCATGATATCTTTTCTAACCTAGTAGTTAATTTCAGGCACATAATAGCTCCGCAAACTTTAATTAAGAGCAACTTCGCATATGTTTAAGCCCATATTCCTTTTTATGACCATATCATTTGGTCCTACCCACTTATTTCTTGGGGCAAGTCTAAGACTTCTAGACACAAACCAAGTACACCACAAACTTTGTAACTTCACAAAGGGTTATCTGACTTCTTAATCTTAAATCAATTGACTATATACACTTGCCAAGAGCCTCTGACCCAACTTTGCGTATACATATTTCTCAGTTGGACAAATAATCATTCCACACATATAGGGGCGAGTTAAGTCAACCTCGTGACTTGCAATCTTTCCCAAGAGACGCAAATAATTTCAAAGTCTTCTAAGAAAGACAAAAGGAACAGGTTGACTTAACAAGTTGAAAGGATATTTGTCTCAACCTACTAGACTTTAGAGTTGCATCATCTTAGTGATTTAGGCTTCTAGACCTTTAGTATAAGAGATAGTGTAAGGGTAAATTTTCAATCGAGTCAATTTGTTTGTAATTGGCTTAATTCCGGAAAAAACACTTAATTTATAGGTTAGGCACTATATTGTCGATATCGTAAACCCATTACATATTTGATGAAGATGTAGCGGTCAAGCTTCAAAGTTAGATATACATCGTGTCGTATTTTTCATGTCATGTTTTCTTTCACATTTATCGAGGATCTCGTAAGGTACGGATACATTTTTAATATGATCATTGGATATTTTTAAGGCTATTTGTTTGTGAACAAAATAATTTGAAACTATTTTTTTATATTATTTTTTAAAGAGATTACTTTATTTAGTTCGTTAGAACGAGTTTAAGACCTCGTTAAAATGAAAAGCCTTTTTCGTTCGAACGAGTTTGAGACTTTGTTAGAACGAACTGGGAACGTCGTTAAAACGGACATCTAACAAACTACAAAATGGGTACGTTCTATCAAACAGTTTTATACCCATTTTAAGCTCATGGGAAACTCTTTGAAACGAATTTTCTAGTTCATTCAAAGAACCTTGGTGTCATTAAAACGAAATCAGCACTTCATCGAATGAATCCTGGTTTGTTCGAACGAGCTTTCTGCCTCAAAATTCGTGTTTTAACTATTTAATTCGGGTTAGACTCGGTATTTTAAAAACTTTTGCCGAAAATCAATTTCCTACCTATTTACAAAAGTTCCAAAACTCTAGGTTCATCCTTTGAGTTCAAAAATTCAACTTTACATATTCATATGCATTTTGATATTTAGTTTGGGCACCAAAGTTTGTTTCTCTTCATCTTAAGAGAACTTGTTTCCTGCGGTGGATTTCATACTTATGGATTATTATATTGCGGTGACAAAGCGGTGCTTCGTGTTCCAATTCCATAGACGGTTACTGAGCCTCATTAATGGATATCGAGGTGTGCATGGATTCGTGCGTTATGGCAGGGTGTGTGGATAGACTCCTATATTACACTGTGGATGATAGGTTGAAGATTAAAGAGCATTAAGTCTTGCATGGGATACAAGTTATCGAGTAAGTCTAATGTTTAGTCTTATAAAACCTTATCATAGAGATCCGTTTGGTTGGGCTGTCTAAGGTTATTCCTTTTGTGATTTTTCTCGTACATCGGCGTGTTGTGGATGATTTATTTATTTTATCTTCTTATCACCTAGATGAATTTTAGGTTAAAAAGATAAAATTAGGTGTGGGGGACCATTTAATACAATTCATGAAAGTAGTCGCCCAACCTAGATTGATTAAAATACCGCCCGACCCAAATCATTAGTTAATTTATACACGAGTATTTTAAATATATTAGAACACTTGAGGATATAGTCAAATAAGATACCAATAATCTTGGAAGATATGTTCAGGTACTCCTTGTTATATCCATTTGTTATTTTGAGTTCCTTGTATAACTTAAACTCTATGACTATTTACCTATAAATTATACACCCTGACCAGGGGCAAAGAGAGGTAACAAACTTTGCTGAGAGACACTATAATAAATAGTAACCTTTCTATGGACGTTGGCAAGTTTTTTAACCACGTATATCGTTGTGTTTGCTCTTTAGTTTCTTCCTTTGTGATTCTTTTTGTAGATTTTTTATTGTGATATTTCTTATACTCATAATTGGCACCGTTTGTGGGAAGCGATTTCTATTCCTACGAAAATATTCATAAATAAAAATCCCGTGATGTCTTATCATAGCAACAATATTCCTCAAGTTAGCAACGTTTAGGAAGAGCTAGTCTCTCCTAGGGTCCCAAGTTTCGCCAAGAGAGGCAACCTTCCGAAGAAATCCAAGGACCACCTAGATCTACGTAGATTTTTAGGTTGGTCGACTCTTATGAAACCAGGCTTCGCAAACAAGAGGAGGCTACACACTTCATGTAAAAGAGAATGCCCGCCTTAAAAGGTGGCTTGAGAGAATGGAGAGATGTCTCCAAAAAGGAGCGAGGAAGTACTAAGATAGGACACTGAGTCATCAGGAAAGTAACACTAGTAGTCGAGGGAGGAGCTCCAGGCCTGACTAGAAAATAATTGAACGTGACAGGTCAGAGCGTGGTCGATCAGAGTGTGTCCAATTGGAGAGACACTACAGAAGCAATGTTCGAAAGAACAAAGACATTAAGATTTTGGTCCGCAATGAGATAAACCAATATCTAGCCCACTGTGGAGCCAGGTCCACATGAGAGTTATCTAAAAAGGCTCTCAATACTGAGATGAAATCCCTTTTTTTAAGGGCGATCGAATATGAAGAGACCCCAAAGAAATTTATCGTTCTCAAATTTAAGATTTACGACGGAAAGACAAACCTCATAGACCATGTCTGGTAATACTGATAAGCAATGACCTTATAGAGCCACAACGATGCACTAATGTGCCAAATATTTCCTTCTAGCATACATGATGTAGCAAAAAAGTGGTTTGAGAGGCTGCCTCATAGGTCAATCAGGAATTTTAAGGCTGTAGCAGAAGCCTTTATGTCTTGCTTTATAACCAGCAGCTCCCACCATAAATGGATGGGTGCGCTACTTATAATGAATAAGCAGCTGCAGGAGAGACTTCGGGACTATGCCAAAAGGTATTAGAAAGTCTTCAATGAGATCGAGGACTGTTCAGAGTAAGTTGTTGTAATATCCTTTAAAATCGGTTTGCCGACTATTTCTCTGTTGCACCAGTCCCTAACTAAGAAAAAAGACTGTACCATTAACAACCTTACGGCTCGTATTGAGATATACGCCAAGGTGGAAGATGTGGTTCACTATAATGCGAGGGATAATGGTCGAGCAAAGGCAAATAAGGGGATAGAGAAAAATAATACTCCAAATAAGGGAAACAAGAATGGGGGCAATAATGGCTCCAAGAATGGGAACACGACTGACCCCTCTAAGGCATTTCAGATGGTTAACACAGTCTTTAAGGAACCCATTTGCAAAATCTTGAGCAAGATCAAGAATGAACCATTCATCAAGTGGCCCAAAAATAAGGGTGATGACCCGACCAAAAGAGATAATGCGATGAGATGTGCATTCCACAAGCAGGGAAGTCACAGAACCGAGAATTGCAAGGCTCTGAAATCACACTTAGAAGAGATGACCCAAGATAGGCACCTCAATAAGTACATCGATAAGAAAACAGATAAGGTCGGGACTAAAGGCGACTAAAATCTAGATAACATCCTTGATGATGACACTGTACACGAGTTTTTAGTGATCCATAGGGCATCAGATCTTAAGCAGATCCATGGGAACGCGATACGGATGGAGCTTAAGAAGGTGACCTCCATTATAAAGGCTTTTCAGATCGACCCCACTAAGACCCAGGTTGATAAACATTGGCGACCAAAGGACGTAGACTATACTAAGCATATTGTTTTTATAGAGGAGGATTTGGTCAGGGTCAGATCCCCATATCATGATGCATTGGTGATTACCCTTCGAATTGCAAATCAGGAAATTAACAAGCTGCTTATCGACAAGGGGAGCTCATCAGAATTGATGTACCTGGAGTTGTTCCATAAAATAAATTTGAACATCGCCAACTTAAGGAAGCTACAGTTCCATTGGTTGGATTTGCAAGAAGGATCACTATATTGTTATGGAAGGTAATCCTGCCAGTTAGGGAAAGTAACATCTCAAAACTAGTTGAGTTCTTAGTAGTGGACATTGAGTCCTCGTATCATGATATTTTCGATAGAGGTTGGCTCCATGCCATAAGGTCGTACCATCCACGTACCACCAGAAGTGAAAGAGTTAGCGCTTGCGTTCAAATAAGGAAACAATATAATAAATGCCTTTTAATCCAAATTAACCCTAAGCATGCAACTAGGTGTGATTGAAACAATATGAAATCATGCAAGAATTATTCAACACACAAAGTTTCAGGAAAAATCCCCCACAGGGGCAAAACCATTTGTATATCACTATAATTTGTAAAATACGGTTTACAATCGGATTACAATGAAATACAGGTTGACTAAGAATTACCCTCGGGTATCGGATTCTGTAGTCGCGGCTGGAAGAAAAATCCCTTTCCAGAAGGGCTTGCGGCTGGAACTGTCCCTGTCCAGTAGGGCTGCAATGAAGAGGAAGAAACGGTCCACTTCACAAAGGGTTGAACAACATCAATGGTGTTCTTTGGGTTACCGAATTTGATTCACAAAGATACGGAAGATGTGTGAATCTAAAAACCTAGAATCATAGGACTCAATAGGTGAAGACTTTAGGGTTGATATGCTCTGAAAATCGTGGGAAAGTCTTAAGAAAACCAACTGCTGATCGTGGTTTAAATAAGGGATCGAAACCCTTCAAAATCGGCTGCACGATCTGGCAGTGATTATCCTCGTCGGATCGGTCCAGTCGATTAGGCGGATCGGTCCGGGTAAGTTGGATCGGTTCTTTTTCTGAAACCGGATCGGTCTGGTTGGCATCGGATCGGTCCGGAACTTTTGCCTTCATCGGTTTGCTCTGGATCCGGTGGCTACTGGAGTCTGACAAAACGGATCGGTCCGGTAGATGGTCGGATCGGTCCGGTTATCCGGATCGGTTCTTTTTCTGGACCGGATCGGTCCGGCCAGGTCTGATTCCCAAATTCTTTCTTCTTTTGATCTTCGGATTTTGTTGATGACGATGTGATCTTTTCAACCAGCAATCTTGTAACGGCGTATGACATAACATATACATAAAGATGGACAACTTGTCCTTACAAATCTCCCCCTATGTCTATGCCGGAACAAACATAAAAAATCCGAATTATCAAATATGAAATTTCCTATACAAATCTACCCTTCCATGAACCCAAAACTGAAAGAGTACAAGTGAATACGACTGCATCGTTTGTTCTTCAATTCTTCAGGAATCTTCACGCTTTTCTCATCAGGGTGTGTATCATGGGATTATCAAGGATGTACCTACACACATGAGATAAAGCAAATACCAAGTGACGTATCGAGTTTTGAAATGAGATAAACATAAGCATATATATCAATGTAAGATGATATTCTCAGAATCTCAAAAACTCCCCCATAATCAGATAATTCATTCTCCCCCTTTTTATGATGTCCCCAAATAGACAAATGAGGGAAATAAATCAAGAAATCAAGTACCGGGGTGACACAAGGCATAAAATCACACCATGAATGAACATAAAACAACCAAGTCGGTGATAGCGTAAAAGAATGGGTGTGATCAAAATTCAATAGGAAAATCAAAGCATACAAACATGACATATGTGCACGATGAATATTGGATATTCCTAACGAATGAACTCAAATGCTTCCTTTGGTGTAAAAGATTGGAAATATATGACATTGACTATCAAATCTACAAATCAAAGCTCAAAGTGATTTCTACACCAATAACGTCCAAAATGATTTTCATGCGTTTTCAGGACTTTCAAGGAAGTGCAAACCCGTTTTTCAATCTCCAAACTCCCTCAGATTTATATTTTGAATAGAGGTATACTAAATTCTCAAACTTTGGAGAATTGGTGGTGAAAACCTAAATGGCCCATATTTGGCATGTATTGCTTTTGATTGCCTTAACAATTTTTTCGGGCTCTTTTAACCTCTTAGGACCTCGGATATTCAAATTCCTCCATTTTTTAGGTCCTTTTTAACGGTGGCTTTTGCTCAAAGGATAAGAATCAACTTTCGCAGCCCCTCCCCGTTATGAAAATATGCGCACAGTCTCACCAAACGGTTTTTACATGCAATCCAATCTTGTCAAGTTTTATCGCATTTTATACATTGTATAGACAGGATTGAGATGGAAACACTCAAGCCAACATGAGATTGACAAGTGCAACAATCAAATATAGCCGTGCATGTGTGCAGAAAAAAGGATATAGGAGTCAAGCATGTAGGAAATATCACTAATTACATCTCAAGGACTCCAATCAATGTTAAGCACATGGATGAAATGATGTAGCCTCTCAAATCTCTATCAAACAGTCACATGGATATATGGAATGAAGTTGTGACTTGGCTATCTTAAATGCTCATCCATAAAAGGCAAATCTCTTTTTGAATCCTTCAAAAAATTTTATCAAAATAAAATCTTTTTGTGCTTTTCTCAAAATTTTCAAAAAAAAAAATCTTTTTGTATTTTTCTAAGAATAAGAAACAAATACATAAAAGCTGTACAACAAAGCTATGGTACATATAAACAGACTAGCAATAGGAAGCATATGATATGACCATGAAGAAGCATCCTATTCTAGACATAGACCAACCCCTCAGTCAACAGTGCAAATCCCCAAAGACTTCCTAAGACTCTCAAATCTAAGGGCATCTAAAGGTTTCGTGAAAATATCGGCTAACTGACGGTCGGTAGGAACAAAACTCAGGGTTACGACTTTCTCTTCAACTAACTGACGTATAAAGTGCTCGCGTAACCTGATGTGCTTTGTGCGCGAATGTTGGACAGGATTGCGGGATATGTGTATCGCGCTCGTGTTATCACAGGAAATGGTCATGGTGTCCTGTGAAATCCCATAATCCTCCAACATTTGCTTCATCCACATGAGTTGCGTGCAACAACTCCCGACGGCGATGTACTCAGCCTCCGCAGTGGACAAAGAGATAGAGTTTTGCTTCTTGCTCAACCAAGAGACAAGAGCAGAACCAAAGTAGAAACACCCACCAGAAGTGCTCCTACAACCATCTACGTCCCCAGCCCAATCGGCATCCGAATAGGCGGACAAACGGTCATCGGTATCAAAGGAATACCAAATACCGTATGAGAGAGTCCCACTCACGTATTTGATAATACGTTTTAGAGCGAGTAAGTGTGACTCTTTGGGAGACGCCTGATAACGCGCACAGACTCCAACACTAAAGGCAATGTCGGGACGACTACCAGTCAAGTAGAGAAGACTGCCTATCATACTCCGATACAAGGTTTGCTCTACGTCCTTGCCTGAAGTGTCCTTACTAAGCTTGGTAGTGGTACTCATAGGTGTACGAGCATGCTTAGCGGAGTCTAAACCAAATTTCTTTACTAGGTCTCTAGCATACTTGGATTGGGAGATGAACATCCCATCCTCTAGCTAACGAACCTGGAGACCAAGGAAGAATGTAAGCTCACCTACCATGCTCATCTCAAACTCACTTTTCATCTCCTCTTCAAAGTGGTGAGCATGCTGGGAGCATGTGGATCCAAAGACTATGTCGTCCACATAGACTTGGGCAACCAAGATCGCACCATCATCTCTCCTGACGAACAACGTCATATCAACTCCCCCTCTCTTGAAGCCACGGGCTAAGAGATAGGAAGTAAGCCTCTCGTACCAAGCACGGGGTGCTTGCTTCAAACCATACAAGGCTTTCCTCAGATAGTAGACGTGTTCAGGGTGCTTAGGGTCTTCAAACCCTTTTGGTTGTTCCACATAAACCTCTTCCTGTAGAATGCCATTCAAAAAGGCACTCTTGACATCCATCTGATATACCTTGAAGTGCAGATGACATGCGATGGCGAGTAGTAAGCGGACGGACTCAAGCCTCGCAACAGGAGCAAATGTCTCTCCAAAGTCTACACCCTCTATCTGTGTGTAGCCTTGAGCGACCAACCTAGCCTTATTTCTGATTATGGTACCATTTTCATCCATTTTATTCTTGAAAATCCACCGGGTACCAATAACATTAGTATCACTAGGTCGGGGGACAAGTTCCCAGACATTGTTCTTCTTAAACTGAAGCAACTCATCCTGCATAGCAGATATCCAATGTTCATCTTTGAGTGCTTCCTTGTGATTCTTGGGCTCGACTTTGGACGTGTAGCAAAGATGGCTAACAACGTTCTCTAGCTGAGCACGAGTCTTGACCCCTAGAGTGGGATCACCAACAATGGCAGAGGGGTCATGACTCTTGCGAACCCAAGCAGGTGTGTCCCCTAACACAGGAGTAGGGTCCACAGAGTGTGAGAGAGGAACAGGTAAATCACTGTCAGAACAGTCCTCATCCTCACACTGAAGGTTGGGATCAATAATCGTCGGAGGTTCGTCATCTTGCACAGTGACGTTTATTGATTCCATAACCTTAGAGCTCTTCAGGTTAAAAACCCGGTACGCTCTACTGTCCGATGAATATCCTAGCAGTATTCCCTCGTCGCTCCGGGAGTCGAACTTTCCTAATTGCTCTCTATCCCGTAGGATGTAGCATTTACTCCCAAAAACACGGAAATATGCTAGGTTGGGTTTCTTGCCTGTCCACAATTCATAAGGCGTCTTAAGTGTGTGTGGACGCAGATAGACCCTATTCACCGTGTGGCATGCAGTAGACACTGCCTCTGCCCAAAATCTCCTAGAAACTTTACGACCTAGAAGCATAGATCTAGCCATCTCTTGGATCGTTCTATTTTTCCTCTCAACAATCCCATTTTGCTGAGGAGTTCTCACAGCAGAGAACTCATGTTTGATCCCAAGGCTATCACAGTACAAATCCACCTTTGCTTCCTTAAATTCAGTGCCGTTGTCACTACGTATTCTGTTAATAGTGACCCCGTGTTGATTTTGCAGGACACGGCACTTGGTCGTTAGGAATTCAACAGCATCTGATTTCTCTCTTAGAAAACCGACAATAGAGTATCTAGAGTAATCGTCCACCATCACGAGAATGTATCTCTTACCACCTAGACTCTCTGTGCGAGTAGGACCCATAAGATCCATGTGAATTAACTCAAGAGCACGTGAGGTGGTAATGGAATTCAACTTCCTATGTGGGCTACGGATTTGCTTTCCCAACTGACAGGGTCCACAGATCGTGGAAGTTGGCTTTCCAAGTGATGGTAAGCCACGTACTAGGTCCTTTTTGACTAAACGAGATAAGTCTCTAACGTTCATGTGACCTAGACGTTGGTGCCACAGATCCATATGAGTGATCGTGGCGCTGTTGCAGACAAGTGAGGATTTAGGCTCAGTCCCATAACAGTTATCTTCTGTCCTCACCCCTTGCACTAATAGTTTACCGGCTTGATCATAGACCTTACAAGTTTTCCGGTCAAACTTCACTACAAAGTCATCGTCGCACAGCTGGCTGATGCTAATAAGGTTTGCTTTCAAACCTTTGACGTACAGCACGTTCTCTAGCTTTGGAAATCCTGGTAACTCTACTGTACCTCGTCCTACTATGCTAGATTTGCTACCATCTCCAAAGGTGACTCTCCCATCATTATAATCCTCAAGATGGGTAAAATATGAGGTATCACCTGTCATATGTCTGGAGCAACCACTGTCAAAATACCACTGTGAGGTATTATGGGCTTTGAGAGCGACATGGACAACAAGGGCCTTTTTCTCTTTCTTAGGAACCCAAGAGTAGGTACCTTTTAGTATTCCCTTGTTATTGTTGGTTTTAGCCGGAATGCGGGGCGCATTCATTGATGGTAAGGTCATCCGTCGGAATTCCTCCATCAAGTTCTGTGATGTGGCGGCTAGAAACTCAACACGCTCTCTCAGACTGGCAAACTCATCAGTCTGAAGTGGTGGAGCAACCGTACGTCGTGTCCGACCCAACTTATAGCAATCATCCCTAAGGTGTCCATTTCTTTTGCAATGGGAGCAAAAGGGCACAATATTAGGAGATCCTTGGTTTGCTTTTCTTGGTCGAACTCTCCTTCTTGGTTTTTTATGACGGCCATAAGGAGTCGTAGTAAACTCAGGAATTGGTCCGGGTGCAATTTGGGACGTGGAGGCACCATTAAAACCTATTCCTTGCCGGTCACCAAAACCTAAAGCGGGACCGAGGAGCATCTTTCCCATCTTCCCAGATCTGTCCTCGATTTGTACCTTGACTTTCCTAGCTCTCTCAACGTCATGAGTAAGCTGAGCAACAAGGGATTCAAGTTTCTTTCGAGTCTCCAGGGAGGAATGGAGCTCACTCGTAAGACTAGCCACTTGTTTAGTCAAGTCCGCTTTCTCTTTCTCAAAACTGCTCTCTCTCTCTTTAAGCAAATTCTCTTTACTAACCCAGGCAGACTCTCTCTCTCTCATGGCGGTGCAGGTGGAGGATTCTCTCTCTCTCATCTTTCCTAACTCTTCTTCTAACACGGTGATCCTAAGAACTAACGCCTTGTTACGTTTTTTTGTTTTGAAAGAATCATCATATAACTCGGCGTAGGCGCGTTGAAGGCTACTCTCGTCCTCACTACCTTCCTCCTCTCCCTCACTCTCTTCGCTCTCGCTGTCGAGGTGTCCCTGTGAAGTAGCATCCTCATCGTCGTGAGATGCACTAGGTGTACTCACATGACTAGCCATGAACGCGGTGAAGTTACGCTCATGCGGTGACTCATCGCCCGAGTCCACCGACTCGACCTCACTGTCGTCACTAAGGGTAGCGTTTAGGACAGCTTTACCCTTTTCCCTATTCAGACGAGTGGCACACTCAAACGCTCTGTGTCCCTTACCGTCGCACTCAAAACACCTCTCACTGTCTTTAGGGGGTTCTTTGAAATCTTTCTTTTCAAACTTATTTTTCTGAAAATTCTTTTTATCTTTGAAATTTCCACCCTTTTTAAATTTCAGAATTTTCTTGAAGTTTTTAGCAAATAATGCCAAATCATCTAAGTCAAACTCACATTCAGAATCAGAAGTTTCTATCTTTCTAGATGACTCGACTCTCTTTCTTGCCGACCCCTCACTTTTTCTCTCTTGGGCTTTAAGGGCAATTCCCTTATCTTTTGGCTTGGCAGATTTGGGAAACATGTCTATTTCATAAGTTTGTAAATCTCCTACCAGTTCTTCCAATTTTAGAGTATTTAAATTACCCAAAGAATTTAGCACAGTGACTTTAGGTATAAAACGCTTAGGAAGGGAACGAAGAATCTTTTTAACAACCCTAGCATTTGGAATATGTTCACCAAGATTATAGCTAGTATTAACAATGTCAGAAAGCCTAGCATAAAATTCATCAAAACATTCATTTTCATGCATGGTGATGGTTTCAAATTGAGTTGTTAAATTTTGCAATTTTGACTCTTTAACAGCATTTGTTCCTTCATGGGTAAGTTGCAAAATATCCCATGCTTCTTTTGACGTGGTGCACGTCATTATGTGTTTGAACTCATCAGGAGTGACAGACCCAGAAATAGCACTTAGACCCTTAGAGTTAAAAGACGACCATTTAAATTCATCATCAGTCCAAGTGATGTCAGGTTTCAAGTTGGTCACATTATCAACAGTCACGGTTGGAGGAGTCCATCCTCGTTCAACCAAAATCCAGACACGTTCATCAATGGCTTTTAAAGCCGACCTCATACGGGCTTTCCAATAGGCATAATTCGACCCGTCAAAAATAGGCATTTTATAATATGACTTCTCCATTTGAACACGCTCTTTTCAAAAATCAATTTATTTCAAAAATTGATATCTTTAGAAAAATTTTGCGGAAAAAGGAATACGCGATAGAGTAGCGTAACCTGCTCTGATACCAATTTGAAAGAGTTAGCGCTTGCGTTCAAATAAGGAAACAATATAATAAATGCATTTTAATCCAAATTAACCCTAAGCATGCAACTAGGTGTGATTGAAACAATATGAAATCATGCAAGAATTATTCAACACACAAAGTTTCAGGAAAAATCCCCCACAGGGGCAAAACCATTTGTATATCACTATAATTTGTAAAATACGGTTTACAATCGGATTACAATGAAATACAGGTTGACTAAGAATTACCCTCGGGTATCGGATTCTGTAGTCGCGGCTGGAAGAAAAATCCCTTTCCAGAAGGGCTTGCGGCTGGAACTGTCCCTGTCCAGTAGGGCTGCAATGAAGAGGAAGAAACGGTCCACTTCACAAAGGGTTGAACAACATCAATGGTGTTCTTTGGGTTACCGAATTTGATTCACAAAGATACGGAAGATGTGTGAATCTAAAAACCTAGAATCATAGGACTCAATAGGTGAAGACTTTAGGGTTGATATGCTCTGAAAATCGTGGGAAAGTCTTAAGAAAACCAACTGCTGATCGTGGTTTAAATAAGGGATCGAAACCCTTCAAAATCGGCTGCACGATCTGGCAGTGATTATCCTCGCCGGATCGGTCCGGTCGATTAGGCGGATCGGTCCGGGTAAGTCGGATCGGTTCTTTTTCTGAAACCGGATCGGTCTGGTTGGCATCGGATCGGTCCGGAACTTTTTCCTTCATCGGTTTGCTATGGATCCGGTGGCTACTGGAGTCTGACAAAACGGATCGGTCCGGTAGATGGTCGGATCGGTCCGGTTATCCGGATCAGTTCTTTTTCTGGACCGGATCGGTCCGGCCAGGTCTGATTCCCAAATTCTTTCTTCTTTTGATCTTCGGATTTTGTTGATGACGATGTGATCTTTTCAACCAGCAATCTTGTAACGGCGTATGACATAACATATACATAAAGATGGACAACTTGTCCTTACAAGAAGCTGAAGTGTGTTACTGATCGGGGTATGGTCAAAATCCATGGCGTTCAGGCCATAGCCAGGAAGTTCTTTATTGCAGCCACTCGCCCCAAGAAAGAAAAGTAGAAGGAGGTAGAGAATGCTCATGAGGTATATCAAGAGGGGGTTATACCATCTAAATAAAAACTACGGTACAACCGACTAGGGATGGAAGAGAGGAGGGTCCACCCCGCTAACAGGATCGTTGAAAACCAGGAAGAAGTTGGAGCCGATGATAACTTACCAGAGAGGAAATTTCTTGTTAGAGCCACACTCATAGACAAAAAGAAAAAAGAGTTAATTGCGTTCCTCAAAATCAATCTGGACATTTTTTCTTGGGAATCATATGACCTGCTCGGGATTGATCCCAATATAGCCTTCCATCGTCTTTATGTCGATCCGACCTTCAAGCCAATCACGCAAAAGGCTCATCGAATAACCCCCGAGAAGGCTAAAATAGTGGAAAATGAAATAGGGAAGCTATTGGATGCAGGATCCATTAGGGAAGTTCAGTTTCCCAAATGGTTGTCAAAACCTGTGGTGGTGCAAAAGAGCAATGACAGTTGGAGGGTCTGTATCGATTTCACAAACCTCAAGAGGGCATGCCCAAGGAAAACTTCCTTCTTTCCAAAATAGATCAGTTGGTCAACGCCACAACGACGCAAGAAAGCATGAGCTTCCTAAATGCCTGCTCCAGTTACCGTCAGATTCCTTTATTCAGACTCGGTCAGGATAAAACCTCCTTTATAAAACCCATTGGGTCGTATTGCTACAAGGTTATGTCGTTCAGATTAAAGAATGAAAGAGTAACTTATCAAATATTAGTCACCAAGATGTTCAAGAAATAGATGGGATACATGATGGAGGTCTACATAAATTATATGCTAGTCAAAAGAAAGAATAAAGACAACCACCTCATAAACTTTGCCAGAACCTTTGAGATCCTTAGAAAATATCGGATGAAGCTTAAAGCGAGTAAGTTTTTATTCGGTGTCCAATTAGGAAAGTTCTTAGGCTATCTAGTCAGTAAAAGAGGGATTGAGGCCAATCCGGATCAGATCGATGGTATCAGTAGAGTCTAGTCTCTTTAGACATTACGAGATGTTCAAAAGCTCACTGATATGCTCACGTCACTCAATCGCCTTATCTTCAAGTATTCATAACGTTGTCGTCTATGGAATAAAAATTGCTCATGAGTTCTGAAAGAGATCAAATCCTACCTTAGCAAGCCACCCCTGCTAGTGATTCCAAATGATGGAGACCCGCTATACCTTTACCTTGTAGTATCAGACCACGTTGTAAGCTCCGACCTGGTATGTGAAAAATAAGTAAGTCAACATTGAGTTCATTATGCTAGCAAGACACTTCTGGATGCAGAAAAGTGGTACCTGCCTCTAGAGAAGCTCACTTATGCGTGGGTAGTCGCTTCGATGAAGTTGAAGCATTACTTTAAGGCCCATTCGATAATCTAAATCACTTCCCACCCCCTTTATAAACACCCCATTCTAGGACCCCCCCCCCCTAATTCTCTCCTTAGGTCCCTAACCTCCCCATTTCACTACAAAACCCTAGGTCATACTCCATGTACCGATTTAGAGGCCGTCGGGTGATCTCGGGCCCTATTTGATTCCGGTCAACTCTATCATCAGAGAAATAGCTTAATGAATCATATAAGGGATCTAAATCCCCTTTCTAATGGTTTGCCTCTTGCATGCATTGACATACTTATTCGAACGAACGGACCATTTAACCACCAAAAATCGAGCTAGAGGCCACCGGCACTCCCGAGCCCCGATTTGACCCCAGTTAACTTCATCGTCAGAGATAAAGTTCTTTTAATCTTTGAAGGGAACTAGAACCCCTTTCCAACGGTCTACACCATGCATGAAACGGCATAACCATTCGGACCAACGATCCATTTTCACCTAAGAATTAATTTGGAGGCCATCGGGCGCTCCTTGGCCCTGTTTGACCAACTTCAACTCTTTAGCTCGAATGAGATTGAATTAATCTTTTAAGGAAAATAAATACCCTTTTTAACAGTCTACCCCATGCGCAAATCAACCTTACGGTACAGACAAACCACCCGTCTTACTCTATAACGTCACTGGGCACTTCTGGGGCCCGATTGACCAAAGTTAACTCTTCGAACCAAGAGAATCTCTTTGGAATAAAAATACCTCACATAAAATTTCCAATGGTTCACCCCATGTGCGATTCGGACTTCTAGTTTGGACGAATGATCCAATTTCGTCCGACGATCTCCTACCTAAAAGACTGATGAGCGCTTTCGAGCTCTGTTTGACCTAAAGTCAACTCCCGGACTCGGAAGCGGCCCAAAGTAATCTTGAAGGTTACTAAATTACCTTTCTAATTATATGCCCCCGTGCATTATTTGGATTAACAAATTACGTTCTACGACCATTTTTCCAAAAAAAAATTGCACGAGACTGCCGATTGGTAGGTTCATTTCCCTGCCTATTGATAGTGTGTCTAGGATTACTTGATGATAGGCAGGACTAGGGCTATGCCGATCGGCACCCCCTACCTTATAAATAGAGGTCATGATCTCACTCCCAAGACATACCTCAAATCCATCAATATCAGTGATCTCAACAATATTATCTTACAATCAGCGAAGTTTCCTTATGTGAAATTCCTTTCCATCTTTCATTCCCCTCATTTTCATACCCACATTAGAAAAATCTCCTTATCTCTCACCCAAAGTTCAAGAGATCTCATCAATGATCAAGATAAAGTCTCAATTCTCCAAAGAAGGTCCAAAAATCCTTCCCTCTCTTTAAATTTCTTTATATCCGCATCAGTTACATAAATTCTTAATTTAGTTTTCACTTTAGTTCATACACATTAATAATTCACCCTCTATTAGTAATATTTCACTTACTTTATATTCTATAAAAATTCCAAAACAAAGAAAAAGAGGGTTACACCTATAAATTCCAGCGAGATTGTCCACTATAATTTCTCAAAACTAAAATACATTTTCTACACACACACACATGTAAAAATTCTCGTTTGAATCTATGGTATAAGTCACACCCTTATGCCGCATGCGAACTACGTATAATTTAATGCCTTTATTGGCTATGTAGGCATTTCGGGGTAAAGCCCGAGACTTGAGTCCAATTTTTTCAATTCTCCATTTTTCGCATTTCCATCTTTTTCCTCCATATATTATTTATGATATATTATATTTTTGATCCATTCTGGAATTTTATCCAACATATATTATCGTTTCATCATAGTGATTAATATCTAGTTTTGGGAACATTCCTATGGATGATCTCACTCTATCTTTTCCATGATATGAGTTGAAGGATTCCAATCTCTATTTATATATGCACGCGCACACACTTCACGGAGAAATTAAGGAAAACAGTAACACAGGCCCATAAGAGATCGAAAGGGTGGGATTGGTGCCTAACACCTTCCCATTCCGTAACTTAGCCCCCGAAGCTCTGAACTATTGATTTCGTAAGCCTCAGTTTGTCTTTGATGTCGATCTCTCAAGACAGCGACACGTTCCTTTTCCCGTTTTTACATAAGCCCATTTAATACAATTCATGAAAGTAGCTCACCAGCCCAGATTGATTAAAATGCTGACCGACCCAAATCATGAGTTAATTTATACACGAGTATTTTAAATATATTAGTATACTTCCAGATATAGTCAAATCAGGTACCAATAATCTCAGAAGAGATATTCAGGTACTCCTTGGTATAACCACGTGTTATTTTGAGTTCCTTGTACAACTCAAACTCTATGACGATTCACTTATAAATTGTACACCCTAACCCGGGGAAAATATAGGTAACAAACTTTATTGAGAAACACTATAATAAACAGTAACCTCTCCCTGAACATAGAAAAGTTGTCGAACCATATATATCGTAATGTTTGCTCTTTGCTTTCTGCCTTTATGATTATTTTCGTAGATTTCTTTATTGTGAAATTTCTTGTACTCACATTAGGTAAATTGATTTTTAACAACAAACGAATTCATTTGATGGATAAGTTTTATTGGGTTATTTTTTTTAAAGTTTTGATCTTTAAAATTAAAAGATATAAAAATTGGATTCTTATATGTAACCATCCTTTCCTACAGCACCGTAGGGCCTTCTCAAATTGGTATCAGAGCTAGAACACTTAGTTATTTTGTTTTAATCCCGTGTTATTAGGCATGAATTTTGGTGGTTTTGATGGCATTAAAACCCCGACGTTTAATGGATTGAATTATGCATACTGAAAAATGTGTATGAAATCAGCACTTAAGGCTTTAGAATCATGGAGTGAGGCCGATCATAGGTTAGCAAACTATAATTCTTGAGGTTTAAATGCTTTGTTTTGTTCTGTCACCCCGAAGGAGTTCCATCGTGTTATGACTTGTGAGATGTCAAAAGAGGCTTGGGACATGCTCCAACTCACTAATGAAGGAACTAGTGTTGTGAAAGATTCCAAACTCCAAAACCTCACCACTCAGTTTGAAACCATTAAGATATTAGAGAGTGAGATCTTTGATGAGTTTTACGTTAGAGTATTCGACATAGTTAACTCGTCTTTTAACTTGGGAGAGAAGATACTCAAAAATTGAGTAATCAAGAAAATCTTAAAGTCGTTGCCTGAAGGGTATAATTCAAAAGTGATAGTTTTGGATTCTTTGGTTACTTTAGATGCTAAAAAACTTGAAGAGCTTATAGGTGACTTATAAACTTATGATCTTGACATGTTTTCCTCAAAGACATAGAAAAAGAAGGATAAGTGTATTGCTTTGAAATCTTGAAAGGAGGAAACAAATTTTTCAAATGATGAGTCTGACATTGAGTCCAAAGATACGACACTATTGGCAAATAAATTAAAGAAATTTTTCAAATTCCAAAAGCAATCAAACAATTCAAAAATGTTTAAGAAAAAATGTATAACAAAGTTGATCACTTCCCTAAGAATCAAAATGAGAACTTTAAGAAGGATGAGTTAGAAAGATGTTTGGGTTGTGAAGGTTATAGTCATAAGGTAGATGATTACCCACTAAACTAAGGAATGAGGGTAATAAACTGAAGGTATATAATGTCATCCTTAGTGTTAGTGATCTGGAAGAGGAATTATATTCCTCCATTGAGCGCAACTACACTGCATTCATGGATTTCTATGATAGTTTAAATAACACTTCTGAGACCATCTTTATGAATCCCAAGTGAGTAATGTTAGTTTGAGTGGAGAAGAAGATGAGGATAAATAAGAGGATGAAGAGAGTGAACTCCAAGTTACCTTTCGTGAGTTGTATGTGAAAACTTTGAGAGTGAAGAAGGTTAAATTAAATTTAGAAGTTAAGGTGAAAGAATGTGATAGAGGAAATAATGACAGTGTTTTGATTGAGGATCTTAGGAAACGTGAAAGGATTCTTAGAGAGAAGCTAGAGTACTTTGAGGGTGAGAGAGATAGTCTTAGACGTTTTATGGAGGCTATGAAGAAATATATTCTTGAGTTTAAGATTCTAGGCATTTACTCGAGTCGAGGATAGTTGACCTAAAGGAGATATTGAGAGACTCGTGTCGTGTCAAATTTGATTTGGAGTCTAAGTCAAAAAAGTTTTATAAGATTTTAGGCACCGTCCAAATCAAATATGGTTAGTGAGGAATTGGCTTCGATGATCATAATGCTTCCGCTACCCAAGCCAAGACAATGCGTTTGAGAGAGTCGACTAGGAACATTAGGGAAGGTCAACCCATAGGTAACACCCCTCGCCATGTTTACACTTGCGCTATGATATTTAAAATGGTCCTAGAAAGTCTAAGAATAGATTCACCAAGGTTTCCAAAACCCAATAGTGTTATATTAAACCTATGTGGGTTAGGAAATCGAATTAAAATGCTTTATATATTCGACTTGTTGATTCTCATTTGCTTGCACATGATATTTTCCATGCTATATCTAGTGGTTAATTGTGTTCGCATGTTTGCATACACTAGCTTTTATACTTCATGATATATGTGTTTGATAGTTTTATGTGGTTTATCTTTTGTATTTTTATTTTTCTTTTATTAAATCATATTAAAAAATACAAAAAGATTTTATTTTCCTTTTGAGTTATTTTGTTTTCAATTTTTTTTTTTTTTGGAAAAACTCAAAAAGATTTTTGGTTTTGTGCATTTTAGTTTTACACATTTTGTGTGGAATATTGGTGTATTTGAATCCAATTCATTATGTGCAATATATGTGACTAGTATATTTGGTTATGACTGTCAATGCTTAGATTGTTCTTAATCATGCTTGCGTGGAGTTGTTTTGACATTGATTCATTTAATGGATTCGCTTTGTATATGCCTCCACAGACACATTCACGAGCTTTTTGAACATTAACTTCACATGTGTATTTGAGCTATGTGAGATGTTCTCCCATCAATCTTGTCATCTATAAATTTTATTGACTATGAAAAATTTGTACATAGCATGTAAGAACCGTTTCCCGTGAGATTGTTTGATTTTATTAAATATATGAGGATGCACGAAAAAGGGCTACGAAAGGAGAAAATATCCTTTGCAAGAAAGCCACCCTTGGCAAGAGCTTAATGAAAAGATTAAGGGCAATAAAAGTAGAAAAATTGCAAAACCCAACAAGTTTTATTTGTTTGATTTTTAAAATATGATAGCATCAAAATAATTGAGTGAAAAGAAAATATGATTGTTGATACCAAATTTAGTCTGCTGACATGGATCAATAAAGTGAAGACACGTGGCAGTCTACGTGGCAACAACAAACACTTCCGAGGAACTCACACGCTCCGAGGAACCATACTGCAACGAGGAACACTATTTCCCCGAGGAACTCATACGCTCCGAGGAATTCTTGAGCACCGAGAAGCTTATGTGGTCCAAGCAACTCAAGCGGTCCGAGCTGCACCTCGAACAAAGCATTAATAGCGGGATAACCAACAGTGTGACTGTTCATTAAATGCTTATCATTCAGACACATACGCTTAAGGAGCATTGAATGTATCACCCTTTCATATGTACATCATTTAATGTATTACCCTTTCACATTATAGCCCCAGGGCTATAAATACATTGTAAAATCCTCATTGTAAGGGGATCAAAATTTCTTGAGATAACTTGTAATCGAGAATTCCCATACAAACAGCAATAACATAACAATGGACGTAGGCCATTCTTATAAGGCTAAACCACTTTAAAAATTCTTTGTCTCATTTATTTATCTGTGATTGAATAATTAGATACGATTTAATTTTTTACATCAACAGATTGGCGCCGTCTGTGGGAACGACTGGTAATATCGTTTTCCATCAAAAATAATCCATCACAAATGACTGATATTCCATAATCTAGCAATTGAAACACTGGAAGCCCTCCAAATACATCTGCTCCGCCAAGTATTCCAGATCTGGCTGGAATAATGACAAATCTGGCTCAGGGACAGACCGTCATTCAAGAAACTATGCGTCAACTCATACAAACCCTCCATGGCAGCGCACCAACCCATTCAAGACCACGAAGTATTCAAATAAATACCCATGCATCTTCTTCGCATACTAGGCGTACCAATTCATATTGCAATGACAAGTCTGAAGATTTTTCTTATCAACCTGGACGAACTTCGTCAGTGCGAGCCACAGATACTGAACAACGTATCACTCTCTCCCCAGAAAGGACCAGTGCGCTAGAAATATTAAGCAGAGTATCACCTTTCGATCGATTAGGTCCTAGGAGGAGCAAAATTCCTCCTAGAGCCCCATCGGGTAGTTTTCGACGACCACTAGATTTAAGGGAAGGATCTTCCCAATCGCGACTAGCTGCTCGTCAAGAGAGATCCCAGGAAGCCACATCAACGCGGTCAGTTGCTCGGACCAATAGGCCCGAGGAAGGAAATGATGCATGGAAAGGCTCTATTCAAAGGCTGGAGGATAGATTGGGGGAAATGGTTAAACCTAAGAACCCCCTACAACGAACCTTTGTTCGAGGAACACCTTTTGTCCAGTCCATTGTAGATTTTCCAACACCATCAAAGTTCAAAGCACCTGTTGTGACCCCAAAATATGATGGAAAGACTGACCCTGTCCTTCATATAGAACAATACCAGGTTGCAACCGACATCTATGCTGTTCCAGATGAGATGAGATGAGATGCAGGGCATTCTCGGGAACTCTTACCGGATCTGCTCAAATATGGTATAATAATCTTCCTCGAGGTAAGATTTCAACTTTTCTTCAACTGTCCGAGTTATTTATTGGGAATTTTTGTTTTGGGGAAAAGCCAGTTAAACGAGTAGCACATTTGTTAAGAGTTAGACAAAAAGCTGGTGAGTGTACCAGAGATTATATAACTCGTTTTAATAACGAGAAACTTGAAGTCATTGATTATGAGGAGAAGACAACGATTACCGCTTTGATGAGTGGACTACTGCCCAACAAGTTGTACTACACTTTGGCCAAAGATCCACCTAGAACCATGTCAGACCTGATGGGAAAAGCATCCAAGATTATGAATGCCGAGGAGGCTATGGCAGCGAAGAAGAACATGGATGCCAAAGAAACCAAGGTGGAAGGTGATAAAGCTAAGAAGAAAGAGCATAAGAACAATGGTAATGACAAACATTCAAAAAACAGGTCGGTATGGGACGTGACGAAGAAACATGATAATTATACTCCTTTAAAGACGGATATCAACCATGTTCTAGAGGAAATCAAGAACAACGATAAACTAAACTGGCCAGAGAAAATGAAGGCAGACCCTGACAAGAGGAATAAGGCGAAATATTGCGAGTTTCATAAAGATCATGGCTATATGACCAAAAATTACATAGCTATTCAGAATGAGATTTAAACACTCATCAGACGAGGAAAACTGTCAAAGTATGTTGATCGTGGAAGCGAAAGAAGGAACAATGACCGAACAAGAGAGAGGTCTAGATCTCCTCGTCGAGCAGAGGAGAATAAGAAGAGAAACCATGAAGTTGATCCTGAGGATGGCCTCGATCTTCCCAAGAGACCAAGGCAGCCAAAACGAGAGGTATTTTTAATACGCTTTGGGTCATTTGACTGTAATGTTATAACAGGTGGAGATGCAGGAGGAGGAGACCTTACTGCCGAGAGAAAAGCTTATCTCTGTGAGGCTCAAACTTGCTCGTACATTCAACGAATAAATCTAGCTAAGGAGGATCGCCCGAGAAAGGTGAATAACGAGAAATTGGTCATTGGTTTCTCAAAGAATGACCTTGCAGGTGTTCTATATCCTCATGATGACCCACTGGTGATCAAGATGAGAATGAAGGAGGTTATAATTTCAAGAGTACTGGTCGACAATGGTAGCTCGGCAGACATCATGTTCTACTCGTGCTTCGATAGTTTAAATCTAAAGCTATCTCAATTGGAGCCTTATCATAGACCCCTCATCGGTTTTGCTGGAGAGAAAGTATTTCCACTTGGGACGATCAAGTTGGATATATTCATTGGTACGTGGCCTGCTTGTCGGACAAAAAGAATACATTTTTTCGTGATGGATAAGAATGTTTAATCATCATACAATATCATCATGGGAAGAGTAGGATTGAAGAAGTTCGAGGCTGTACCATCTACGGTGCATCAATGCCTGAAATTTCCAACAAATTTTGGAGTAGGAGTTGTGAAGGGTGACCAGAAAGTATCTCGGGAATGTTATTATTCATCCACCGAGCAAGAAGAACTAGAGGAATCAAGGAAAAAGACTACTACCTATCAAGTGGATGAAGGTGCCGAAATTGAAACATTGGATCCTAGAGATGAGTCGCAACTCGTGAAGGGTCAAGTGGTGGAAGCTACTGAAAACATCATTCTAGACGACGAGCATCCTGAACGAACTACTCAAATAGTTTCATCATTGGAAACCTCATTAAAACAGGAATTGATAACTTTCCTTAGAAGCAAAAAGCAAACTTTTGCGTGGAGTCATAAGGATATGCCAGGAATAGATCCAAATTTCTTATGTCATGAACTCAATGTGAATAAGGAGATTAATCCTGTGAAGCAGAGAAGAAGAGTATTCAGTCCCGAGAAGAATCAAGCTATACAGGAGGAAGTCGAGAAGCTCCAGAAAGCTTGCTTCATTGAAGATGTTAAATATCCAGACTGGTTATCCAATGTGGTGATGGTAAAGAAGAAGAACAACAAATGGAGGATGTGTGTAGACTTCACCGACCTCAACAAAGCATGCCCAAAGGATCACTTTCCACTGCCCCGAATTGATCAACTAGTCGATGCTACCTCGGGACATGAGCTGCTAAGCTTCATGGATGCTTATTCTGGCTACAATCAGATTAAAATGAAACCTGAAGACAGGGATAGTACTTCTTTCATTACCCCTAGGGGAACTTATTGTTATAATGTTATGCCTTTTGGTTTGAAAAATGCAGGTGCGACATATCAGAAGCTGATGAACAAAGTCTTTGCTGAACAAATCAGTTGCAATATGGAAGTCTATGTTGACGATATGCTGACGAAGAGCAAAAAAGCTGTTGATCATCTAGTTGACTTAAGTCAGACTTTTGATCAACTAGATAAATACCAAATGAAGCTAAACCCGACGAAGTACATATTTGGAGTACGAGAAGGCATGTTTCTCGGATACATTGTCAACCAACGAGGCATTGAGGCGAATCCTGAAAAGATCAAAGCTCTATTAGGGTTGCGATCTCCAACGACGAAGAAAGAGGTGCAAAGTCTTACAGGAAGAGTAGCGGCACTCAACAGTTTTGTATCACGAGCAACTGATCGATGTCTCCCATTCTTCAAGACACTCCGAAAGACTTTTGAGTGGAATGATGAATGTGAGAATGCTTTTCAAGACTTGAAGAAATACTTGGGAGCACCTCCACTGTTGTCCAGGCCGGTGATGGGAGAAAAATTGTACTTGTACCTAGCAGTATCGGAGAATGCAGTTAGCTCGGCGTTGATCAGAGTGGAGAATGGAGTGCAAAAACCAATCTATTACACAAGTAAGGCCTTCCGACGAGCAGAGATCAGATATCCAAGGCTGGAAAAGTTAGCACTGGCGCTAATTGAGGCGAGTAGAAGAATGAGGTCATATTTCCAGGCTCATACTATAGTCGTATATACTGATATGCCGTTGAGGCAAGCCCTTCATAAACCAGAAAAATCAGGGAGATTGATGTACTGGGCAATAGAGCTCGGTGAATATGATATAGTTTATGAACCCAGATCATCGCTAAAAGGGCAGGCTGTAGCAGATTTCATAGCGGAGTTCACTTATCCTGATACCCCCGAGGAGCAAAAATTGCTCGCTGATCAACTTGTGGATGTTACAGGATCAACAAACACAAGCTCAGACCAACTCCGGTTGGTAAAAGAGCAAGTGGATGTTACAGGATCATCAAATTCGAGCTCAGACCAACTCCAGTTGGTAAAAGGGAAAGAAAAGATGATCGACGAAGAGCGAGAAATATCAGGGGAAGATGAAAGGAAGCAACAAATATTTCGCCGAGGAACTCTGTCAGATCAGAAGTTTGAAGACGAGTTACTTATATGGAGGCTATATGTAGGTGGCTCATCTTGCACAACAGGTAGTGGGGCAGGGATAGTTTTGAGCACTCTGGACGAGGTCGACATGGAGTACGCCCTACGTTTCCAATTCAAAGATTCCAATAATGAAGCTGAGTATGAGGCCATGATTGCAGGTCTTAATTTGGCGAAAATTATGGAGGCGCAGCAAATAATTGTCTTCAGTGATTCTCAATTAATCATAAATCAAATATTGGGAATATATGCAGCCAAAGGAGAATTAATGATCAAATACCATGCAAAGGTGATGGAGTTGGTATCAGAATTTTCTGCAATTCAGCTGGTCAGAATACCAAGAATGGAGAACGCAAGAGCAGATGCCCTAGCTCGATTAGCATCAGCTATTCATACCGAGCTACGAAGAACAATCCCAATTGAAGTTTTAGCTGGTCGGAGTATAGATGAAGATCTGGCGATGAACTTTATCACACTTAATTTAGGACCATCTTAGATGGATCCCATCAGGGCATATATTGAGGAGGGAGAATTACCAATTGATAAGCTCACAGCCAAGAAATTGAAGTTTAAAGCTGCTCGGTATGTATTAACTAACGGTATTTTATATAGACGAGGAATTATGGTAGGTTTGCAAAGATGTGTACATCCCTCCGAGGTGAAAGAATTGATTGAAGAGATCCATGAAGGGTCCTGTGGAGCCCATGTAGCAGGTCGGACGCTTTTGCAAAGAATGATGATGCAGGGATATTACTGGTCGACGATGAGGGCTGATTGTGTAGCCTATGCCAAGAAATGTGACAAGTGCCAGCGCTTTTCCTCCATCCGAAGAAATCCACAAGCATTATTAACACCAATCACTTCCCCTTGTCCATTTTCCATGTGGGGAATAGATTTGGTTGGACCACTGCCAACGACTAGAGGAAGGTTCAAATACCTCGTCGTCGTAGTGGATTATTTTACTAAGTGGGTAGAAGCTGAGCCTCTCATTGATATGACGTACGAGAAGGTGTACCAATTTATTTGGAAGAACATCATTTTCCGATATGGTCTTCCTCATTCTTTCATCACAGACCATGGAACGCAATTTGATAACGAGGAGTTCGCTGCCTATTGCCATCAGTCAAACATTTTGAAGGTCCACTCAGCACCAGGCCACCCTCAAAGCAATGGGAAAACTGAAGTGACAAACAGAACATTGCTGAATGGTTTGAAGAAAAGACTGGACGATGCGAAAACAAATTGGATCCACGAGTTACAGTCAGTACTGTGGGCTTACCGAACTACTCCCCGAGTAGCGACTGGAGAATCTCCCTATATGCTAGCGTTTGGAAGTGAAGCTGTTATACCTGCCGAGTTGGGCTTCCCAACACACAGGGTACTAAATTTCAACTCCCCTATCATCGACTTAATGAGAAGATTATATTTAAACATGCTCGAGGAAGTTAGAGAAGAAGCAGCCATTAGAAACGCTGCTTACCAGCAGCGAACACTTTTGTTCTACAACAAGAGGGTGAAGAAGTGCGACCTGAAAAAAGGAGACTACTATGTGCTGAAGAAAGTAATTCAAAAGCACAATAAACTGGAGGCAAACTGGCATGGGCCATACCGAGTTACATAAGTTGTTCAACCAGGAACTTACCGGATAGCAACTCTAGAAGGGGAGGAGTTTAAGAATGCATGGAACGCAGAGCACCTGCGCAAGTATTATCAGTGATGAATAAAATGAAGATATTCTGCCGAATTCTTTCTTTTTATTGAAAGTTTTTCGGGGAATACTAGTGCTACACACTACTCGGCAAAGCTCAGGCTACTCAAATTTTTTCTCAAAAACGCCAACTAAGGTTGGTCGAGAAACCAATATTCCTTCAGGAAGTAAAGCTACCAATATTCCTCCGGGAAGTAAAGCTACCAATATTCCTCCAGGAAGTAAAGCTACCTATATTCCTCCGGGAAGTAAAGCTACCTGTATTCCTCCGGGAAGTAAAGCTACTTGTATTCCTCCAGGAAGTAAAATTTGTATTCCTAAGGGAAATAAAACTATATGTTTCTCGTGAAATAAAAGTATTCCTAAAAATGCCAACTTATGTCGGTTAGGAAGTAAATATATTCTCGAAAATGCCAACTTGAGTTGGTCGGGAGGTAAAATTATTTCAAAAAGACTAACTATGGCTGGTCGGGGATAAAAACCCACCAACTGTAGTTGGTCGACATGGAAAATTTACCGACCTTGGTTGGTCGGAAACATTTAAGAGAAAAATCTACCAACTATGGCTAGTCGGGGATAAAAACCCACTAAATGTAGTTGGTCGACAAGTAAAATTTAAAGTGATCGAGTAACATTTTTTATACTCGTAACTTTTTTAATTATTACTAAGTTGGTCGAGAAACAAAATATTATTTTTGCCAAATGATTACCACAAGTTCAAACTACTCGACAATAAGTTGATCGACAAACTACACAATATTATTATCTTTTTATCAGATACACATGCACAAATATGAAGTGTTTTACAAGACAATAGCAATTAAGATTGCGAACAAAAATGAAAGTCTTTCATTAAATCCAAAAACAAATTACATTGATAATGAAATGAAAGTTACATTGATATTGAAATGTATACTAACTATTACATCAAAATTCCTACTCTACTGGTTTTTTCCCCACTGCTTTTGACACAGGTTCCTCGCCAGGAGGCGGATCATTTAAAGCCAAGGGAGAATTTATTAAGTTGAGATCCTTTAACATCCTGATATTCATCACGGATGGTCGATCCAGAAGGTGATCGGGACGAGATACTTCAACAATTGAATGGATATTGTAGTCACCGAGATATTTGGAAATCAAGCTTCGAGGAATGGCCTGAGCAGGGATCCAACTCATGTCCAGTTTGAATGGTGGCACGGGTAAGTCGAGCAGCCCAGGATCATGATAGTCCCACAGGTAATGAACCTTGTTCGAGTTCCAACCCACCTAAGGCATTCAACCAGCCTTGCTTGTAGCCCTCATTATTGGCATTCTGGATACGATCGTCCAAGTGAAAGAGAGCTTCATTGTACCCATCCATCCAGAACTCCCTGGGCTGTTTGTGGAATTGATATGTTAATCTATCCAGCTGCTCGTGGAGATTTTTAATGAAGATCTCTTTATTCTCCAAGGTAGACTTCTGCGTGGAAAGCTGTTCTTCCAGGTGCCTGATCTTCTTTGACATTTCAGCCAAAGCCTGTTTCTTCGCCATTAATTGGAAGGCCTGGTTTTCTAAGGCAGACTGAGTCCTCTGTTCCTTGATAGGATTTTGAGCTTCTCTTGCTCGTCCCTGGGGAGCTCTTGCTCGACCACGAGAAGATGTAGATGGTCCAGACCTCTTCAAGGTTTCCAACTCGTCCCTCAAGTTGGCATTTTCGACTTCTAAGAACGAAAATCCCTCATCAGTCACTGGGATCAAGGCTTTTGAAGTGGAAGTCGCAGACTTCAACTGTGACAACCCCCTTTGCAGGTTATTGTTTTTTTGCTCCAGCAACTCGGTTATTTGTCTGCATTCCTCGAATTTGCCCCTCAGAGTTCTCTCCCTCACCTCGTAGCCAGTAAAACGCTTCTCGTACCCCTTGTCAGCATTGAGTTGCTGGTACTTCTTCTCATACCCCTCATGCAACAGGGCAGTGGATTATTTGTATTGTAGCTGAAGGTCCTCGAGGGTGCCTTGGAGATCCTCGATCATATCATAATAGGCCACATTATTGGCCACAGCTCGATCAAGAAGACACTTCAGATATTGATATGCTTCAACTGCCTGTTCTGAAGCATCTTGGCCGAGGATGTCGATGACTTGTGCTGTACTCAGGTTTGTGTGACCAGCCTTAAAGTATTCATTACAGTATCGCAGCAGCTTTGTATCATGGGAAAATAGCAATTCCATCCTGGCCAGAAACTACCAGAGAAAGAAAAATCAACAATTAATAAGAATCAAGACAGAGTGTGAAGAAGAGACAACAGTATGAATAAACATAAGTTCGAGTTTTATTATATCATAAAGGTCAAAAGTACAAGATTTCAGAGTTACATATTCATGGTTACAATTGACAAAAGCAAAATATAAAGATAAACCCTAACAACTCTACACCTTTTTCTTGTCTCCCAAAACCTTCTCGGAGGCTGGGACGAGGAAGTAGGTTGCTCAGAAGGAGCAGGAAGTTGCTCGGGGAGCGCCAGCAGTTGCTCAAAAGAAGTAACGATTTGCTGAAGTTCCTCGGCAGCAGGTTGGATGACTGGGGGATGATCTCCCATCACCATAGAAGACTCTTCGGAGGCAGCTTCGTCCTCCTCTAAGTCTTCAGGAGTTGGAGGGGGACCAGGGATGTGTTGCTGAAAGAGTTCGGAATTTTCATCCACTTTCATCTCCTGAAGAGCAGTAACCCATCCATCCCTAAAGTATTTGAGGCTGCCATAGTCCACTTGTGACACCATGGCAGCCAATCCCTTGTTCCACCCCTTGTCCCAGCCAGCGCTGAAGGACTTCTTCATAGCCAGTTTCCTTTTCAACTTTTTCGAGGAAAGCTTCTCGGACAGCAGGTCATCAGCAGCTTTTAATTTTCTCTCAACCTCCTCTTTCTGCCGATTTACCTCCCGAAGTTGAGACAACTCCTCTTTAGTAAATTTGAGCTTATTCTCTAGCTCTCCAATATTCTTGAGCTTCTCGTCGAGCTCTTTATTTTTCCCCTCCAAATCCTTTATTCTCTTCTCCAACTCCTTGGATACTTCAACGACCTGAGCTTTCTCCTGCTCAGTGGAGGCAAGCTTCTTCTCCCAGATTGCTTTGTCAGTAGCATATGTCTGGCGAGAATCCTCTAGAGACTTAATAGCTTCCTCCAGATCTCCCTCCACACTAGACGAGGAGCATGAAGCTTTAATCGCCCCGTCTTTCTTCATAATTATATTAAAGCATCTCGTCAACTGTGAAAAGAAAAAGAAAGCAAGTCAGAAACAGAAATGATAAGGGAAATATGAAAAGTTCAAAGTAAGAAGACTTACAGAAGCAAGGTGGCGAGCAGCCAATGAGGTAACCAAGTCCCGAGAAAGGTTTTCCTCAGTACCTTGGACCTCGGGAATGATCCAAGACTTTACCGAGCTCATGGCAGAGCTCGGGGAAACAAAAGTTGGAACACCAGTTCCAGTAGCTGAGGGATGAGTGATGGTGTCAGCCAAATTGACCGGGGAGCTCTTCTTCAGCCTCCTCGAGGGAACAGGAATAGATTCAACCAAGGAAGAACCCTTGGTCGGTGATATTACAATCACCTCTCGAGGAGCAGCAGACCTGCTCGGAGCCACTGCGGGCTTCTCAACAACCTTCACAACAGCAGCAGCCGAGGAAGGCGCATCAGTCTTCTTTGTCCCTTCTGGGACATCAACCTTACTTCTTTTTGCCTCTCCAGTACCAGAGGAAGGCTTCTCAAAAAGGGTGGGGGGTCTTCTCTTCTTCATCCTTTCACTTAAAGGGATGTGTGATTCAGGGGAAGAACTGGTGGAAGCTAGTACTGGCTTTGATTCACTTAATACTGGACGAGCAGTAAAAGAGGTGGTGTAGCTCTTGTATTGCATCAGATATGAGGCCGACCTAATATGCTTGTCGGCAACAGATTGATGCAGACTCCAGATAAGTTTCAAGTGCCTTATATTAACATCTGCTTCTTTTGGGCACTTTCTTTTGCTATCAACTGCAAATAAATAAACATTGAAATATCAATGGCACATTTTATCAAACACAAAAGAAGCATGATTTCAAAATAAATAAAATGAAATAAAAATAACCTATCCCATTGCCATAGGGGGGGCATCTGGGACCCTGATAAACCTCATCTCCAGATAAAGGAGCATGTCGCCAATTTTTTATGACAACCCCGTGCTCAAAATAATCTCTATTAGCATCCGGGAGATTGACTACTAATGCCCTATTCAAAAATCTAGTTTTTAAATAAAAGGTGTTATCACCAACTGCCCATCCATAGCAAAACATGATTTCTGGAATCTCTATACGAGTTCCATGGATTTGATTTAACCTATGCACCCCATTAACTATTCTCCATGTGTTGGGGGCTATTCTTGCAGGAACAACGTCAAAGTATTGACAAAATTCCATACATAAGGGATTAGGTGGAAAAGAAAATCCACACTCAGCAATAAAAAGACTGGGGAACCAATGTCCCTCAGCCAAGCGAAAATAATCAGAAAGCTCAGAAAGCTTTTCCAGAACAACCCAGGAGGGAATAGAAAAATCAGAGCGAAACATATCAAGAGATTCAACAGGGTAAACCATGGTGAATAAAAAAAATGAAGAAGAAGGAAGAAAATCTTACAGAAAAAGAGTGGATCTGATGACAATGGAAGATGGAAGAGACGAATACACAGGAGAGAAAGAGACGATGGAAAACTCGAAAATACAAATTTGAAAAGGTAGATGACGATAGGAGTGTCTGTGAAGTTTAAATACCTTTCCTTGGGAAATGGTAAAGTAATGATTACAAAAAGAAATAATTACGCTACCGACGGCTAGAGGAACAAAAAGAGAGCGGTAATCGAAGCGAGAAGAAACGATTACGCTACCGGCGGCTAAAAGGACAAAAAGTATGCAGAGATCCAGGCGGTTGTGAAAATTCAAAAAAGCCTGATTCTACGAATTTGGAAAGAGAAATAAATACAAGGGAAACACTCCTAAAAATCAGGAGAACTATTTAAAGTTATCATATTCTGAGAAAGAATGCTCCATACTCCTCAAATTTTGAACTATGAAACATTGGGGGCTTCTATTGATACCAAATTTAGTCTGCTGACATGGATCAATAAAGTGAAGACACGTGGTAATCTACGTGGAAACAACAAACACTTTCGAGGAACTCACACGCTCCGAGGAACCATACTGCAACGAGGAACACTGTTTCCCCGAGGAACTCATACGCTCCGAGGAACGAGAACTCTCCGAGGAACTCTTGAGCACCGAGAAGCTTAGGGGGTCCGAGCAACTCAGGCGGTCCGAGATGCACCTCGAACAAAGAATTAATAGCGGGATAACCAACAATGTGACTGTTCATTAAATGCTTATCATTCAGACGCATACGCTTAAGGAGCATTGAATGTATCACCCTTCCATATGTACATCATTTAATGTATTACCCTTTCACATTACAGTCCCAGGGCTATAAATACATTGTACAATCCTCATTGTAAGGGGACCGGAATTTCTTGAGATAACTTGTAATCGAGAATTCCCATACAAACAGCAATACCATAACAATGGACGTAGGCCATTCTTATAAGGCTAAACCACTTTAAAAATTCTTTGTCTCATTTATTTATCTGTGATTGAATAATTAGATACGATCTAATTTTTTACATCAACAATGATACACGTGTATCTCTTTAGGATGTATAGTTAAAGATCATCGGGTTTGCACAATGAATCCTAGTCGTACTTATTTTTTCATGACGCTATTAATTTGTAGAATCATCAATATTGTAAGCTTGTGTGCATTGTGCTTGTTTGTTCATAGAGTTCACTTTATCTTGTTACTTGAGGTTAAATCTTATATTGATGAAGCTTTACGGTCAAATAGAACTCCTTAAACATATTTGACTATTTGGGTCATAATTTATTTGTATTTTTTTCACACCCATTCATCCCATCCCATATCACTACACCAAAAATGGCAATCTGGCACAGTTTAAAATCGTGCCAAGGCCAATCTGGTACGGTTTAAAACCGTGACAGAATCAAGGGTGCCATATTTTCTGGCACGATAGATTACCCAATCTAGAATGCCTTTGGCACTGTTTTAAACCGTGCCAGATTTTCATTTTCTGGCACGCTTTTGGTACGGTGTAAAGTGTGCCAGATTATTTTATAAGCGTACTCAAAATTATAATTTGGCACGATTTCTAGCCATGCTAATATTTCAATTAATAAAAAAATTATTTGAAAACAAATAAAAAAATCAGCAACTACCAAATCTGGTAGGAAAAATATTTATTGTTTGCAAAACAAAATAAAAAATAATTCACAAGTTACGAATATCACACGTTGTCGATAAACTAATGTACATACAAACTTCGAAATATTACAAGTCTTAATAGTTCACAGACCTAAAAAAAATTGGGCCGAATTTCCTCTATTTTCTGGGCATTCTAAAACCTGTTAATACAAAACCTGCTAATATAATGCCCCACACGGCCACAAAATATAACAATAAAATTACAAAATCTCGCACAGCCATAAATGTTAACAATAAAACTACTAAAGCCTGCATGTCCATAACACAACAAATAGAATCCTAAATATTAACGACACTAAATAAATAACCCCCTTGTTGTAAACCATTGACTTCTTCGTGTGTTCCACATGGATAAAAGCTAATTATTGAATGTTATCCTGCAAAAAATAGGATACAAAAAAGATATGATAATAATAACCAAGTAAAATTTTAAAAAAAATCATATTAAAGCTGAAAAATTGCATATACAATTTATAATTATTATTATATTCTCAAACTGGAAGTCTCGTGACTACATGGTCAGTTCATACGAGTTACATTAGTCTCATGTGAGGTGTTAGTTCCTCTTACGGGGTCATTTGGAGGCAGGTTTTAGTTTTCAACCTCTAATGGCATGTTTTTAAGCCTAATCTAGATATTTTCAAATTATCATCATATTCTCCAATCGAGATACACGGGACTACGCGGTTATTTCCTACGAATTACATTGGTCCCGTGTGAGGTGTCCATGCCTCTTACGGGGCCGTTTGTCAGCTGATTTGATTTTTCATCCATTAACGGCTTATTTTAAGCCTAATCTAGATATTTTTAAATTATGGTCATATTCTCAAATCGGGAGACCCGTGACTGTGCGATTATTTCATACGACTTACATTGGTTCCGTACAAGGTGTTCAGGCATCTTACGGGCCGTTTGGAAGCTGGTTTGGATTTTCACCCTATAAAGGCTTATTTTTAAGCCTAATCTAGATATTTTCAAATTATGGTCATATTCTCAAACCGAAAGACCCTTGACTATGCGGTTATTTCGTACGAGTTACATTAGTTTCGTGCGAGGTGTTCATGCATCTTATAGGGGCGTTGGGGGGCTGTTTGGGATTTCATCCTCTAATGGCTTATTTTTAAGTTTAATCTAGATATTTTTAAATTATCGTCATATCATCATACCGCGAGTTCCATGACTATACGGTCAGTTCCTACGAGTTACATTGATCATGGGAAAGTTGTTCATAACTCTAACGCGACCATTTGGGAGCTGGTTTGGTTTTTCACCCATTAACGTCTTATTTTTAAGCCTAAGTCTAGATATTTTTAAATTATCGTTAAATTCTCAAACCGAGAGTCCCGTGACTATGCGACCAGTTCTTACGAGTTACACTTGTCCCTTAGGAGGTGTTCGTGCCTCTTACGAGATCGTTTGGGGGTGGTTTCAGGTTTTCACTCTCTAACGACATGTTTTTAAGCAAAAGTCTAAATATTTCAAATTATCGTCATATTCTCAAATCGGGAATCCTATGACTAGACGGTCAGTTCCTACGAACTACATTGTCCTATGCGAGGTATTCATGCCTCTTATGGGGCCATTTGGGAGTTGGTTTGGGTTTTCACCCTCTAATGTCTTATTTTTAAGGTTAATCTAGATATTTTCAAATTATCATCATATTCTCATACCCAGAGTCCCATGACTACACGGTCAGTTCCTAAGAGTTACATTAGTCCCGTGCGAGGTGTTCATACCTCTTACGGGGACGTTTGGGAGCTTGTTTTGCTTTTCACCCTTTGAAATCTTATTTTTAAGCCCAAGTCTATATATTTTCAAATTATCATCAGATTCTAAAATTGGGAGTTCCGTGACTATGCAGCCAATTCCTACGAGTTACACTCGTCCCGTGGGAGGTGTTCGTGCCTCTTAAGAGGTCGTTTGGGAGTGGTTTTGGGTTTTTACTCTCTAACGAAATGCTTTTAAGGCAAAGTCTAAATATTTTAAATTATCGTCATATTCTCAAACCGGAAATCTTGTGACTAAATGATCAGTTCCTACGAGTTATATTGGTCCCGCGCGAGGTGTTCATGCCTCTCACAGGCCGTTTGGGGGTTAGTTTGGGTTTTCACCCTCTAACGGCTTATTTTTAAGGTTAATCTAGATATTTTCAAATTATCATGGTATTCTCATACCGAGAGTTCCATGATTACAGGGTCAATTCCTATGTGTTACATTGATCCCGAGCAAGGTGGTAATACCTCTTACGGGGTCATTTGGGAGTTGGTTTGGGTTTTCGCCCTTTGACATCTTATTTTTAAGACCAAGTCTAGATATTTTCAAATTATCATTAGGTTCTCACATCGGGAGTCCCGTGACTATGCGACCAGTTCCTACGAGTTACACTGGTCTCGTGGGAGGTGTTCGTGCCTCTTACGGGGTCGTTTGGGGATGGTTTTGGATTTTCACTCTCTAATGGGCATGTTTTTAAGGCAAAATCTAAA